>CM076583.1:1009667482-1010134027 GCA_034641835.2 Pinus albicaulis
ATATCATGATAATTACTTGTGACGGTTATATATGTTTTCCCTTTTAGTGTTCACTTTATTCAATTAGGTCATCAAGCCGTTATACATTCAATTATGAATGTATAAATAAAATATATATGATAATGCACAAAAATACAAGAGACACTAGAAATTAGGCTAGTGGCCAGGGCAAAACCCAAAAGGGGAAAACCCAACAATCCTTCCTTATAGAATTAATTCTACAAGATACATCAAAGTCAAAGAATATGGTCAAGCTAACTAGCATTCATCAAGTGTCCAATTAAGCCCTCATCAAATTGAACATAGAAGATGTGCCTCCAAATAATACAACCCTCTATCACAACTATTAACCAAAGTTTCAGATCTCTGTGACAAAATTTACCATAGGTTCAGACCTCTGTTCACAAGTGTCACCTGAGGTTCAGATCTCTTAGAAATATATGTTCCTCTATCACAATTACCAATCATAGGTTCAAACCTTTGTCATAAATTTATTCCATAGGTTTGGACCCCTGTCACAGACTAACTCCACAATTTTGAACCTCCTTTCACAAGCAATGCATTACAACATTCAAAGCTCTTTGTTTTTCTTCTCAATTTGATTTGTATGCCTAGAATTGTCTTGTTTTTATGCTTGTGTGAGTATTGATTTTGAGGGGTTCAAAGAGATATTATTTATAGTCACTTCATGGGGTCAAATAGATGTCAATAGTGTCTGAGATGACTTCAAGGAGATGGACGGTATTATTAACACTGGAAAATGGTATAGGTAGAAGACATTAGAAAATGTCAAGCAGAAGGTACAAATAAAGATTTACAGTGAAGAAATACATTAGAGGAGCTAAAAATTTAAATTTTCCTAAGAACAGCAGGCAACATTTTTGGACTACACACAGGAAGCACTAGCTCTGAGCGTGCATTATGGCTTTTCCTTCGATATCCGTGCAGTGCCTAGTTATCCCTCCAATAGCCGCGCAGTCCTGGGGATGCGGAATGTCACCATCCGGGACCACTTGGCACACTTGGAGAACAATATTCTCACTCAAACTAACCAAGTACAGTCTCCTTTGAGCCACCTTGAGTTTTTAGTGTAGCACACAAAGGAATCATACCCCCACTCTTGTGTCACCATCCATATTGGACCAAGAGAGGGAGGGAAAATTTTAAATTGATCCAACCATCGGAACAGAAATGGTAGACACATTGTTATGTTGGCCAAATTTCTCATCAGCAAACCAGCTTGTGTTGTCCAGCAGCAAGAGGATTGGAAGGATTCAATTGTTGGCCACCCAACACCTCAATCCAAGAGAGAAGATTTCACCACGTGTTCATCGATCTACCATTCTTTGAGAGGGGAGAGAGGCTTGTTGAAAACCTGAGCAGAAGAGACCCCCTTGTCTTGGATATTGGAGCTCCGTAGCTCGAAGGATCCACTACAATATATTTAGCATTCTATCTTCTACTACTACCAACACATAATAAAGGGAGAAAGCTATCCATTGTTGAGTTTTTAGTGTTTTTTCTCTATTGAGTGTGTTTCTTATGCATGTTGTTTTGTTTTTTTCATTGTTTATGTAGCATGGTATGTTTCCATTTGACTTAGCTTATTACATGTTGAACTTGTTCCACTAACATTTGACAAACCACTTTGACCTGTGACTTGCATGTAGGTAATTAGCCTCCCTACTAAGAAAATTGTATTTCGTCCGCCCATGCACCGCATACACTGCCATAGGAATGGTGACTCCACTAGATTATTTATTTTGAGTTAATGGTTGTTGATGCAGGTCCTTCTTCCTGCTCAGCTTGTTACAAAATCACTCCTGCATCCTCTCAACACCTTCAGTCGCCCTCAGTGAGAAATTTTTCCCAGAGGAGGATTTTTTTGCTTCTACCTAACCGCGTGCATTTTTTTTAGACATACACGCGCTTCACGCCTGTGGGTGGATAAGCTGTGCGGTAGGCATCAAGCCCATTTTCATTTGTTTTTTCTCATTTTTTGAAGTTGTAAAGTGTTGGCAACCCATAATAAATTTTCCATCACTGTGTTCTGGTATTTCATGACTAGTTAGGATGCTTATTTTCTAGAATTTAGCTTAGCAACTAAGTAGTTTTGATTTTAGATTTTTATTTTTGCAAATCACACATAGTTTAAGTAGAGAAAACTAAGTGGCCTTCAATCCAAATATATTGTCCGAACAAACGATTTTCTGATAAAAGATACAGAAAACATAGAGTAATTAGCATAAAAGTAAGTGGCCCATATATCCGCATACATTTAGCTAATTCATGTTTTTTCAATTTTTGGATTAGATTAGTTCAAATTTTGCATTAGGAATAGAGACTAGGACCAAATTGTCGAAAAGGAAGCAAGTAATATCTGACACCCTTGCACCTAATGGTGAGCCTGGGTATGCATATGAATGCTTTCCTAAGATAATTTTCCATATCCATATAGTGTAAGCATAATCTAACTAGGCAAGGTGTAAGCGGCCCATAATCCCCACATCATTTATTTTTGCAAGGAACAATCACACATAAGGTAATTAGAAAAGGATTTTAAAGGATCATCGCATATCCACATCTCATAACACTTGTGATTTTACAATACAAAGCATACACGAAGCATCGGTAACCATTGGACCAAAAGGCACCCAGTGTGTTGGGACCTTTATCCTCTTCTTACAGTTACTTCACCAAGGCCCCCCTAAGAAAATTGAGACTCTCTAAAAATCATCACTAATTGAACTCACTAAATTCTCCCCACAGGGGTCACAAAATAAATTATAGTTCAGGTTAGGGCCATCGGGGGTTGGCAGCCAATAAACCGTCGTGGTCATTCTACATTTTGAAACATATATATTGACTTTTTAGGGAGCTTCAAATCCATTTATCCGCCCATGAAACAAATACCCAAGTGTTACCATAGACCCATTTCAAAGGGGGTTAAGCTTAGGCCCAGTGCGTGTAGTACTCTTTAGGGCTACCTGACCCATCTAGTGCTCGGTACTGGTAGCTAAATACCAGGAAGCTCAAGACTCAAACGCTCATGTGGGATGATGGTACTTTAGTGGCAAAAACTAGGCCATACTTCCCTATAGGTGACAATGCAGGCACCAATAGATCCTCTTACCATTACCTTGGTCGATTCTTCGGCTCTTGGAGGGTGTCGCCAGTTCTTTCAGGACGTTAGCCCTAGTACCCATCAGAAGACATTTTCTCAAGGCCCAGTTACATTGAGAGTGTAAGGATGATTAGGTCTATTTAGGCTTTTGAGTATCATACGAAAAACAGCCAAACCATATTTTTTTCTTGTTTGATCACATAGCATTAAATTAAAGGAAAACTTACCTCTTATGTTTTCGCTTTTTTTTATGCATGCAGTCGTACTTTATTTGATAAAAATCTTCCTTCCCCAAACAAACCAAAATTAGCACTAAGACTAAGCTAGTCGACACCATAATGGACCCAACGAGACCTCATCGATCTAGGCGTTTCTTGGACCTACCCCCATTAGAGGGAGGAATTCCAACTCTTTTTCCATTTAGGTGTCAAAGATGACACGCCGCCACCATTATCGGTTCATCATTTATTGGGGCATTTGTGATTGGAAACCCCCAAGAGTCACCCAACACCACACCAGTGGAAACCCTAGCAGGGTCACCACACTCAACTCCTCCCACAATCCCTAGAGGGTAGAGGAGCGCTACCCCTCTGGGGAGTCAGCAGAACATTCATCAGGGCACGCCACAAGGTAATATTCCCCAGGTACCCCACCATAAACCATCACACCCAGACACTTGTGTTTCCATAATACAAAATGGTAGTCAATACTCAGTTACTCTTCTTAGCATCACTGAATCTTCTAGATCTAACAAATTTAACTAATGACCCCATTGCACATAGCCTTAATTGGCCTCCCATGCCCATGAAGCTCCCTTCGGATATACCAAAATTCAAAGGGAAGCAAGTGGAAGACCCAGGAAATCATATTATGACTTTCCACCTATGGTGTTCATTCAATAGTATCATTGATGATACTATTCGACTGAGACTTTTTCAACACACCCTAACGGGGCATGCGGCGAAATGGTATGTCGAGAAGCCTTCTGATTCACATGGAACCTTTAGCGCCCTTCCTAACATGTTCTTCACTTAATTTCAGCTACCCATTCACCATGATTCAGGAATGGAACTACTAACTTATTTTAGGAAAACATCAGTCGTCCATATATCGGACCATCTCCACGAATGGTCAATTTATGTAAAGCCAAACTCGATGACATAGTGTTGTTGGAATTTTTTTGAAAAATCTCACAGTAGAGATATCAAAATATGTGGTGACACATAAACCTACCTCCGAGGAGGACGCCATTTACAAAGTCCAACAAATTGAACTCATCTACACCTAGTCAGGATACATATACAATGTCCTACCAAATTCCTCGTGCCTGAAAACTTATAGAGAGTTACTAGGCGCATTGAATACTGCATACGGTTTGATCGGGTCTTTGACTGAAGGTCACATAGGCAGTAGTATCTAGTATCCAAGATACTCATATTATTATACCCAGAATGTGACACAACCTGGATACCACCAAATTCAATCTGCACCTTTGCAGAATATGATGAATAGGGTGGTACCATACCATCAACAGCAGGTAGACTCGTACCCTCCCTCACATGGGAACCAATACTCATATAGGAATGCTGATGGAAGAGATCCCCCACCAAGAATATTACAGCAACCAGGGATAGGGGAACCTATATCCTCGCGCAAAATCCACCACCGCAAAAAAATGTGTCGGTGAACCTAATGCAACCATCTTAGGCTCAACAACGCTAGTCTTACGAACATGAGAATCGCAATAGCCCTCCTAATGCCACAAAAAAGAAGCCTAGGAATAAACAAAAGGGAGATTCTGAACAGGGGGATAGTAATCAACAACACCCCCCATGATCTCATTCTGGGGCAAACCCCAACCAAAATCAAAACCAAGAGCCAAATAACAACTCCCAAGGGAAAAACAAGATATCTAGTCTAAGGAAAAATCATTCTTGTGCCATATGTGGTGAATATGGCTATTACACTCACCATTGTCCCGAACTCCCCAAACTGAAAAAACTTCAGGGTAACCATGGACAAGGGGGACCAACCCAACAACCTACTATAATGCAGGAGCCTTTCCCCCACAAAGGAGTGGTTAACACCCAACAAAATCAACCACCCAAAAAATATACCGAAGGTGACAGCCACAAAATTTACATAACTGGCGAAGAATTGTTCTTCAAAACAATGAATAGGAACTATGATACCCCCCCGGACACAAACCCATCAGGTACGAGCACGAGTGCACCTAATGCATCGTTAACCATATCCAAAGTACCTATAGAGCCCCTTCCAAAAATGGTCAAGGGGCCAACCAAGCACATAGGACATCACTCTAAAGCTACTCATAGCTATAGCATAGTGGATGATTTAGCACAATCATCGGTTGCCATGTCAGTTTTGGAAGTCCTACAATCATGCCCAAGACAACAAAAATCCCTTCTTTGCGCATTAGGTGCAATCAACCCTTTTGATTCATGCCTAATGTTTTTTGACCTTAAAAAAGAAAGCATCAGGCTTCCTTCTCTAGGCGCCTTCCAAATACCAGTTTCAGATTAGAACATCACCATACACCGATGCATCATTGATGAAGGAGCATCCACATGCATCATGTCCAAATCTGTTTGGAAAAATTTGGGATCACCTGAACTCAAACCATCTAACATCATTCTTAGAGCATACAACGGTCACCCTTCAGCGCCCATTGATCTATATCAAAATGTCCCTGTAAACCTGGCTGGAAAGACAGTATTTATAGACATTGAAGTATTAGACGCACAGCTAGACTACAATATACTCCTCGAGCAAATTATATGTATGCCATGACTACAATAGCTTCATCTTCTTTTATGTGATGATGTCCCCCCATGAAGATCGAATCATCACCATCAACCAGCTCACATACTATAATAAGAAACCCGTGACAGCTTTTGATGTCGTGTTACCATACATAGACACAACTACAGAACCGTTAACGCGGTATACAAAATTTGGCCCCGACCAATTCAAACCATCATCAATCCTAGGATAATTCCTAGGAGATCCCCCTATCATACCAGGGGGAGTCCCAGAAAGCACGAGGGCACTGGTGTGCATGATGCTCTCATCAAACACCGAAACTATCCCGGACATTGAAACTAGTAGTATGGAGACCGAAGCCACTAGCACGACATTCCTACCCTACGTTATTTGGCAAACCCCATTTTTATACCCGCCACTCGGTTTTGTGTCAAAGCAAGTATTGGCAACTATAACGTTGCCAAATATGGCTTTCGCAATACCTGTGTGGTATTTGGTCCCACTAGTCATGCTAGTAAGTCCTCAAATCACTTCTATAGGAATAACCCTTATTGCCCCTCAAGACGCCACAACGGTTAACGAAACACCCATAGTAGTGCCAGCTAATGCGACCAAGAAAAACAACAAAAAATGGAAGAAAGTCGAAAACCCCAAAATACCTAGGGAATTACAAAATTGCACATTATGTGATATCGTAGGTCATCCTACTAATATTTTCCGGGAGTTAGATGAATTAAAACCTCTTCTACACACTGAAATAAATGTCGTGACCTCAATTTCCCATAAAAAGGAACATGCCATGAAAAACCAAAGGAAAGCATTGCGCACCAACCATGCATGTGTCATATGAGACCATTATGAGCATTATACCCACCATTTCCTAGAGATGCCCTCCAAGCCCTAGAGAAATCTTACCAATAGGACCCCTCAGATCCACACATGCAAATGGACAAAGGAGAGCCTAAAACCATACTGTACCTATGAGAGGAGCCTACATATTTCTCGTACACAGTCACCCGAACGGACCATAGACAACAAATGGAGGCCACTCAACAGGCCCTAGTTTACGCACTGTGCGACAAGCCTAACCACTTAGTCACACAGTGTCCCAAGTTAAGGGCATTTAACCGTTGGTATCAAGTCCCTCACATTGCCCAAAGCAACTTAGTTTAGCATCGGTGACATATGTGTCATATTTTTCAATGCAACCACCACATGTGTCATTGTCCACATATCCATCGATTCCGGTCTATGTTGGATTTCATGCGACGCTTCATCACTGAAAACACCAAATTAGCCACCTCGGATACGAAATCCGTGAACATTACAATCAAACATGGGACGAAAGAAAAAAGGACTATATTGTATGCGTCTGAGGAGCGACGGTCACCTGAATGACCACCTCCCCCTGTAATCACCCTTAAGCTCCAGTACAAATCTGTGCGCTCTGTGATGAAAGAGATCACTTCATCTCTGACTGTGCAGCTCTAGATCTATTCCGAATATGGTATGAAGTCAATCCAGTATAGTATGATGGCTTATGAGCAATCCAATATTTGTGTCAAGTGTGTTCAGGAGACCACCTAGTTCATCGTTGTCCCTACATCCCTCGATTTTGTTTAGCATTAAATCATTTATGCCAGCCCATAACATGCCTCGTCACAGTAGATGGATCAGATTCAAAATCCATGGAAAGTTTGACAACTCAATAAAATGAGGCAACCAATCCATTTTCTTCATATCAGTAGAAAAACGGCCAATAGGGGGCAGATCATCACCCCCAACCACCCTCCATGGATAAACCCAACCTGCACATTATGCGACGCCTGCAACCATTTGGTCACCCAATGTCCCGGTTTAAGATCATTCCGCAAATGGTACCCAAATACTCCAGTAGTCCAAAGGGAGCGGAGAGCCAAAGAGAAACTATATTGTCTGATCTTTCACGACAACCATCATGCTCGGCATTGTACCTACATCCCCCAATTTCAACCTCTGTTAGACACCATGTGCTCATTGGTTACCTGATACCTGGATGTAACTGGTCTAGAACCAAGGCAGGTTGGCACAAGGTAGCCCGCCTCCCATCATTTCCAAAACCCTAGGAAGGCTAAGACGACCCATCGTCCTAACATAGACCAAAACCAGCCAAGAACGGCATGTGTTCTATGTGATAGAAATGACCACAGGGTCAATTAATGTTAGGAACTCAAAATACTCACTGAAAATCTTCGCATGGTCACCACCATACCACATATCAATCTCTCTAATCAGGAGAAGATCACACATTGCTATTGCAGGATTTGATCACAATACCATACTATGAATTGTGACTACCTCGCAAGGCTACGAGCAATAAGGGCAACATTGAGTTTGAACTCCCTGACAAAGCCAAACCAACCAAAACCAAATACTCGGAGATGGAAAAAATGCAAACATGCTGTAATCCCCAATCATCTTCAATCATCCACTTCAGGCACAAAGAGTAGTGTTGGTTCTCACACCATCTACTCGATAGGCACCTTGACACCATGCACCATTTTCACAAGTCACAATCATGAAACAGAGCAGTGCCCCCTAATGGAAACATTTCAGCACCTTTGCACTCAACGCAACTTCCAAATCTAGGAAAGTGTGAGTACCCTTAGTATGTCAGCAGAAGAGCAGGATTTTTCTCTCACACAAAGCACCAAAATGAAAATTCTTCTACCATTCAATGTTGATAACATATATGATTCATCTCATCATGCATGGGAACCATGACTTGTGTTGTACACTCCTCTTTCATTGGTGTCAAGACTTCTACAACTACTACAATGGTATTTGTACCATAGACGGTGCAAACTCAACCTGTGTGCACCCTCTCAACCTCGTCTGGTTCCACAACATCAACTCTGGAATATTATTCATGTATGTCGATCAACATTGTTAGGACCGAAACCAATTCCTCACGACCTTACACAAACCAATTCCCCCTTAGACGTCTTTTTTCATTTAGACGAGGATATTCTAGAGGCCATGATGGAACTAGATTGACTGTGGGACTCAATGCATCACCGCTCATTTTTTCTTTCAGAAAAAACATTTAGACCTAGCAACACAAAAACCCAAGATATATATGCCATTGAATCTAAATACTTCCTCCCATATGGGAAGGTATACTGGTTCAAAAATTCCATCCCAACGCCCGATGCATTTGAAGAAGGGAATATTTCAAATATTTTGCCAACCTTTACAGTGAATATCGCGAGAAAACCAGGAAAAACTGAAGAAATATCACTAGGGACAACATGCTCCCCAGATGAGGTGGTCACCTACACAAACTTGTTACAAGAGTACAGGGACATATTCGCATGGGATTATTCGAAAATGCTAGGGCTTAGCCCCACTATCGTAGAACACCACATTGAAACATGGCCGAACATACCACCAGTCTGCCAAAAATAGCGTCAATTACACCCATCTAAGGCAGAAACAATCAAGCAATAAATTGACAAGCTTCACAAAGTCGGGTTCATCTACCCAATTGCTTACACTTCATGGTTTTCCAACCCTGTTCCCTTTATGAAAAATCTAGGGCACCATTCGGGTCTGCACCAATTTCCGAGATTTATACAAAGCTTGTCCCAAGTAAAACTACCCTACCCCATTTATTGACCAATTCATTGATGCTTGCGTCGGTCATGAGGCATTTTCCTTCATGGATGGATTCTCAAGGTACAATCAAATTCAAATCCGGCACACGGATAGGTACAAGACAACATTCACTGCACCTTGGGGCACGTTCAAGTACCAAGTTATGCCTTTCGGTCTTAAAATGCTGGAGCCACCTTTCAGCGGACCATGAATTATATCTTCCATGACCTAGCCCACCTCATATTAGCGTACTTGAATGACCTCACCGTACAATACAAGAAACAAAGTGGTCATCTGAGGATTTACAGTTGGTATTCCAACAATGCTGACACTACAACCTACGCTTGAACCCTCTCAAGTGCATCTTCTATGTTAATGTAGGTAGACTATTAGGGTTCATCGTATCCCAACAAGGGATCAGAGTGGACCCTTTCAAAGTCTAGGCAATCAAAGAGGTGCCATGACCCAAAACTCTCAAGCAAATTCAAAGCTTACAGTGGAAAGTAAAATTCTTAAGACACGTTGCCTCTGACTACGCCAATTGTATGCAAGGATTCCTAAGCCTACTCTGCCAAGATATCCCATTCAAATGGGATGATTAGGCTCAACAATTGTTTGAGGCACTAAAGGACACATTGTCTTCATCCCCTTTGATCAACCCACCAAATTATGACAAAGACTACACCCTGTACCTATCAGCATCAGACACTGCCATAGCTGGGGTGTTAGTCCAAGAAAAAGACGAATAATATGTTATGTCAGTAAGAACTTATCTGGTCCCACTTTAAAATATGAACCTAAAGAAAAAATTGCACTACCCCTTGTACACAGTACAAAATCTTTGGCATTACATCATCCTAGAAACTACAACAGTCATAGAAGTTATCAACCCCATGAGATGTATGCTAACCCGCCATCTAATGAACCACAAATACGCTCGATGGGTTGTCATACTACAGGAATTTCACCTATAGTTTAGCTCCTCGAAGAGCAAAAAATATTTAATCTTAGCTGAGTTCATCACTAACCTCCCAATTCTGCCTAAAGGATCCCAAGTTAACGACCCACTACCAGATGAACATCTATTTCTAGTGATAATTGAAGATCCTTGGTCCGGCGACATCCTCCTACTCTTACGAACCCAAAATTTCAAGCCAAATCTCACACATGATGACCAAAGGTGCATACGCCGCCATGCCCCCCAGTACCTCCTCATGGGGAACGTCCTTTATCGACGAGGCATTGACACTATTTTATGCTGATACCTCATGCACGACCAAGCTGAGCAAGCCCTAAATGACTACCATAGCGGGGCTTGCGGCGACCACCTCTCAGGGATGGCTATTGTCCAACAATTCCTATGGGTAGGCTATTTTTGGGCCACCCGATTCCATGATTGCATACAAGCAGTCAAATGGTGCGAGCGATGCCAATGCTTCGCCCACAAGGCAAGAGCACCTCCCAATCCTCTACACCTGGTCATTGTAGTTGGTCCCTTTTGCAAATGGGGAATCAACTTTATGACTTCCAACCCTGCGTCGTCTGGAAACCACAAATATATTATTGTAGTCGAAGACTATTTCACCAAGTGGGTAGAAGCCATGCCTACATATGAAAACACGGCAGAAACTGCAGCATGATTTCTCTTTAACCATGTCATTGCACGATTTAGTGTGCCTAAGTAATTAGTCTCCAATCACAGAAAGCATTTTGAAATCGGAATATTCCAGGAGTTGTCTCATCACCTAGGATTCACACAAGAATTTGTGTCACCATACTACCCCTAGTCCAATAGACAAGTAGAAGTTGTTAACGAAGTACTCAAATCAATGTTACAACATATGGTCAATAACCACAAAACAAACTGGAACCATATGGTTTTTTTTAGCCTTGTGGGCATATCGCACGACTATTAAAACCTCAATAGGATTCACACATTTCCAACTAGTGTACGAAATGGAAGCCGTGATTCCCATCGAATGCAAAATCCCCAACTTACACACAGCCATCGAACTCCTCGATGATACCCAGCCTTTAGAGCAATGGTTGGTGCAGTCAGAACTCGTCAACAAAAATCGACGAGAGTCGCTCCAACATAGTGAAGCACATAAAAAATGGGAAAAAGCATCATTCGACTGCAACATCTCCCCTCACTCATTTTCAGAGGGGGAGTTAGTCTTCTGCTACGATGTTGCAAAAGAGGCCTTAGGACCCAAGAAGTTTGAAACATTATGGAAAGGTCCTTACATCATAAAGCATTACCTCCTCAAGAGAGCATACATACTGTCAGAGACCGACGGTACATGCCTAGCTAACCCCGTCTATGGGCTCTACCTCAAAAAATCTCACCCATAAGGGCGGGAAGTCTCATCCTTAGAGATAAGATGCATGTAACATAATTTTTTGAGATGATCACAATCATCGAGGACTTGTTCTAAGAAATTATCTGGTGTCACATATGAATCATCCCCCCATCCACTATTTTGGATTCGTTGATGGAGCCTCACGATGGTTGCAAAATCTAGCAGCAGTTGCCTGGGCCATATACTATCTTGACCGGTCACCATTCCTCACCAACAGAGTATGTATCGGATCAGCTACCAATAATCAAGCGGAATATGATGCAGTCATCGAGTTTTTGAGTGATGCCTCCAACTAGGACATTCGCCATCTACATGTCTATCTTGATTCCCAGCTAGTGGTTTCGCAGTTAAACGGAGATTTTGAAGTACAGAATTAACACCTATTTAGGAAGTACTTGCATGCACGATGATTAAGTCGTCATTTTGATCACATTACATTTACACATGTACTAAGAAATCAAAACCAAACATTCGATCACATAGATAACCACATCCTAGACTGGAATGCATCTCGTATAAACCATCATCCATAAAAAGCAAAACATGAAAACATAAATATCCATCATATGTACATAGAATCCATCACAAGCACAAATAATAGCCATAGACACATCATAAGAGCCGCAAAAAATATACATCTCACATATATACACCAAAAAGTATATGAGTCCCAGCATACAAGTCATGTCCCTCACCGTAATGTCAGTAAAAAAATACATGGCATCAAAGTAGGGAAGCATCCTCATAATGGGTGCTTTCCCTGAGCACACAAATACCCCTAGGGTTGAGCCCTGCTTGGTGGGTCCTCTGGACCCAAGACTGCACCCGGTGCCAGTACAAGTGCAGCAACCAAAACTACAAGTGTCACACGGCACAAAGTCGGGCGATGTGCCCTCTCTCGAGCCATACATTGTCCAAATCATCAAAAAATCCCCGAGTCGGCATACCCCTGGTCAATCTCTCTAACCGACTTCATGAGTCATCTAGACGAGCTATGCGAGCGTTTGAAGTCTCAGCTAGAGCCTCTGCCGCCAACATCCTAAGGTCGGCAGTAGCCAACTACTCCTCAACCACCGCAACATGAGCCTCAATTTTCACATCTCGTGCCTCAACCGCCTCAGCGCGGGCAAGGAGGGCAGCATCCCCTCTGGCAGCTACATCACTACTGCCCTCCATTGAAGGGCCCCCAACACCTCCCTACCCCCTAATCTAGGCTTGATCGACCCCACTTGGCACCCTCCTCAACGACTGATGTCCCACCAAGCAGGTAGTAGGATGCCCCTCTGAACCCACATTTGCAAGAGAAACAAAAAATAGTATTAGTGTCACCATAAAAGACATATAAATATATACATAATAAAATCCTAAAAAATGCATAAAAACATCAAAATTCGTACCTGTTGGGCCCCATGTGTAACCAGAAGGAAGACCCATATTCGAGTCCCCCCGGAAGTCCATCCCTTAGTATGGGTAGTCCAAAAACATATGTGGGTTTGACTCGAACCACACCTCAACAATCACATCCCACTAGTGACCAACCTCCCCTCCTCTATCGCGGGGCATCACAGGTTCCCACCGCCGCATCCGAGGATCCCTAGGAGGACCCAGGGGCACTACCACAAAAGGTCTGAGCATCACCACCCTCTCATACATAATACTACATAAGATGCCCGCGTAGGTGAAGATCTTAGAAGACCACCTCTTGGCCTTGCCCAGCTATGTCACCATGCCATCGTAGACATGGCGAACCCAGGCATAGAAGTGACCAACCCGTAGCCGGCGCAAGATGCCAATATTTGGGCCCGACAACCTATTAGGAGACGATGACCCTGTCAGGCGAAATATCATCGCCAAGGCACCCCTCTCAGCTAAATCTATCATAGAGCTGATGTGAATACATCCCTATGAAATCGCTTCGGGACCATAGTGATCCTGAGCCCAACGCTGAATGTTCACTCCCCTAGCCAAGAGTGGGTGTGGAAGATCCTCCCCTGAGGTAGTATACCGATCATAAAGTAGATGTCTGTCTCCGGCTAGATGACAACATATCTACTGCTCAGCACCCTAACACATCGTCTCCTGTTCCAACAACAGACCAGGAATCGAAGAATACCATCATGTGACCTCAGCATGTTGTTCTCAAGAAATTTGAGCAACCCATACTGTGTCAAAACCCCTCGAGCACCGGGGTCTTGGGCCACAGCTACTCAAAAATCAGGCCAATATCTATCATGCCACAACATCCTGTTACTAGAGAAAAACCAAAAATTAGTGACTAAAACCCAAAACAAAATAAACAAAATTTAAAACTTTTTAAGCATCGTCGTGCCTATGTAGTGATCAGGCATGGTGACTGCGCGTCTGTTTCAAATACAGACACATGAATCATCCTGCAAATCCTTCACCAGGCGTGAAGGCCTCACGCAAAGGTTTCCTTCTACGTGAGGACCGCACGGGTCAAACTCGATCGACCATGCAGTCAAGGCAAAAAATATATATATATATATTTCGTAAAAAATCACATTTGTATGCCCTTTCTTATCACTTTACATTCAAAGTTATTTTAAACATGTTTGAATAAAAAATATGCTTTTACTTGGGTTATTGGTTACAAGTATTACAAACATGTCAAATCACCATATGCCCCAGCCAATAAAGGTACAAGAGCAGTTATCATTCTGTCCCTAGCATGATAGGCTCCCCAAAGAAGCTTTGCATACCATGACATCATTTCTCCAAAGAAATCAACCATAGGTTTCTTTCACCCGACCATGTTTATCATCATCCCACCTTGCACATGATAAAAATTCTCATAGGTCGGTAGAGCCTCACCCTCCATGGCATCCATCACTCATGTAGACCATACACCAAAGGTTTGGAGCCATAAAATTCAAGTCCGGGAAGTACTTCATGTTCATTTATCTGTCATACAGCAAGTCAAGTTTTACCCATGTCATGTTAAAACCCCTTTCCTGGGCTACCATTCTCATAAGCAGATCAAATACACACCACCATGTCTCGCACTTGGCCTATCACACCCCCACCAACCTAGCCCATTTGTAACACTTTTTCATCCACTTCATCACCCCCAGCACCGAGACCAACAAATGGGGCCCCTACAGTCAGCAAAACACATTCATCACACCATAGTGACATATTATTTTCATGTTTATAAGGGCACCCGTCTCTGTGCTTGTACATCCAAACCCATTCTATATTCTTTTGGCAAGTGTACAAATTTTTTTTAGGAGATCAATCCCACCCATCCATTCACATTTCTCACCTGGAAGAAGTCCCTAATCACACTTGGTCAGAGCTATGCCATCATTTACCATACCCCACCATGACACTCATAACAACCATACACCCACCCTAAATGTCCTACCTACTCCAAGGATTTCCTCATCATAAATTGTTATGATTGCCACCACTCGAATTTACAACTCCAACCTCAGGCCACTTAACTACCATCATTAGTTATAGCCATTTCTCATCATCATGCCTAATTTAACCTATCACACCACACCCTACTACATCATAAAACCCTGGTCCCTTGCATCAATACTCATCTCGGTCGGTTGAGGCATCCTTCTTGTCGACCACAGCAAACATTTTCCAAAAAGGAGGTAGTACCTTGGATGACTCCCCACCTCAATAGGGGCATCCGTAGCTGGCACTATGGGAATCATCCTTGCCCATTGATGTCATCAATCCTCTTGAGATTCCTCTGCAAGATAAAATTTCATGTCAATATGGTATCGTACTTCATAACCGTTGCACTATGTCAGAATTTGTCAAAGACCCGTGACTTGATAAGCATATCTTTCAAAAATGCTTACATGGGAAGGTCCCCAACAGTCAAAGGCCCATGCATACAATGATCACTTGTTCTAAACAAACATGTCATACCAAGATTATGCATGTGGGCACCATATTAAACCTCTTTTCAAAGAAAAATGTCACCTCTGAAAATTTTAAACCATCATCAACCAAAGAAGGTGTCACTACCAAAAAGTGACATAAACAACGCATCAACAAAGTCATTCTCAAGGTGATTTTAACCGAATTTTTTCTAAAAGAACCACTATTTGGTCGTATTAGCTTAACTATCAAACATCATTTACATGGGATATGCCTACCTTTGTAGAAATATTGTATTCATTCTATCTTCGTGTGCTTCAAATGGGTATACGTTGTCTTTTTTACTCATGGAAAAGGGTTCTCCAACCCCGCTCATTGTTTATGTAGAATTTTATGTTTCCATTTGACTTAGCTTATTACATGTTGAAATTGTTACACTAACGTTTGACAAACCACTTTAACCTGTGACTTGCATGTAGGTAAGAAACCTCCCTACTAAGCAAAGTGTATTTAGACCACACATGCATCGAATACACTACCACAGGTGTTAGAAACCAAGACAATACTCAGGGGATGGTGGGTGAATCAATATTGTAGAAATTTTACAATCTTTCTTTCGCTTGAAATGGTACTAAGACACCAAAAAATAATTCAGAAATTAATTCAAATGAGCATTACAAGAATCCACATAAATAGCTCAAATAGTACACATATATTCTTAAAAAAAAAATTGCAATTTCTTCACGAGGAAAGCTACAACTTGTTGTTACAAAGTTTTCGGGCTACAACCAATAGGAAGCTACTGCTTCCTAATTTATCAGCTATAGATGAAAGGAGCTTCAACCCCTAAATATTTACCAGCAACTATTGGAAGGAGCTACAACCCCTTATCTACAAGCTACAACTTGATTGGCCTAAATGATTCATTTTTCACACAATTTTAATACTCAAACCATGAAGGCCAATTCCTTTTACAAGATAAAACAATTTTTACACCATCCCCATCACCTTTACCAATTTTTCATTACTGATCACACCAGCAACATCAACACATAATTTCTCACACAATTGCACAATACACCACACTTGCAGAATTCCTCAATCAATTATGCTTATAAAGCATTTTGACTGATATTTTTAGCTTCTTATATTTTTAGTTAACTTGCACTTTAATCCTTTCCTGAATCTATTATTTCTGCCTTTTTCTAGTTTCTATTAAGTCATCTAGATGTTCTCTCCAAGTATTCATAATTCACTAATCTATTTCCTCATTGTGAATAACTAAGTTTTTCTATTTTGGAACTTTACATATTTTAGATATGACTTTATCTACAGTTCCAAACCTACCTGACTGTTAAATTTGTCCAAACTACCCAATAAGCCAATTAATATTTCCATGTCATTTTATATGTGCTTTAATCCCCCGATGCTTACGTATTGGCCCTTTTTTCCCATAATACCAAGGGTTGTGACTTGGGCTCTAATTCCTGAGTGCTTAGCCATAAAATTTGTGGACCCTTTGCACCTTAAGCCTAGGGGGCTTATCTTTCATTGAAAACTACCTTCATTCCCTCAACCTTTTTTCTGCATGGAACCACATCCCAACACTAAAGGTTGGGCCCCGACTCCTTTACCCTGACACTACTATAATGCATCTTCAATTTCCTTCTGGGGTCTTCCTTGTGGGATTACGTGTTGCATGGGGTCACCTTTCCACTTCTCTCATTGGCTATTGTTGCCGGAATATACATGCCAACATGTCCCATCACTTTTCATCCCACCATTCTTATTTTCTATCTTTCAAAACCTTCCAGAGTCGAGGTATCAGGATGAGCTATCTTGGTGGGTCCACCTATGGCACCTACACACAAATCAAATGAAAGTTGGATTGAGTTGTCTCTGAAAACTCCCATGTACTCACGACTCCTAGTCAACATGTAGGTTCCTATATTACACTTTAAAACCTTTCAGGATCAAACATATGGTATGATGTCAATTTTACATCTTCTCCACATGGTGCCATCTGAGTGGTGAAATATGTCACTCAGTGATCAAGATTTAAAAAAAAAATGCTCAAAAATGAAAGTTATTGGAATTGTTTGGAACCTAAATGACCGTGTATATCTCTGCATTATGAATCCAGCATAACTTGTTTCACATAAAACCGACAATGTATGCTCCTGGAAACGTGTTTTGTTCATTTTCCCAAATAGACAAAAAATTGGAAAAATTGTGTAGGCAGCCCAGTCAGCAATTCGTACAACTGTCTAGGCATGGTTGATTGGTCAAGGTTGACAGGGTAGGGTTGACCAATTAGGTCGCACCACTTTTCAGCATTTTATGGGTGCTGGTTGGCGGATTTTTATTGGTTGGTTGGCTGGCCAACCACATGTTTCTGCGTGGCCCAATAAGAGGCTTCCACGTGGTAGCACGAGGGCCACCAAAAATTGGTTAAGGTTTGAGTTAACACTCCACAAGATTCAATACCAAGACCTCGCAACAAACATTGCCACGACTTAACCATCAAGCCACAGTTATTCCTTATTAAACCTTACATGCAAACCACTATATAAATTTGTAATGCACGAAGGTTTGGGGAAGGGGCCAGGGCTTAGGCCCAACCCCCCCATATTTGCATACCACAAGACCATTGGACGGAAACCAAGGGCGTGGCGTAGGCACTGAAAAATTTAATTAAAAAAATAATAATTTGACCATATTCAATTGGTTTAAATGTTAGCCTCACTCTCATGTGAGAAAAACAATTCAATGTCCAAAAATAATTAAATTAATCAAAACATGAAAATTAGGAATTTATTCCTAATTTTCTACATTGAGTTTGTTCCTCTCAAATAGGAGTTAGTTTAGGGCTAGTTGGTTGAGATATTCTCTCCAACTATTTAGGCTCCTATACTAGTGTGTTGTTGAGATTTTTCCTCAACTAAAGTGTCCAAGATAGACTCACTATATTGAGACACATTCTCCTCATGTATTTATTTGTATTATAATCATTATTTTTTACATGGACATTACATTATGAGAATGAGAGGAATGCAGATAGGCTAAGGCCTTTTCCGCCATGCCTGGTTTATGTATATTTCTGCTATTTATTTATTAGTGTTTTATTATTTGATTAAATCTCTTCATGTGGTATCAGAGCGTTCTGTGATTGCTGGGTCCTAAAGCTGGAGAAATTGTGTTCATTGAAAGAGTATGGTGGTGTGCAATTCAAGGCGCCTAATGACATAATCACTGGAATATTTTCTCAGTTTAATATCATTGTTAGCGCAGTGTTTGAATTGGAGCGCATGGAGGTTGTAGAGAGATTCCAATCTATGTCAGCCTGAGATCTGTGTTGGAGATTGAGTGCAAGTAGGAAGGTGCTGCAACAAGTCGTTCTCAGAGAAGCGCACATTAACACATCTGTTGTGTGATTTTCAAATTCCAGCAATCAGCTTAAGGAGGTAAGTTGGTATTTGATTTTTCTGCGTTTTTTGTTGGTATTTGATTTTGTTGCTTTGTTTGTTGGTATTCCTCGTCACCACAAGTTTGCAACGCTTTGTATGCCATATCTATTGCACGCTTTATATCATCAAGTGCACCAGTGGAAAAATGACCTGAGCAGCACGTCCCCCTAGAAGAGTCACTAAGCTACCACATGCTCACAAGTTTATTCCCTGTGGATATATCTTCACATTGGAACGAATTTTATGAGAAGTTTTCCCTCACATTTTTTATTGGTCGTTTATGAAAATTTGGAAATTGCGGAGATGTGGTGAAGAGAGTTGATTCAGAGCAAGCCTTGTGTTTATTTGGTACCATTTGTGCATTTTTTATGGTAGATTTTTCATCAACGTTAGTGGTCTACATATCATCAAGGAGCGTGAAATTGGGGCATAGTGCACGTGGAACAATGTTTTGTGTAAATATGAAACTAAGGTGCGTGAAATTGCTGTAAGGTGATGTGGAGCCAAGAAAATTGTTGTCACTATCGTGGAGTGCGACGATGATTTCTTGGTGGATCCAAAGAAATTGCAGTTTTACACTCAGACTTTGGTCGTATTTCTTAATTATTATCACTGTATCACGTAAAGGGTTTCAAATAATTGTCACCACATAAAAAGTCATTACAGAGCCCTGCCATGGTTGCATCGCAGACGTTTCTAATCGTCATTCACAACTACTAGAGTAAATAAAGGTTCCACACTCAGAAAGTGTTGCTGAAGAAACCGATTTGTTTCTAACCATCATTCGACTTTTTGTTTCCTTGGATAATTCATTGCCCTACGATATTATCATGCCCATAAGGGCCGAGACTCTCAAAAGGAGGATAGTAATATCCATTTCTTCATTGTTATGAGTCCTCATGGCTGAGCATTCACAAGATCCACACAGGTAGCGCACTCATAATAGCCACGCGAGTGGTCCAAGGCGCTGGTCAACATTTGGATGACATTGAACAATTGGAGCTTGCCACCAAGTTTCAAATGTGTTGGGCAGCGGTCCCTCCATCTCGGTTGTTGATCGAGTTACCTTCTCCCTGGCCTAAATTTCTACTACAGTGGGACACATTTCATTGTTGTTTGGGAGGCAATAATACTCAGTTACATTGAGATTGAGTGTACCCTTCAAAGGGCACGAGTTTGGTGTTATCTGTTACTTATATGGACGTTGACCATTGTTGTTGTTTAGAAGGCCAGAACCAAAACCACAGTATCATTTTGGGCTGACTTCATGACGACTCCTGGAGCAATTGGAGGAGAGCCAAAGGCAGTAGGCTGAGATGCGGGCGGAGCTAGACGAAACGAGGATCCACCAATAATGACATACAATGTCGTTGTTGAACCGTCATGTACCTAACAGATTGACCCCACTGTGGCTCTAGGAAAACGAAACTCATGCCTCTATATTTTTGGTGTTTGAAATAAATTTTCAATAATCCCACTCTTGTAAATAATTATCGGTGTAAGCGGAAGTGCATATTTGTAGCAGAAAATCGTGGAGTGCATGAATAAGGACTATGATTCGTGATTGGGCAGCGTTGAAAGACTGTTGGGTTGTGTTGTGTTGGCTGCATGGTGCATGTTGCTACATTCTATAATTTTCTTGTGTGTTGAACCAACATGCGTGAAGCCAATAATGTTAGAACCCAGACCTACATGGAGATCCCCGCAAAAATTAGTCAGCTCGCGACCCAGTAGCATCCAGATTCAGCCATGGGAGAATCATATATTAAAGAGTAAATGTTGCAAAGTGGCCACCGTGGAGGAGCCATCATCGTAAAGATCTCCAGCGTGGAGTATTTTCGGTGAAGTGACCTGCGTATAATACGTGCAACATTGAAGTCAAATAATGTTTTGTATGAACTTGCTTCATCGTCGAACCATGAGTCGAGGAGTTGGATGCAGAGTTGAATGTGGAGCCTATGGTGAGCCACCTGCAAACAACAACAAATATCTCCAACACATTTATGGTATGTGTATACATTAAAACACCTTTTTATAAATCACTCTTATAGAGTGATTATAATATTTTATTAAAATGTTTTAAATATGGTGTATGTAAAAGTTTTTGAAGTGATCATTTGGAGAGATAAATGACTCTTATGTTTGGAGAAAACAGTTGATTTAGGTTACGTTTTGAAGGGATAAGGTGTTTTATTTCATTTTTTGTAAGTTTATAAAGGGTGATATAAATCTTTGGAGTCATAAGGTTGTAACTCTAGGAATTCATTGAAGTGAATTGTTGTTTGAAAAAGGGTTAGAACAAGAAAAATATTGTAATTGAAAAGTTTCTCTTGGGAGCCTTGGGAGTAAGAGCTCATTGTAACCTAAATAATAAACATATTGGTTTTTGGTGATTATGTCCTAGTTCCACCCAAAATTGAATAAGGGGATATTAGGTACACCATCAGTGTGTTTATGATGGTGCATACTTCATGATGTTTCTTATGATTTGTGTCTAGTTTTGACACATAAATTATCTCATTTCACACACACACACAAAGCTCAATGCAAGAAAATGAAAACAAGCACAACACCTGTAACTAAGTAGTTGCACGGAAGGATAATTAAACCCAACACATGCATTTGTGCAACTACAACACATAATCAAAGTTGTCAACATCAGCATTCTACATCAACAAGAAAATTCACTCAAGAAAATCAAGTTAATGAAGCTACAAACTCAAGCATTCCAAGACAAATCTACATCGACATCAACAAAATTTTTTGTATAACTTGTAATTCAAAAGTTGAAAGTTAAATTTTAATCCAATTCAAATAAAAACTGAGTTGGATTGTAAGGGTGCATTCTTGGTTGAAACCAACACCCAAGTTTGAATTTGATAAGGACGTCAAGTGAGTCAATTCTCTTAAACTAAGTCAATTAAGCCAAGTTAGTCCATTGTTTTTAATTGAGTATTCAATTATTAAAATGAGTGTGAAGCAATCAAGAAAGTTCAAGCAAGCAATCAATCAAGCAATCATAATCAAGCGATAATAATCAAGCAACCATGAGTTCCAAGTATTGAAAGAAAACGCAATAAGCAAGCGAGTCAATGCAAGCGAGTGTTCCATTCAAGTAAAAAATCAAGCAAGTGTGTCATTCAAGCAACAAATCAAGAGAGAAAATTCAATCAAACAAGTTAAAATCAAGTGAGAAATTTCAAAGCAAGCAAACAACCATCAAAGACATTCAAATCTACGACAAGCGAGCCTGAATTCAAGCGAGCGATGTCACATGGCAAAACACATTCAGTTGTTCCAAGTTCTTAGCAACCTGATTCTATCATCAGCTGACGACTTGGTGAAAATGAGCAAAGCAACTCTTGCTGATATTCAAGTGCATCTTCAACAAGCCCATGCAACAATTGAGTTCCTTCAACTGGAGTCACAACTACAAAGAAATGAGTTACAACAGAAAATTGATGCTTCCAAGCCATTCACCCATACCAATGAAGATAAAGATGATGATTCCAAGCCTCTCATCCAAACAAATTCAAGTGTAGGAATCGTCCATGATCGCGCTCAACTTAATTCTTCCAAGACAATTATCAAGCCATGGGAAGAAATCCAAAGCAACAAAAATCGACGAGGATTAGGATATGACAAAGATGACAACAACTTGCATATCCTATATTATTCAAAGACAATAAAGTTCATCAATGCAGGATTTATTGATCAATTAACATCAACAAGCCATGAGAAAGTTGAATACCAACCAAAATTCACATATTGTCAAAGACCAGGTCATATGGAAGATCATTGTTTTGATCTCCATCCTTATCACCATTGTGGCAAGTAGAATCATTCATTAGAGAAATGATGCAATCAAAACCAACCAACCAGATTGCAGATCAATTATGCTTGGATTGATCCTTGGGAATGGCCATCAACAGTCAAAATATTGTATAATTTTTATAACCGAATTCAATCACACCTATTGCAGCTAACAGTCAACTGAAGATGGTACTCTTGTGCAGTTGAACGGGGGAGTACACTAGTGAAACTCTCCTACACCTAAAGCGGGGGAGTTCAGAAATAAAATGTAGTTGATTGTCCTACTGAGGCAGCAGAGAAATGAAATGATAATGAAATCGAAAGGTGGTTTTAATTTTTTTAAATGACAGCAAAGAAGCAGTGGGCAATAATTTCTCCAACATAAAGCAACGGTGATAAGTTCTAAAATCATGGCAGTTAGTTTTTTTGAAATCATCTTGTATTATTCTGCAGATGAAATGTGTTACCCCTCAACAGAACTCTAGCCCAAAAAGACTCAAAAAGCATGAAAAAACACCCCAAAAACAAAAAAAGTGTATTCCAGAACGCACTTGGTTTTTTTTGAAGGTCAAATTTCAACATTTTATAAAATTATGCTAAAAACAAAATTGTTTCTTGAAAAAAGGATTGAAAAAACACCCTCAAAACAAAATCAGTTGATGCTGGAATAACAAAAAAAAAAAAAAATTGTCATATTTTTGACATTTTAAAAATATAAATAACATTTTTTAATTTTTAAAATTCAAAAATAAAAAAAAACCTAAAATTTAAGAAAAAAAATAAATTAAAAAAATAAAAACATTTTAAAGTTTAAAATTTAAAAATATATAGGAATAAAAAAAAAATATTTTAATACAAACAAAAAAAAAAAACCTAAAATTTAAAGGAAAAAAAATAAAAAATAAAAAATAAAAAAATTGAAGATTAAAATTTCAAAATATATATTTAGCTAAATATAGATCATGTAGTATTTATTTATTTTATTTTATTTTTATTTATTTATTTATTTATTTTTTTTTATTTTTTTTAAGCAACTCTGCCTCATGCAACGTTCGGCTTGATTTAGGGTTGCGGGGGTGCCTACATTGCTCACTGGTTCTTTAGCGGCCTTTGCTTTTGCCTTCCATGATCCTTGCGACCATGGAGCCCGGCGAGCTTAGTCCCCACTGCCAATCAACCTCTTGAGTATTTGCGTTTCGAGCATTCGTTAGGGAACATCAAAGGCAGGCCTTGACGTTTCATGCCCCATCGGCGTTTCAGTAGAAGTTCATAAAGAAGATGGAAACGATCCCTTCTGTGGCTCTACCAGAAGAAGAGACGTGCAAAGCGGCATTGAACCTGTCCGAAAGAGGCCTTACTGGCCAATTCACGGGCCTCTGGCCCTCTCCTAAGTCAGTAGAAGACTGGACTCAAAGAAACTGGAAACCTCTGATCAAAGAGGGAGTCAAGAGTTACTTTTTCGGCAAAGGATTCTTTGTCTTTGTTTTCGAAAATTCTGATGACAGAAGCTTAATATTAAGAAATGGCCCATATTTCATGGGTCCGCACGGATTGTATCTGAACAAATGGTCCCCAGATTTTGACCCTTCCCAGGATGTCCCATCTGTGGTCCCGGTTTGGGTGAGGCTCCCCCATCTGCCCCTCCACTTCTGGAACCAAAAAACCCTGGAGATTATCGGAAATGCGTTGGGCAAATACATACATCAAGCTACAAGAAAAGATCAGTACTCATGTGCGCGTATTTGCGTTGAAGTTGACCTCGAGGAGGGGTTACCGGAAGCTATCAATCTCACTGTCGCTGGGTGGACGCATGTGCAGGAGCTGGACTACGAGCAGCTCCCCTTTAAATGTAGACACTGTCATGGGCACGGGCACTTTGCCAAGCACTGTAAGAAAAAGGCCGAGGAGCAACCAGACAAACAAAATGGGGATCAATGGACTCTAGTCCAGAAAATAGTACACCTAAAAAAAGGAGCAGGTAAAGGTAATTCGACAGGGGTTCCAAGTAGCTCCAAGCCCATCCAAGAAGAAGAAGCAATCCCAAAAGGAACAACAAGTACTCAAATCAATCCAGCAGTCTCAGATCAGTAGAATATGGCACAGGTAGAAACTACTCCCCCAAACAAAGACGGAGGGAAAGCTACTCAGTTTGAAGCCACCCAAGGCAGCCCATCCAACCCCTCATATGCAGAAGTCACAAGGAACAAAGCAGTAGAAAGCTCAGAATCCTCGGAGGATGAAACCTTTGAGCGCCCTTCTAAGAGAGCTGGAAGGAAATCCCGTAAAGAAAAGAGAGAAGAAGAGGCTGAAAGACTCAAAATCCAAGGAAGTCAGGCAACAATAGAAATGTCCATAGGACGTCATACCAGACCGAGGTCTACAAAGGGAGGCCCCACCCCTCTCCATAGCAAATAATGAAGTTAGTCTCTTGGAATTGTAGAGGACTGGGGAATCCCTCAAAAGTGGAGGCAGTCAAGGACCTCTTGAAAGCAGAACCCTCAGAAATTCTCATGCTCCAAGAGACTAAGATAGAAGGGCATGCACTCCTAGAGATCAGCAAGTCAAGGTGGAATAAATGTTCAGGAAAGGCAGTCAGTGCTAGGGGCACTACCGGAGGGTTGGCAACGCTCTGGTTAGAAAGTACTTTCCAGCTTCTCAAATCTCAAGAATCCCAGCATTGGATCTATACGGAGCTTAAGCACAAAGCTAGTAAGTTGACCATTTCCCTTTTCAATCTTTATGTTCTGGTAAATTACACAGAAAAAAAGAGATTGCTGGAGCTCTCTCTCTGTTTTTCTAGAGCAGCACTCTCCAAACAATATTATCATAGCAGGAGATCTAAACATAGTTATGAAAACAAAAGAGAAGAGGGGAGGCTCCAGCTCTAGAGACCCAATGTTGGACGCTGTGGAGGAGATTTCCCAGAACTGGGATCTATTAGACTTTACTCCAGTCCGCGGGCTTTTCACATGGTCGAATAACCGGGTTGGGTCGGATCATATCTCTGCCCGCCTGGACCGATTCCTGGTTCAATGCGCCCTTATGATGAATAAAAAGATCATTACCACAAAATTTTTGCCAAAACTGACCTCGGACCACAAGCCAATTCAGCTCCTAGTAGAAGATGAAGAAGATCTAGGTCCCATTCCTTTTCATTTTACCCCTCTTTGGATCGAGAGAGAGGGCTTCATGGAGACTGTGAAAGCTGCCTGGGCTAAATCCTTCTCTAGCTCTTCTGGCTATGTCTGGGAACAAAAGTTGAAGGCCACAAAATATGCGTTGAAGGAGTGGATAAAAAAGCCAGATCCCACGCCTACCAATCAAAGAAAAGAGGCAGTACAGAAGTTACAAACCCTCCAAACTGATATGGAAAACAAAGATATTACAACAGATCTCTTGGAGAAGGAAGTAAAAGCACAATGATCCACTTACCAATCTTTTTGAGCTGAAGAAGAATACTGGAGATTAAAGTCTAGAAGTCTGTGGTTAAAGGCGGGTGATCGGAACACCTCTTTTTTCCACCGACAATATAGAGCAATACTGTCCCGGAATCATATATCTGAAATCAAAACTTCAGAGGGCCATGTTTGCAAAGGATATAATCAGGTTAAAGACGCAGCTGAAACTCACTACAGGAATCTATTCAATGATGGTAATCAAGTCAATGAAGAAGAAACAGAGGACTTCCTCTCAAATATCCCTTTACTTGTCAACCCTGAGGATAATACAGCACTTTGCAGTCCCATAACTGAGGAGGAAATTATCAAGGTAATCTGGTCTATGGAAGTTGACAAGGCCCCTGGGCCTGACGGTTTTACAATCCATTTTTACAAGTCATGCTGGGATATTATCAAAGCTGATCTTCTTAAAATGATAAGAGCCTTCTTGAAGAAAGCCAAGATAGGTGGAGGAACCAACTCCACCTATCTAGCTTTAGTTCCAAAGGACACCAATCCTGAATCTTTTGCAAGATTTAGGCCTATATCGCTGTGTAATGCATCTTACAAAATCATAGCCAAACTATTAGCAAATCGAATTAAGCCCCTGCTCAAAAGACTGATCTCCAGCTCTCAAGGAGGATTTGTGGAAGGCAGACATAGTATGGACAACGTCATTCAAGTTCAAGAGACCATTCACTCAAGCAAACAACGAAGAGAGAAAGGTATGTTGATTAAACTGGATATGGCAAACACATTCGATAGAGTTAATCGAATGTTCCTTTACAAAGTTCTCCTCTCTTTTGGGTTCTCTCATCAATTTGTCCAGCTCATAAAAGCTTGTATCGATAATCCTTGGATTTCTCCTCTCATCAATGGTCGTCCAACCAATTTATTCCAAGCGCGGAGAGGCATCAGACAGGGATGCCCTCTCTCCCCCTTCCTGTACATCCTCATGGCAGATTCCCTTAGTAGAAAACTCTCAGCCGAAAGAATTGTTGGTTCCCTCCCGGGCCTCAAATCTTCCACTGGTTCAGCCCCTCTGAACCATGCTCTCTTTGTGGAGGACTCCCTGTTCCTTGGGGGGGCTTCTATCAGAATAGCGAAAGCCTTTGACTCTTTTCTGAGAATTTATTGCAGGGTCTCTGGCGCTCTTGTCAATGATAGTAAGAGTGAAGTTTTCAGTTGGAACACTGATCAGCAAGAGATCAATCACATATCTAAGCTCCTCGGATTCAAAGGACATGCTCAATGGGAAAGATTCAAGTATCTAGGTCTGCCTATCTCCTCTGGAGTGAACAAGAGGTCCCTCTGGAACGACATCATCAGCAAAATTAAAACTAAAATCTCTGCTTGGGGGGGCTATTGGCTTACAAAGGGCGGGAAAGTTATCCTTATCAAATCTCAGTTGTCTTCTCTTCCTATTTATCAAGCAGCCTTTCTACTTGCCCCAAAGAATGTAACGGAACAGATCTCTATTTTCCTAAGGGATTTCCTCTGGAAAGGTGGGAAAGGCAATGACAAAAAGGTGCATTTAGTTAATTGGGACTTGGTAAAGAGGCCGATTGCAGAGGGTGGCTTGCAAATCCGAGATCCCACCCTTGTAAACACAGTGCTGGGTGGTAAGATTTTATGGAGGATGATTCACGACCCCTCTCATCCTGTCAGTGTCACCTTACGGTCAAAATACGCAGACAATGAAGCCCTCAGGAAAATGCAATTAGACAGTTCTGTTAATAGCACGGAGGTTTGGAGGCTCTATTGCAAAAGCAGCAAACTTTTTAAAAACTTCATGTACAGGATTCTTGGAAACGGAAAGCGCACCCATCTGTGGAACGATCGCATCATGGGATGTGATCCTTTGGCAGACAACGATGAAATCGCAGATCTCAGAAATTGGCTTGAGAGAGCAGGGGTACACAGTATCTCCGAATTGTCCAATTGGGACGAGCGTGGTGATTGGGCTGGATGGGACTTTCACGGAGTCCTTGCACGCTTATCCGCTCAACTGACCTTGCTTGAAGACCTGCTTGAAGACACCGCTCCGGTCAACCGTTATATGAAGGATAGTTGGGGATGGGGATAGACTAGTGTTTATACTACAGCAGTGGGCTATAGAGCACTTCAGGGATCAAAGAACAACAATTACCCTCTGGCCTTCTGGCATAAGATTTGGGAGCCACTAGCGCTTCCAAAAGTAAATTTTTTCTTCTGGACCTTGGCACACAATAAACTTCTAACGAGAGATAATCTTGCAAAAAGGAAGATCGTAGGGCCACATAGATGTGCGCTATGTAGATGTAATCTCGAAACTACCCTACATCTTTTCCTGGACTGTCTCTACACCAAAGAGGTATGGGATATAACACTCCACGACTTTCAGATTTCGTTTCCTTCACAAACCTCTATCTCTGAACTGTTTGCAACATGGAGTTCTTTCTATACTCAACGCATTCTCCCTAAGTCTTTCTGGCGCAAGGTTTGGACAGCCCTCCCCAAATTTGTTTGTTGGCAGCTCTGGCTGGCCCGTAATCAACAGATATTTAAAGAAATACAGCACTCTCCGATTCAAGTTGCAGCTAACGCCAAGTCTCTCCTTTTGGAAGCGGCACAACACAAGTACTTCAAAGAAGATCCTCTGCTCACGCCTGAAGAAAAGAGGTGGCTAGCCCTTGAGACTCATCCTCAAAAGTACCTCCTCATCCCCTAGAAAGACAACTCGGATTGGAGAAAAAGAGATCCAGATGACATCTTCCAAAATTGGTGGAAATCCCAAAAATTAACCACCATTTTCTTTAACGAGGCATCCAAAGGGAACCCTGGCGCTGCAGGCGCTGGTGGAGCAATATGTTCCTCGGATGGGACTCTCAGTGATTCTTTTTGCTGGGGCCTTGGCCTGAAAACTAACAATGAAGCTGAGATCCTCAGGCTTCTCAAAGCTTGTCTCATAGCTAGAGGAAAAGGTATCAAAGCTACTCAAGTCTTCGGAGATTCAGAGATTTTAATTAAAAAACTAATCAAGGACGATCTTTTCAACAATGTTGGCCTCAACAAATACTTGGGCAGATTGAAAAGAGTCATATTAGACTTTGATACGTGCAAGTTTTATCATATCCTAAGAGATTCCAACAGTGTAGCAGACCGGATGGCGAACAAGGGTTGCACCCTCATGAAAGGGATGCTTATTGTAAATGGGGTTAGCACCTACCAAATCCTTTGAAATTGTAATATCTCCAAAGCAGCTAACGAAGGACATCAGCTATGTAATATGGGTCGCCTCGGCAAAGACCCACTCTCTTTTCCCTAAATAAATAAAATTTCATATCCGTTGTTAAAAAAAAAAAATCAAAATATATAGAAATAAAAAAAAAAAAAAACAAAAACAAAAAAAATATTAAATTAAACAAGTTAAAAATAAAGAAATTATAAAAAATAAAATATAGAAATTAAATTTTAAAA
Organism: Pinus albicaulis; assembly: GCA_034641835.2. Classification (NCBI taxonomy): domain Eukaryota; kingdom Viridiplantae; phylum Streptophyta; class Pinopsida; order Pinales; family Pinaceae; genus Pinus; species Pinus albicaulis. Next base: position 1,009,697,427 of record CM076583.1, read on the forward strand.
AAAATGAAAATGTTTATTAAATTTAAAAAAAAAAATGATTAAATTTAAAAAATATATTAAATTTTAATAAATTTAAAACTAAAAAAAAAAAAAAAAAACATTATTTAAATTAAAAGTAAAAATGAAAAATTAATTAAAAATAAAAAATGAAAAATAAAATACAATAAAAATATTAAATTAAAAAAAATATATATTAAAAAATTATTTTTGATAGTTCTCTAAAAAATTTAACTGTGTTTGACCTATGGAAATCGCTTTTGTAAAATAGTTCTCTAAAAAATTTAGTTGTGTTTGAACAAGAATGCCCATTCCTTCATTAAAAAAAAAAATGGAATTCCTTCATAATCCGAAGGGCATCCGCAAAAAGGTTGAAAGAAAATGAATATTTTATATTAGAGCTCATAAAATTTTCGCGATCAACCAGAAATGAATCTATGCCATAGAATTGTTATCCACAAAACTGCAAAAACGAAGAAACGTAAAATAGATTGAAGCTGCTACTATAATATTCATTAACCATGTTTATTTTTTATTTACCAATTCAGGCATGTTTGATATAAGATTCTTATAGAAAGTGATGCAAATGCCCATGGTAAGAAGAATAGCATTATAAATTTTGTACTCCATTTGACCGCTTTATTTTTTTTTTGGTTTGATTTGCCACCATCTAACCCATTTTTTTGTTTGATTTGGGCAGAGGATTATGTTTATTAACACATAGTGGAGAAAAAATAGAATATTTTTTTATTTTTTATTTAAGTCCACAATATTAAACTGTGAATTTATTAAAAAGGTTGTCCAGGAGGAATCTAGCCCTACGCTATCATGTATGAAGATTTAGATTACAAAAATACTGAACCTCCCATATTTACGCAACCAGGAAAGCCAAAAAAAAAAAGGACGTTGTCTACCGAGACGTTAAACTTTACCCGGACAGTCGAATATCGCTGCAATCCGACCATTCTTTTCAAAAAAACTGAAAGAAGATTATTAAGACGAGGAGGGAGAGGAAGATTAGCAGAGCGGGCAATCGAAGGAGGCGGAGGAGAACCATTAGAACGCTGCACTGAGCGTGCTATCCTTAGTCAATTGGAGCAAGTATGTCAAGGGACGACATGAAATTACTTTTAAATAATGTATTATTAGTGTGCCAACTGTGCCTAGGGTTGTGGCAATTCTGTAAGCTCACCCCAGTGGGAGCACTTATATAAGGGGTAATCGGGTGGCTGGTTCGACTGTTCGGACTGTCCCCGGTTTATTCTCGCTTGTAGCCTTGTGAGGGTCCAGTTTTCAAGAAAACGAATCGCTATGTGCTCCAAGCAGATATTCCCCCTGACAGGACCGGCAGCTGGAGACCTGAAGTGAATAGGATGAATTTACACTACTTGGGCAAAGATTACCTCCTCGAGAGACCCAGTGCTTCGAGGCCGAGGCACAGTGCCTCGAAGCCGAGGCCCACACGACCCCCTTGCAGAAGCCCGCATCGCCACCTACGCTGCCCATGCCGCTGCAGGCAGATAAAGGAAAGGAATCAATATCAAACCATTTCAGAGAATGTTTGTGATATTTGTTGAGGAACAGTGGGAGGCCGATTCTAAGAATCGACCTCCCGCCCAACGGCCGGCTTTCGCCGCCACCTGGGCGGGAGGCCGATTTAAGAATCGACCTCCCGCCCAACGGCCGGCTTTCGCCGCCACCTGGGCGGGAGGCCGATTCTCGAAATCGGCCTCCAACTATTCCTCAACAAGTAATGGCGATCCACCCTGTAATATTTTTAATATTTTTTATCATTGTAATAAATTACATGGTATCGTGTTAATTATCAGCGTGTTAAATTACATACAGGATCTGTGATCAATATTGGCTTTTGTCAATCACGGCCATATGTATTGCAGATACATATAAAATAGATATATACGCTCAATGTGAATGCAATTTTAAGTGTACAACTGCCCATTGATCCACCCTTTCGATTTCTCTGTTATGTTTTCATATTTATAAATAATATGCAACAAGGAATAATGATAAACCGTATTTTACTCAGTAAGGTATAGTTTGGGTAACGTTTTAATAGGTTGATCAACTTTGTGTTTGATGTGAGTTTAGCATTGTTGAACTTTACAAAAACATTATTAAATGATACGATATGTTAAATGTAATATGATATGTTTAATTATATAATTAAATAATTTAAAGTGTAATGTATATCTTCTACTTTAATGGATAGTGATTTATAGGGTATGTATAGCCATATTAAACAATAGTAAGATACTATTTTATGTTTATTACAAAAAGTGCACATATAACTAGTGGGCAATAAAGAATATTTTTTATTTTTAATTAAAAAATATTAAAAATATAAAAAAATAAAACATTTTATTTATTTATTTATTTTTTAGATTTTTAATTTTTAATATTTTTTAATTTGTAACATTTTTTTTAATTTTTAATATCTTTTAATTCGTAATTTTTTTTTAAATTTTGTTTTTAACTTTTAATATATATATTTTTTTTATTTGATTTTTTTCTTTTTTGTTTTTGATTTTTCTTTTTTGTTTTAATTTCAAAAAATTTAAATTATTTTTTTAATTCAATTTTTTTATTTTAAATTTAATTTGTTTCCACTTATTTTTTTTTAATTTAATATTTTGGATTCATTATTTTTTTAAATTTAAAATTTATTTATTAAATTTATTAAATTTTAATTTAATTTAATTTAATTTTTTTAATCTTTTACTTTATTTAGTTTTTCATTTTTAAAATTTATAAATTGTTTCATTTAAAAAAAAACAGTAAATTTATGGATATTTGTTTTTTAATTATTTGCACGTGGTTTTTTTCATTTTTTTTGTTTTTTAATGATAGTTTTTTTTATTTTAATTCTTTTCTTTTAATTTTTTTTTCAATTTTAAATTTTTATTTTTTTTTAATTTGTTTATTTTTTTGTTAATTTTAAAATTTGTATTTTTTTTTCTTATTATTATTATTTTTTAATTTAAATTTTTAAATTTAATTTTTTCTTTTTTGTATTTTATTTTTTTATCTAAATTTTAATTTTGTAATTTAAATTATTTTTAAATTTTCTATTTTAAATTTTTTTTTTTTAATTATATGGTTTTTTTTAATAACTTAGAAAAAAATGTTTTTGATGTTTTTTTTTTTTAAATTTTTTTGGTTAATTTTTGTTTTTTTTTCTTTAAATTATGTGTTTTTTTTTCAAATTTTGTCATTTCTTTTGATATAATTTTCGAATATTTTTGTTTTATTTATTTATTTTTGTTTAAATTTTTTATTTTTACGAGTTAATTTTGTTTTTTTTCACATTTTTATTGGTTTTTTTAATTGTTTTTATATATATATTTTTATCTAAGTTTTTTGTTTTATTACCAACATGAAAATCACCACTCTAAAAAAAAAAGGTTGATGCTGCATCAATACGTTTCAAAATTAGCATGAAAATCACCGCTCTAAAAAAAAAAGTTGATGTTGCATCAATACGTTTCAAAATTAGCATGAAAATCACTAACATTTTAAAACAAATATTCATACTTCATAAATAAAAATATTAGAGTGTCGAAAATGTGCTCCAAAAAAAAAAAAGGTGATTCTGCATCACCACTTTTCAAAATCGGATGCTTTTTATGCTACCAAAAATGTAGGTATCAGCAAGTACGACTCTACTCTACCTGGATTACTGTTATTTACTCCAGAACATTGTTATCAACATTTTGTTAGTGGATAAGAAAATTAATGTAGGTCATCAACATTTTGTTAGTGGATAAATGATGCTGATTGCAAGCAAAGGACAGATGGATCCTTTTGCAGTTTGGCATGTGATGGAGTTGTCAAGCATAATTCAGAGATGAATCAGATTTGTAGCTAACTCATGTTCTCTTCAGATTGAAGTTTTTTCAGCATCCAACTTCGGCGGTTTTTCAAACAATTTTTTTGAGGATCAACAGTTTTAGCATGAGAACTTGGAAGATGGTTCCTAGTTCTTATTTTGGACTTATGATTGAGCAGGGGAATGTTAGCCTCACTCTCATGTGAGAAAAACAAGTCAAAGTCTCAAAATAATTAAATTAATTAAATCATGAAAATTAGGAATTTATTCCTAATTTTCTACATTGATTTTGTTCCTCTCAATTAGGAGTCAATTTAGGCCTAGTTGGTTGAGAGATTCTCTCCAACTAGTTAGGCTCCTATATTAGTGTGTTGTTGAGATTTTTCCTCAACCAAAAGTGTCCAAGATAGACGCACTATCTTGAGACACATTCTCATCTTGTATCTATATTTGTATTATACACATTTTTTAATAATGAGAGAGAGGAATGCACTGAGGCTCTCAGGCCTTTTCCGCCATGTCTGGTGTATGTATATTTCTGCTATTTATTTTCTTAGTATCAAACTTTCGGGTAAAAAATCACATATAAGAAATTTGTGTCGACGCGCTTCGAAATCCAAGAAGTGTGGTTCATCATCGACAAGATTATTTCTCCTATTAATGTTTTATTAGTTGATTAATTCTCTTCATTAAATTTCAGGTTTTAGGCGTTATTGGGAAAATTAAATGTCCGAAAATTTCCCCCAAATTTCCACCAAAATGGCGCTCGATTAGCAGATTATGGGGCGAATTTGTAGGACGGTTCCAGATTTTAGGGAATTTGTGGTGCAATTAGCAGCAAAACTAGGGAGGTTCATAACTTCTTCAGTGTTTTACCAATTTTGGAGTAGAAAGAGGCTAAACTAACATTTTTGGGTCTTTTGGAGCTGATGGAACGGGTTTTGAAGCCATTTATGCACTGTAAATTTATGTAATCACCATTTTGAGCATAATGAAAGATGACCAAGCCATTGGAAGCTGGACCAAGGAGACGTAGCCTAGGAGAGGTGAAATCCTTCATCATTTGTTGTGTTGTGGTTATTTTTATGGTGTATTCATCTATTGTTTCTGCTATTTCAGATTTTTAAATTTAGGATTTATGTGTTTAAAAATTTAATATAAAGGCTCATAAAACTCAGTTTTTAACACTTGCAATTTACAAACCCTCAAGCACACTTTCTTTAAGATCTCATACAGATCAAGTTTGGTATCAGAGCTTTGGTTTTCTTTACTTTTGTGAGGATTTAATTTTTTGCAAGTGTTTTTGATGCTTACAAGGTTGAAGCTCAAGGGAGGAGAAGGAAAGCTTGTGGTTGCAAGTCCTTAAGTTAGGTCAAGGACAAGGAGAGCAAATTTATCACAATCTCCACCATAAATTCTTCCTCAAATAGTAGTTGAAGCTTCAATAAGCATGTCTCATGAAGGAGGAGTTGATACTATGTTAGATGAAGAAAAGAATTTGAGAAAATCTTTCTTTGACGTGACTGAAATGGTGAAGGTTCTCTATGAAGAGATAAATTCAAGGATGCAAGGTGCGAGCTCCAAAATTCCAAAGGGAGAAAAGTGTTCAAAAGGAGAAGTAGGAGATGGAGACAAGCCTCCAAAACATAATAGGAATGGTGACAAACCACCTTGTACACCAACATCCTCCTCACCGCCATCCTCACCACCATATTCACCATCATCTTCTTCCATAACAAGCCCTTCACAAACACCTCCACATTCTCCAAAAGTTCGTGGTAAAACTCCATTTTTAAATCTTGACATTAAGTTTGATTTTCCTATGTATGATGGAAAGGTAGATGCTAAAATATTAGACAATTGGATACATCAACTTGAAGTGTATTGCAGGATACAAAGAATCAAGGATGATGACACCAAGATTCAACTTGCTTCACTAAGATTGGAAAGTGTAGCTCTTATTTGGTGGGAAGCCAAAACTCAATAGGACATGAAAAAACATGCTAGGGTCTTAACCTCTTGGAATGATTTTTTTGTTGCCTTAAGGAGAAAATTTTATCCATTAGAATACATGCAAAAGGATATAATGAACTGGAAAAACTTTAGGAGAGGTAAAGGGAAAAAAGTGCAAAACTATATGCAATAGTTTAGGAGAAGAGCACTAATTTTGGGTGTAGATTTGACATCTCAAGAAACTTTGTTAAATTAAAATGGAGGTTTGAATAGTTACCTAATACATACTATTCTCATGTTTAATCCTTCAAATTTAGATGAAGTACGCGTACAGGCCACACATCTAAAGGCAAGAGGGAAGCATGTTTCAAAGGAGACAAGTGAGGATACCTTTGAGTCTGAAGAGAAAGGAAAGGGTAAGCTTAAGGATAAAGGTAAGAAGAATGCTTCCATCAATATGGAGAAAGAAAAACTCACATGCAAATATTGTTCCAAATATGGGCATGATGAAGATAATTGTTTGAAACTTCATCCAGAGATGAGACCCAACAAGCTTAAAAACAAGGAGAAGGAAAATACAGCTGCTACAATAACTCATGATTTAGGTTTAGATTCCAGAGATGAAACAAAGATCACTGCAATGGGTTTGAAAGGTAGGGACATTTCAAGTACTAGTTCTTCAAGTTGTCTCAATAGTACTCAAGATGATGAAACAAGAATTGAACTTTTCCATGTTAGAGTTATTTCAAAGCATACCAAGATTGACACCCTATTTGATAGTGGTTCACAAGAAAATATTATTTCAAAAGACTTATTCAAGAAGTTGAATTTAGACCATTCCTCATCCAAGACCTTATCCTTTAGGTTGGATATGTAAGAATGAAAATTTGCAGGTGACAAGGAATTTCATACTTAGATTTGCAATCACTACAAACTTTCCTGATGAAGTTGAACTTGATGTTGTTCTGCTTAATATTTCTTGTATTGTTTTGGGTAGCCCATATCTTTATGATAGGAGACCAATCTTTCATCACCATGAGAATAAGTATCACTTGTTAAAGAATGGGATTGAGTACATTGTTGGAGCGCATAATAAGAAGACGAGTTTATCTCCTATGCTCTGTTAATGTTCAAGCATCAACATGTTGTGAATGAGGCCTTTCAAGGTGATACACCAAATGAAAACTCTAATTTCATTAAGGTCACTAATGGTTTTGATAATATGTTTTTGGAGTCTAACATGTTGCCTCCAAAAAGAGGTCAACAAGATGTGGTAAAATTGGATAAGCATGCATCATTGTTGAGCATTGATGTGAACAAGATGTCGATGCAAGAGAGTGAAAATATCAAAGAGCAAGCGCCAAAGCAATTTGAAAAAGAGTGCATGGGGTTAAAAAGTTCTTCTTGTGGGTTTCACAAAGTATTTTCTTAATCTTTAATACCCAACTTTGTGCACAGGGTATGGAACAAATTCGTCAGCTCATGCACAACTTGATCCCTTTGCTAGCGCAACGTGGTCCATTAGATGTATTTGTCCTCATAGCTCCCCACGGGGTAATATTGTTCCTTGATGTCATCTTGGAATGAATGCTAAGTGGGTGAAGCTGAAAAACGTGAGGGTTCTTCCTCATCCCTCTGTTCATAGTAGGTTTCCCACAAATCTTTGACATGGGGGGCGACTTTGAGGAGTGCAAAGGTAATCTTTTCTCTATCAGAGAAATCATGGACTGAAAAATACCCTTCCAGCAAATTCAACCATATATCTACGACGTTTGCATCTAGCCTTCAAATACAGGAATGTCGAAGTTGACTTGTACCTTGAAAGGAGTGGTGCCTCCAAGGTGGCTGTTGGATGAAGATGCACCGTCGGTGGGTAGTCGTTGAAGGATTTGGGCAAAGTTATCCATCACTGCATTCCTCTGTTTCTTGAGGGCCTCCTCGAGCAATATTTTGATAGGATATCCTGCTCCCTCATCTTTCTTTTCTTCCGCCATGGGAGGTCATCGGGGTTTGCAAGGCTAATCTTGCAAATGTTCAACCAGATTCAGCCCTAACTCCTTATACCCCGACCTCGTTGGGGACATGCAAAGAAATATCGAGAAAGAGAAGACCTCTTTGATTCCATTGATCTGAATTTGATAAGGAACGAAACAAAATACAGATATAATCACAAATATAGAGATGCAACAGAAATAATGTTTCATTTCATTAATATCAAATACTGAAAATGATTACAAACAAAATTGAAAGAAATTAGCTCTGGCGATGGTATCTTATCTCTGAGAAGAGATTTGGTGGCTACATGCCTCTGAACTTTGTTACAATGGGCTCAAGGACCTTTTTATTATTGTACAATAAGGGAAAACCCTAAACAACCAAAACCATAACCCGAGGAGATGTAGCACCAAGATTTTATGGGCCCTGTTGGGTTTAGTTGGGCAGCCAACTTCCCGGTCGTAACTTGGTCATATTATCTTTGTTTGGCGCGTATGATACCTCGTTGGAAAGATCTCTCCGAGGATTACATCTTTTGCTACAGTCCCCTGCCTCTGGCTATGGGACTGCAACAGACCTCAAAAAACTCTGTTTAGGGAGGTCAAAATTGTGAAAGCTTAAAACATAAACCCCACCAGCATGTTCTGACCATTTGACTACTTTTTAACTGAAGTATTCAGAAAAAACATTAAATCAAACACAAACTATGACATAGAAATCTACAAATAATTTACTGATGAATACGCACATGTGACAAAATTACACAAATTTTTTGGACAAATGTCCCCAGAAATACATAATGCAGGATAATTGGTGCAACGTCTCTAGAGGGTTTTATTATTATGTAGAATCTGAATACAACATTCTGGGCACCATAAATGGTTGGACCTACAAAGAAATTACATGACAGAAGTACCTTTCACTCGGAGACAAAAAATATGGTTAATTCACTCCCTCAATCGAGATTTATAGATAACGAGCCCTTTCTGGCCCACTGGAACCCTCAATGTTGCCTCTGCAGCCTTTGCGTTAGCCGTCACTAGCTGGTGTCCCCACTGCATCACCCTAGCTGGTGTTGCACTGCCCTAAATGGCCCTGCGTCACCCTGGATGGTGTTGTGTTGCCCTGCATTGCACTGGCTGAGTCTATGTCACCTTGGCTAGGCCTACGCAGTCCTCTATGTGGTGCTGGTTGAATTGCATCCTCTTGGATGGCTTTGCGTTAACTGGTACTAGATGCCTCTTTGCTGCTATATTCTTGGCCTTGGATCAGATCATCCCTTGCGGATCTTTGTCCCTCATTGCACTACAAACTCGCTTCGAATTCCTTGGCAAAAACCCCGCCCCATAAATTCGACTTAGCTTCAATGATCTACCTATGTGCTTGTTCTCCAACTGACCCCAAGACCTTCTCTTATACTTTTCTCATTGGGAAACCAACAACCGTGATCTAATCTCTAATCGACAGCTCAGATTAAAATACTACTTGATCCACGTCACTTAGAACATTTCATCACATGCGTTTAATTAATTCACTTTAATTTTTCTAATTCCCTAAGATAGACTTAGGGTCCTCATTAAAAAATAATAATTATTTGAATATCTCGTACACCAGATGAAATTTCTCCAAATTATTTATGGGTTTTAGAGATCTCGTGTATCTTAGCCCCTCCACAAAATTTCAGAGCTAGATCACACCCGATGCTACCCAAAATCTTAATACTCCCTCTTAGTGAGGAGTGTGCTTTAGCAATAGACCCACACTGAAGTATTTCTTGATCTCAACATCAGTCTTTTCACTGCTGATGCTTGGCTTGCTGCCCTCTTGTTGTCTAGGTAAATCCTCTCTATGGACTGAGACAATCCCTCTAGCCCTAGGGTGGGTCTAGAAACAAGGGGAACAAGCTAATACTTTCTTTCCTAGATTATAAATGAAACATAGATCGAAGAAGATGGCCTACCTCGATCTGATGTTATAATGTTGCTCCTTGTCAAAGCTCTTTGGTCCTTTGCTTTTCCAAATTTGATCTTCGCTACTACCAGTGTTCAATTAGCTGCACAAGTGACCAAGAAACAATAAGAAAACATAAAAGTGCAACATGCATATACAAGTATAACCTATCTAACTGATCAAGGAATGATATAATTCTTATCATGAATCATGGACAAGAATGGAAAATAAATATCAATTGTATCATATTATTAATAAAAGAGGGGTTACAACCTACACCTTGATGTCGAAGCTCTCCTTCAGCGGGTCTGAATCTGGGCACGTCTCCAAAGTACTCATTTTCAACTCAGTTTGAGAAGGCTAAGGGTCTCATCTCTCTCCTTCAAAGCTTATGGAAATGTTCAAACCTCTCTCTGTTATGCTCTTCTATTCTGCTCTAACTAGCAGAGGCATTGGAGGGTGATCAATTTATAGAGATGGAGGAGGGGACATGGATCCACTTATTATGGGAAAATGGCTTATCTCTTTGGGATGTTCCTCTTTTGTAGGAACAAGAGGCCCAAGGGAGGAAGCTCGGCCATATCCTGATCAACAAACATCCAACTCTCCGCTCTCGAAGCTTCTAGGCCATGAAGCTTTGTTTCCATTTTAAAAAATCTTCCAGAACTAGATCGACACGGGTGTGAGGTCCATACTAGCACCAATCGGCGCTGCTCACAAGCTTTGGATGGGTCATTGGCACTGGTGAGACATAGAAAGGTCACGTTGCTCCAAAAAGATAGGTTTTTAGGGAGCTACTCCATGAATGATCAAAAGAGAGTTTGTTCTTTAGACTGTAAGGGATGCAATGACATATTTTCATGATCGAAAAAATACACAGGGATCACTATAAGGGTCCTCCAGGATTCGAGAACAGGGAGTACAAGGACAGTGACAAAATGTTGTGTAACACCTCCATCCACTGCACTGCTGCCACTATACTACTGCCCATGTCACTACCACTGAAACTGTTGCATCCATACTGTAACTCCCTCTCAAATTGCCACATCGTGCTGCCAACTGTTGCACTATAACTCAGTTGTTGAGAAGTAAGAAACTGATTGACCCCTGCCCAATCACTAACAGACATGTTAGTCATGATACATCTCATCACTGAAGCTCCCTTGGTTGTTGCGCTCTACTGTCTCTTTGAAGCCACTGCGCTACTACTACTTTGCACTACATAAGCATTGTCCCTCTGTGTTGTTGAAGTCCCATCAACATTTGCGCTGCTGTTGCCTCTGCACTATGTTTCCCCCATCTACAATGTCCCAGATATGCCCTTTGTTTTACTGTGATATTCTACACCTACTGCTCCAATCATCCTCGCTACTGTCTTAAGGCTCCCATAGCATGCATGTGATCTAAGAGTCTTGGCACCTCAAGGATCCTACCTCTCATCTGTAGCTGATATACAAATAAATGTCACCCCACCTCTTCTCTCAAGGAGCATGAGCGCTCATAGCCACATCATCCTCACTACCATTGTTGCCTCTAGTTGTTGTTGTCTTGGAATAAGAAGATCCCTTGTCTTTCTTCTTAGGACAAGTGCTAGCAAAGTGTCCAAGTTCGCCACAATTAAAGCACCCAGCCTTTGATAGTTCCCTCCTCTTCTTCCCTTGTTGTCGTCATTCCTTTGATGCAAGGGTTGCGTCCACTTCCTCCTCCTTCTTCACTTTGCTACTTCTTGTGATGGATTCCTTTTTGGTCATCTGTTATATCTCTTCCTGTCCAAGGATGGCCCACATGTCACCCTAATTGGGAAGTTGTGCTCTGCCCAAAATGCTTTGGACAAAGGTTTCCCACTCGTCAGTGACAACATTCAGGGTTGTCCTTACTAAGAGTCCTTCATCCGGAGTTGACCCCATGGCAATTAGTTGATCCTGGATAGTCTGCAATCTGGAGAGAAATGGAATGATCTCTTCCCATTTGTGCATCTAGAACATCCTCATTTGGTTCTCCAAAAGCATATTACATTGGACGGAGCTCCCATGATACAGCGTGGTCAGAGTTTTCCACACCTCATTTGTCATCTTCTTTTTCGGAAATGTGTGGGACCACATGATCCTTCACCCCATCCATGATCAAGCGCTTTTCCCATGTCTGATTCTCGTTAAACTTATGAAGAGCGTTTGCATCGGTCGACAAGCTATGACATTCTCTATGTGTTCCCTGATGTCGTAATCCTCCAAGGCTGATAGGATTTTGGTCTTCCAGATCACGAAGTTGGACACACCGTCCAATCTATCCTGATCACATAGTCCGCACGAGGCCATCTAGCGCAAATCTGTCGAAACAATACTCCTCCCCTCTTCCTGCTGCAACACTCAACAAAAAACTATATCTGGGTTTCTTGGAGATAGAAACCCTCTATAGTAGCTACTCCCTCTGACAACTGATTTCCCTCCTAGAAATCCTCCGCAAAAGCAACTATATTATTCCTCTATGATCACCCTCCTATTCGAATCTCAGATCTGTTTGGCAAAAATCTGTTGAGCGACTGTTCTCCTCTCGCTCTTGTCACCTTTTCTAGGCACTGTTAAGCACCAATAGAACCTGTGCCACACCAGCAACTTCTGAAGATCAGAAGCTCCACTTCTAGACTTTAGAAAACTACACAACAATCTCCACACATATTGCATCCCTCTGGTTGGCCTCTGCATGAGAAGAGTGGCTCAACGCAGGCTACTCTCGTGTCACTTTGGAAGGCTCTGCGTTGCCTCTATGTCACTTAGATGGCTCTGTGTGGCCTTTGCGTAAGCTTGGCTGGGTTGCATCCTTCCTAATGCACGCTGCCCTCTTCTGGATCTCTGACGCTTCAGCTTCCCTCTCTACAATAATTATATTTAGCCTCTCTGCTGGTGGATTAGATTGATCTGCAATGCTCTAATACCATGTGAAATTTTCAAAATAGAAATCCTACTGCAGTGTCTTGATCTACTTCGCCTATTTGTTTAATTAACCTAACAAGTTATTTAATTGAAGTATTCAAAAAAAACATTAAAGCATACACAAACTGCAACCTACACATCTACAGATCAATTACTGAACAATACGCACATGTGACAAAATCACACACAGATTTTTCGGAAAAATGTCCCTAGAAAAACCCAATGCGGGAAAACCCATGCAACAACTCTAGAGGGTTTTATTATTATGGAGAATCTGAATACAACATTCTGGGCACCAGAAATGGTTGGCCCTACAGAGAAATTACACGGTAGAAGTACCTTTCACTCAGAGACATAAAAGATCGTTGAATCACACCCTCAATCGGGATTTACAGATAACGTGCCCTTTTTGGCCCACTGGAACCCTCAACGTTGCCTCCGTGTTAGCCCTCACTGGCTAGCGTCCCCACTATGTCACTCTAGTTGGTGTTGCGCTGCCCTGGCTGGGCCTGCGTCACCCTGGATGGTGTTGTGTTGTGTTGGCTGGGTTTGTGTCACCCTGGTTGGGCCTACATAGCCTCTGCGCAGTCCTATGCGTGTTGTTGGTTGAACTGCGTCACCCTGGATGGTGTTGCGTTGTGTTGGCTGGGTTTGTGTCACCCTAGTTGGGCCTACATAGCCTCTGCGCAGTCCTGTGCGTGTTGTTGGTTGAACTGCGTCCTCCTAGCTGGCTCTTCGTTGTCTGGTACTAGCTACCTCTCTGCTGTTGTATTCTCAGCCTTGGATCAGATCATCCCTTGTCGATCTCTGCCCCTCACTTCATTGCAAGCTCACTTCGAATTCCTCAACAAACCCTACCCCAAAAATTTCACTTAGCTTCAGTGCTCTACCTGTGTGCTTATTCTCCAACTAACCCCAAGCCCTTCTCTTATACTTTTCTTGTTGTGAAACTAATGACCATGATCTAATCTCTAATTGATGGCTCAGATTAAAAGACCGCTTGATCCATGTCACTTAGAACATTTCATCACATGTTTTTAATTAATTCACTTTAATTTTTCTACTTTCCTAAGTTAGACTTAACGTCCTCATTAAAAAAGATTAATTATTTGAATATCTCATACACCAGATGAAATTTCTCCAAACACTTTATGGGTTTTGGAGATCTCATGTTTCTTAGCCCCTCCACAAAATTTCGAAGCTAGTGCACACCCAATGCTACCCAAAATTTCAACAAAATTTGCTCCGAATGTTCAGGACCTGAAAGTTGCTAAAAATAGTAAATAAGAAAACCGATGAAATTGTCTAGGTGAAATAGGCAGGTTGCCACCAATATCCACCTGGATCAGTTTTTCTAACCAAGGATTCCAGGACTAGTAACTCAACCCAAGTTTTTATGGGGATTCTGGAGCATTTGTCCAACCAAGGCTCCAGGAACTAGTAACTCAACCCATAGCCAAAGGAAAATGAGAACCAACCAGAAAACAAAGATAAAACCCACAACACCATGGCTCTCAAGGAAATGGAAAGCCTAGGCAAAACCACTATTAATCCAAGCAATCCTCCATGCCAATAACATATCATAACTAAGAAACCACATGCATGCCAAAACTAGCAAGGAAATCATACACGCAATTCGGTACCTACAAGAAAAACCCATTGTAGATGTTGATACCACTGTCCTCTTGCACTTTCCTGCTTTTCCTTTGCCTCCTTACTCCAATTCCCAAGTATGTCATTCTCCTCCAAGAGTGCTCCAAGAAAACTCTAAGTGTCCAACAGTATGAGAGAGAGAATAAAATGAGAGTGCCAAAGACTGAACTGACAAAAGCTAAACCAATAAAAGATGTGTAGTGATCCTCATAATCCTTTTTATCATTTTGATCTCTATTTTCTTGATTTTCCATTACTTTCCTTCATTTTCATCTTCACATGCAACTTGTGACCTTTCACCTTCCTTTTCTCCTATTTTTCATTATTTTTCATAAATAAAAAGCCAATAAATGCCTCATGCTTTTCCAAAGTCTTTGCCATTGCCTTTTCCACTTTCCATAGCCACTAATTAATCAAAAGTGATTCAAATCATATGTTTTTTCCCAACATTTATCTTGGAATACATGTCCCATGACCCGTTGGACATTGGGTTCAACGCTCCCCATGTGTTTCGCGACATGGACCAACAGCCTCTCGTGGATCCTAACTCTGATGAATGTAGCGGAGACTAAATCCTGCGAGTTTTGGTCTGACGACAATCGTGATTCCAACAAGTGGTTTCAGAGCGACAGGTCTCGAGTTTGAAACTCACCCAGCTCGCGTTGGGGGGAGATTGTTGGACATTAGGTTCAACGCTCCCCGTGTGTTTCATGACATGGACTAACCACCTCTCATGGATCCTAACTTTGGCGATTGTAGCGGAGACTAACGCCTGCGGGTTTTGGTATAACGGCAATCGTGATTCCAACATGGCCTCAGTTATTATTTCGCATTTATTAACTTTATTACATGGATATTTGACTAGGGTTGTTAGAAGAAGCTTGCTACTATAGAGGTTGGTTGCAGCTTCATAGTGGGCATGTAGAAACTCCTAGAAGAAAGATTGAAGAGAATGACTTCAAATAGTGAAAGGAAGAGTCCAGGAGGAAGCCACAACATAAAGGAAAAGGAGGTCAAAACAATGGCTACAATAAAACAAATGAGTAAAGAATAAAGGAACAAAGAATTGACTCAGATGAAAGCATAAATCAGTGGATTGAAGCAACCACTGCAATAGTAGACAAAGCAGTGGAAACAAAAATTGTTAGCAAGATTGAAGAAAAATATTTATGTAGAAAGAAGAGTAAAGTGGCTTATGAGAGAGTTGCATGTTGAGAATCTAATGTATATAGTGAAGGAAGAGGAGGTGCTCAGAGTAGTTGCGTATGAAGTTAGATAATCCATTTGTGAACCTGAGAAAGGACCGATCCTTGGAGAGGAAGACAATGATGATGATGAGGTGCTGGAGGTATCTCTTGAGACTAGGCAGTCTCATGTTTTAAATTTTAATAATGCATATAGTGATGTGTTTGAAGATAAAGAAAAAATAGCAATGTAAGTTCCACAAAGGCAGGGGAATGCTGGTGAAAGACAACAGGTGGATGAGCGGAAGATTGCCATAGAAGAAATAATTCAAGAAGTACTGCAAATATGTAAGGTCAAGTTTAGAAGTGTGAATGTTATGGGTTTTTGATTTTTTTATATGTTTGCAAATCTAATTATTTTTGAAAGTTTTAAGAACCTTTGGAGGATAGGAAGAAAGGAAATGTAGAGAAGGAAAAATGCAGGTGGAAGAGAAGAGGTTGGATAGAGGTATCCAACTCAAAGAGATAGCTTGGTGGAAGCTGCAAGAAGGAAAAATCAAGAGGACTGCTTGGAAATTGAAGCATATGAGATTGCGAAGACTTGTCAAAGTGTGTTTGTAGCAGAAATTTTGGAATAAACTGGGTTCCTTGATGATGAAGAAGACAACTATATTGAGGAGGAATTCATCAATAGTTTGGTGGATTATGAATTTCATCCACAAAAAATTGGAGGAGGGACAACCAAGGCCTCAAAAGAGGAAGAATCCCGTGCTTTTAAGACTGAAAATTTGTGTGTGTATGCAGGTTTGGACCAACAACACGATGATATGTTCATGCAGGTTGATGAAGAACTAAAGCTTATTGATGAGATGGCTCGCATAGATGAGTTTTATCTACACTTGTTTGGAGATGTTGGAGTTGTTGAAGCAAAGGAAGATGAACCAAAACAACCTCTAGTCTCTTTTATGGAAGAGAATATGACCATAGTAAAGGAAATCAAGGAAAATTTGTTTGTAGAAGACCTCATATATGAAGAAGCAAGCAAGAAGGAAGTTGAAATTATACTTTTGGAATGGTTGGAAGAGAATGATGAGCTGGAAAAGGACACACTTATCACGTGCAAGCAACAAGAAAATGAACAACAAATGGCAAAGAAAGAGGAGCAACATTCAAATATTATGGACAACAACATTCAACTAAGGGTGGAGATGGATATAACGATCGAGGAAATATGGATATTGATGAGAATAACACCTAGGTACATATTCAACAAGCACAAAAAGGAGAGAGACACAAAGGAACACATGACAAAAGGACTTTGCATCAACAAAGCCAATGGAAGACTACAACACAAAAATTGGAGACTTGGAGAACCAAAACAATTAGTAGCACAAAACCAACACAACCAAGCACTAGACAAATTAGAAAACCATATTTTTGACGCATGAGGACATCATCAATATACACATGGTCAGGAGAATATGAATCTTTTGAAATTTGGGAGTATGATGTAGGAGCATCTTACCCCAAGTCAAAATGTATTTTAATTAAGCTAGCGGATGTTTTATTACCAAGGGAGTTGGTTCCCTAATTTATGAATTTGGGTGTAATTGATTTATTTATGTATTTTTCCTAAGTTTGAGAAAATTATAGAGAAAATGTATTTAGGAATTAAGGTTGTAATCAGATTATTACTTGAGATAGATATCAAGAATATTAAGAGTGAGTTAGAGAGAATAAGGGACAGTTAGATTCAACAAGAAACCCATGAATCTTAGGAATCCTAAATTAGAGGAATGTTGAGAATACTTTGGATCTGAATAAATTCAATTCATAATCCTTATGTTTATAATGAATGAAACGAGAATAGAGTGATAGTGTGTGTGAGAAGAGTGTGCAAGCGAGGCTTGCGAAGCCAAATCTGGCCTGAGGCTAAAGTGGGCCTATAATGTAAATTCAGGCCAAAGAGGGTCTCTTTGTAAATCTATATACATTCTTTCCAGCAATGGAATCATTGTGAATTCTGTGTGTGGATATTATTTTTCTCAGTGCTTTATTTTTGTACCATTTCTATTCTACAGTGAGTTGTTTTTCTGGTGAGAACCTTGTTCTTATAATTGAAACAGTTGAAGGAGAACCAAGATCAATTCTAGCTCAGGAACATAGAAGGAACAACAATTTCACTGATTCGTGCACAAAACAATTAGAAGGAATCGAATGCCAGGAGCGCATGAAGCTCATGAGAGATAGGAAGCCCTCAGATTCTTGAGAAATCCGAGTCAAATCACAAGTGGAAGCTGTGAAAGAGTAAGTCCATGAGTAATTGTGCATAATTGAGGTCGATATTAGCAAAAACTGTGCTAAGAAGGATGGAGGTGCAACATAATTAATAATACAAGATTAGAGGCGAAATAGAAGCACAAAGGCAAACCACACTTAGTCTTGAAGTTGGATGGAAGTCGTTAGTTAACAGTTCCGTGAGACAGGATTGTCGAGTGACGGGCGCCGGGCCAGAGGCTTTAGGCCTGAAGAATCAAAGGAACATATTAGGAGAACGAGCGAGCTCGAGGAACCAAGCTTATGTGAATAGAATAATACTATGAGAAAAACTATAAATTATGAAAATCCAAATGTTTAATTCATAATTTTATTATTTTATCTTTTAATTTAATTTAGTTTAATTTTTAGTATGAGAAAATGTTTAACAAAATAAAAAATAAAAATAAAAATATTTAACAAAATAAAAATAAGAAAAAGGGAGATTACATGTTTAACCATATAAACAAAAGATTAGATGCAGATAAAACAAGAGATGCAGATTACATTTTTTTTTACCTGAGAATCCCTCTGGACATCATTTCCTTGGACATTTACATCAATCCCCACCTGGTAACGGTGAAAATGATCGATGATCGTTTTGCTGTTGAGGATCTCTATGCTACTATATAACATTGAACAGCGTTAGTGTTACCAGTCTGTTTTAAATAACATCCATCTTTCTTACATTTTAGGTTATGAGCATTCATCTATCGATTCCATTCGATGGATACACCGAAAAGCAACAACAATGGGACACAGAGGAACAAAGTCAATTCCTTTTTGAGATCATGGGCTTGGAAGAGAGAGCACAGGTGCATCCAATTGCCTTGATTTTGATTTTGAATTTGAATTTCAGCTATATATGCATGGAGCAGTTGGCATGAAGTAAGCTTTTTTTGTGATTGGGATTGGTGTGCAGGCCTGACAAGGACCGTTTTGATAGGCCTTACCATCACAAAGTCATTGTTCAGGGTGTTACACATGACCTGGTTATCAATCAAGCTCCTTTCAAGACCACTGGATTTGCATCTACAGGTTTGTGGGCCTCCTCACTTTCACATGCGTCTGCATTCAATGCTCTGTTTCGCCCACACATTATAGCAATTTCCAGAGAAAACTTTAAACTTTGATCAGTCTTTACCCTATAGAGGTTAATATCGGCAATGCATTTTGTCTTCTTACTTTATTTCCATTATTATTCTCCACACCTATTTGAATTTTTCTGGAAACTTTGCTGACCCTGTAAAGGGATTAATGGAATTTTCAACGTTAATTTTGAAACTTGATTGCGTTTGATGTTTGTTTTCTTTTTAACTGTGCAGTATGGGACAGCGCAATAGTGTTGTCCAAGTATCTGGAAAGGCTACCCCAAAAGGTGGAGGGAAGGAATTGCATAGAACTTGGAGCAGGGTGTGGTCTTCCAGGTTTTGTTTTTGAACTCATATTGTACAACTCTGTCGCAAGGTAGTGGGGAGGGCGTGGAAGGGATGCGGGATACAAGGATCCGAGTATTTTTTATTTTATTTTCAAGTGCTCCTTGTATTATATATAAAAGATACGTGTTACATTAGTATGATTCAGATCCCGTACTGCTGGCAAATTAAAGATATATGGAGTCTTATTCCAAGATTTGGACTTGGTGGAACATTCCTAAAACCCTTAAAATTAGCCATGAGAGATAAAGATGGCAGGACCTTTTCTTGAAAGGTACTTAAATAAAATGGGGATCCATTAAAAGATGACGCACACCTGATTCTCCAAAGAGCAAATAGAGTCACGATCTTGATGCAATCCACATTACCGTGAAGTGATCCTTGATTACAAAGGTGCAATCATGCCATGGGCAGCTTTCTAATGTATCTGGCCACGAAATATAACCTCAGACAATGAAATATAACCTGAAACCTGGTGACTAGCCAGTGATAAGTATTCTAAGCTGCCTACTGTCTGAAAAGGGATGTTTAACAGGTTCCTTCTTTTGACAGTGAAGACAAGAAGGCGCTACGAAACTATATTTTGCTAGACATTCATTCAGTGGAAGACCTTGGTAGATTACCAACAAGGTGAAAGCCCTTAGTTGATAAGGAGCTCTAATTCACCACATCTTTTCAAAGTGAGTATCCAACGATTTTCTATACTTTTAGTTTTTACCCCACTCTTATTCGTGATTGGCACAAATCTGGTTCTATAGCAGAGGATTTGGTATAATTTGCGAATGTCTAACACAAAAATAGCTGATCACTTTTCCATCTCCAGTCCCTCCAGATTGGCCCTTCAATGAGGCCACAACGTTTGGACAGATCCTCCTTAGGTATGAGCTTTTAAAGATTAGAGATTGCTACTTTATTTGGATTTAGCAAACTTTTCTCCCTTGTTGTAACACACGTTCTTGCATTCTTGATGCTTAGTGTCCCAAATATCTTCTCACGCGACTTCTCCTTTGTGCCTCAGCCTCTTGGTTAAGCATCTGGGCTGTTGAACAATTATTATGCCCGACGTTTTCCAAGGCCGTATTGGCCTGTATGGAAACTCCTATCCATATTCGACACCTAAAAGTTCCACTCTAACATACAAGGGACTTGCTTCCAAGCTTCCAAGATTCTCTTCAAAGTAGGTGTCCTAAAACTACAAAATCCTTTGGTGATTCAACGATATCACTCATCCTAAATGGGCATTTTATGTTACTTACATGTGTGCTATTACCAGGGGGGCTTGCATTGAACAATGAATGCGGGGGAAGCGTCCCCCCTCGTTCTCGTTTCGAAAGCAGCGCTCGTGCGGGAGCATTCGAAAACGCGCTCCTGAAAACGCTTCCTGAGGGGAGCGTTTTCGGGAGCGCGTTTCCGAACCTATTAAAACGCTCCCTGCCTTTTCGGGAGTGTTTCTGGAAATGCTCGGGAGCGAACGCTCCCTGGAACAAAAAACGCTTCCTGCTAGGCGGAAATTTTTTTCAATGAAAAAAACGATTTGTTTAGGGCCAGAAATGGGTTTTAGGGCTGATGTGGAGGTAAGGGAAGCATTGACATTTCATGGTAATGTTAAATTCTTAAAGTAAAAGTGACATTTCCTTTATTTTTCATTTTCATCCTTTTACTTAAATTTTTAACATTACCATGAAATGACTCGGGATGTTTAAGAGTGGTTTCGACCTCATTGGATTTCATATGGAGAAACTAGAATTTTAGGTTTCACTCAAAATTCAGCAGACTTAATGGTTTTCAGGGTTTCATAGTTTGGGAATTTGCAATGTTTCCATTTGATTCTATCATGTGTAAGGGTATGATATTGGCATTTGATCAAGAGCATGAAGTCCTTTAAGAACCTTGATGTACCCTTCAATCAAAGGAAAACAACTGGTTAGGCATGCTAATCTTTTTCTACCGCATTTTAAGGTTGAGGAGATGAACCCTTCACTCAAACCAAAATCATTGGTTAAGCATGTTAAACTTTTTCAATTTCTATCATGTTATAAGGTTGAGCAATCCAAGTTTGAAGACTTTGAGCTAGATGATGTTTATGTATCTCTTGTTGATGATCCCATTTCTAGTAGTGATGAATCAATGATGAGTTTCATGAGAGACCATGTTGCTCAGTGATTTGTAGTTTTGATGTCTATTTTTGCTACTACTACTACTACTAAAGTTGTAGGGGAGTTTTAGGAGTCCTCAAACTTTGAGCCATATTATTTATGTAGCTCATGTTGATGATCCCTTGTCTAGTAGTGGTGATGATTTTGATCATGATGAGGAGTGATCATGTTGTTGATCACTAATATGTAGTCTTGTATTAGACCAATGGCCTCATAGCTTGTAGCATTGTTTTTGGACTTTATGGGCCATTTGGAGCCTCATTGCTTATGTATTTTTCGATGATATGTATTGCACTTGGTGCCATTTTGATATATTCACCTTTGCATGGTATATAAATGAGCAAACTTTGCATATTTTGTCTCTATTGGCTTGGAATCATGGTTGCAAATCTTAAAAATAGTTTTTTTTATTAAAAAATAATTATTTAATGTATTTTTTTTAAAACCGATTCATTGAGATCTAACCGCTCCCGGTTAGACCGGTTCCGGTTAGAAACCCGGTTCATTAGGTCCACCGGTCCGGTCACCGGTTTCGGTTTTAATAACTATGCTCACACAGATCCAGAGGTACAAGAGGGGTACATGAAGGCATTGGACAAGTTGGTACCTAACAGGGAGGAGTGTGCTAGATTGCGCCTTGAATTAGGCAAATACTTCAGTTGCACTGCTAACTTTGGTTCTTTCCATGCAATGGAAGACGGGGACATATTTGATGCTATCACATGGTGGGAAGCATATGGCGGCATGGGACTTTTGCCAAAGTTGGCTAAAAAAGTTCTCTCACGGGTTGTGAACACTTCTTCTGCAGAGAGGTGTTGGAGAACCTATAGCTTCATACACAATGTGAGAAGAAACAGGCTGAATGAAAACCGAGCTGAAAGCTTGGTTTATGTGCATTACAACTTGAGGTTGTTGAGCCATTACTGTGATCGGGCAAATGAGGATCAATCATACAGAGTCTGGGACAACAACCCAGAGGATGATAATTTGGAGGGCAGCACGATACATATAGAAGAATTGGAAGCAGAACTTTTTAGGGATGATGATGAAGCATCAACAGCACCGCCACACACAAGGCCAGTCCCACCATCTACTGGTAGCAGTGCGGGTGCCAGTGCCAGTGCCAGTGCCAGTTCTCGATATCACACTATTGTTCCTTTGCAAATCCAGCCTCCACCTTCTAGTCATGGTCGTGGTACTCTTGAGAGTACTAGAAGACCACCATTTCCTCGTGGCTCGCACAAATTAGACATTTCTCGTGGGCGTGGCAAGGGGCCAGCCAGTAGATAAAATAGATTTGTTGTTTACTAGTCTTTTCTAATTGTTGTTGACAGTTGAACAATTGAAACTTGACTCTTTCATATATTTAATGACAATTTAAGTTTGAAGTTTGAATTTGAAAGGTGAAACTTTGAAGTTGGCATTTATAAGTTTACAAGTCATTATGAATTATGAATATGATGTTTCATGAAAGTTATATGGTGATCAATGAATCAATGATGATAAATGTTAAATATTGAATTTTGAAATCAATGAATCAATGATGATAAATGATATATATCAATGATGATAAATGTTATATATTAAAATTTGAAATCAATGAATCAATGACGATAAATGTTATATATCAATGATGATAAATGTATATTGAATTTTGAAATCAATGAATCAATGATGATAAATGTTAGATATTGAAATTTGAAATCAATGATGATAAATGTTATATATCAATGATGATAAATGTTATATATTGAATTTTGAAAGCTTGAAACCTTCGGATTGATGATTTGCGAGACTCAAGAGTCAATATGTTCTCTGCTTCCAACTCGTGGGCGTGGTTGATGAAGATTATAACTTCTAGATGATTGATGTTATATGATTCAATCTATGTTTTTATGTTTTTTATGTCTAATTCATCATTCTACATGTTTTTGTTGACATATATGCATCAAAATAATATATATATATATATATATATATATATATATAAACGCTCCGGACTGGAAGCTTCTAAAAATGGCGCTCCCCGCTCCCGCTCCGCGCTTCCGCTCCCGCTCCCAAGTAACCTTGATCTAGATACTGAAGCACCCTCTGTTGCTACTCTACATTGATCCTCTGAAGCTCTGCATTGTCTGCTGCTCTGCACTGCGTAAGCATTGCCTCTGCGCTGCTGCTGTCTCTCCTTTGTGCTGCTCTAGTCTTCAGTGTCCCAACACTACCAAAGTGCCTCCATGATCCTCTGCACCAACTAACTCCAGTCATCCTGCTACTGTCTTTAAGGGCTCCCGTAGCTCGTGTGTGATCCAAGAGTTTGGGCACCTCAAGGATCTTGCCCTTCGTTATCTGCAGTTCAAGAGAACTATAGATCAATGTCGCCCCACCTCTTCTCTCGAGGTACATGAGCACTCATGGCCACATCATCATCACTGCCATCATCCCCTTTGGCTGCCGCAACCTTGGAATTTGAATCTTCCTTGCCTTTCTGCTTCTAAGGACAAGTATTGGAGAAGTGTCCCAATTCACCACATCTGAAGCACTAGACCTTTGAAAAGTCCTTCTTCTTCCCTAGCTGCTACCTCTGTCCTTTTGATGCTAGAGCTGCATCTTCCTCCTCCTCTTTCTTTATTTTGGCTCCTTTGTTGCTGCTGCCCCTCTTGGTTATTCTCTTGATTTCTTCCTGACGAAGGATTGCCCACATGTCCTCCCAGTTTGGAAGTTGTGCTCTACCCAAAATACTTTGGACAAAGGTCTCCCAATCATTGGTGACGCATTCAAGGCAGTCCTTACCATGAGATCGTCATCAGGAGTTGCCCCCATTGCAACCAGCTGATCTCTAATAGCCTTCAATTTAAAGCGGAAAGGATCGATCTCCTCTCCCTTGTGCATCTCAAACAGTCGCATCTGATTCTCCAGAAGCACCTTCCTCTGGATGGAATTACCTTGATACAACGTTTCTAGTGCCTGCTACATTTCATTTGTCGTTTTATTCTCGGCAATATGTGGGACCACGTGATCCTTCACCCCATCCATGATCAAGCACTTAGCCCGTGCCTGATTTTCCTCATACTTCTTTAAATGATCAACATCGACCGGAACGGCCACAACCTTCTCGGCATGGTCTATGATACGATACTCGTTAAGGACTGACAGGATCATGGCTTTCCAGATGACAAAGTTAGACACATCGTCCAACCTGTCCTAATCTCTCAGTCTGTGCGAGGCCATCTCTGCTAAAAAATGTCAAAGCGAAAAATATTTTCTCCCTTATATTGCTGCTACTCTCAGCAAGAGATCGGATTTGGGTTTCTTGGCGATAGAAACCCTCTAGAGACTATGCTCCCTCTGACTAGTAATTTCCCTCCTGGAAGTCCTCCACCAAATTTGTCGAATCAACCCTCTACGATCACTTCACCGATTGAATCTCAAATTTGTTGGTTAGAAAATTTGCTGAGGAACTGTTTCCCCTTACTTTGTCAACCCCGCTAGACACTGTTCTGCACTGATAGAAACAATGCCCCACCAGCAACTTTGAAGATCAAACTGCACTTCTAGCCACGACAACCGGCACAACGTCACTCCCTCTCGGACTGTGTCACCCTCTTGGGCCTGCGTCAGCATCTACGTGAGCTCGACAGGCTCTGCGTCACCCTTCTGGGTCTGCGTTAGCTCTGCATGAGAAGACAAGCTGTGCGTCACCCCTGTAGTGTCTGTGTTGTCCCTCTGGTGCTGCGCTGCCTTTTTCTGGATCTGTGCAACTTCAACTGCCTTCCTGCAGCAAAATACTTCGTCGCTTCGCTGATGGCTTTAGCTCTCCCTGATAAGCAATAGCTCTGATACCATGTGAAAATTTCTGAAACTACTTAACATAAATTCTGCTGCAGAAATCTGGTTTACTTCTCCTACTTGTGTTTTTAATTATACAAGTTATTTTCAGAAATATTCAAAAAATAGCGAAGTAAACACATTGCAGATCTACTCATACATACATATCAAGTACTGAAGAATAAAGCATACATGACAAAGGACACACAATGTTTTTTGGACAATGTCCCCGGAAAAACCCAATGCGGGATAACCGGTGCAGCAACACCTAAAGGATTTTATTATTATGCAGAATGTTTGAATACAATCAAGGGCACCAGTAGTGGTTTTCCTAATAGAGAAATCACGACAGATGTACCTCTATCACTCAGAGACAAAATATGGCTGATTCAACTGAGGCTTCACACCTTCTGGATCTACTTAATACGAGCCCTTTCTGGCCCACTGGAAAACCTAGTGTTGCCTCTCCTGGCATTGCGTCAGCTCTGCGTCCCTGCTTAAGCCTCTGCGTCACCCTGAAGGGCCTGCGTCAGCCTCTGCGCTGCCTTTGCGTGAGCTTGGCTGGGCTGCGTCCCTCCTCCTGGGTCTCTACACTGCCTAGTATGGATTTGCCTCTTTGCCTATGTATTCTTGGCCTCAGATCTGAATAATCCCTCACGATCTGCTCCTCACCACTGCAAGCTCACTTGAAAATTCTCAGCAAACCACGCCCCAGAATTTCGAAGTTGCTCAAGTGCTACCACTCTGTGTGTGTTCTCCAACTGACCCCAAGCCTTCCTTTAATACTTTTCTCGTTGAGCATTCAACAGCGATGATCTAATCTCTAATCGGTGGCTATGATTAGAAACGATTTGATCCACGTCACTTAGAACATTCTCACTCACATCTCTAAATTAATTCACCAAAAGTATTTAATTTCCCTAAGTTAGACTTAGGATCTCCATTAAAATAATTAATATTTTGAATAACTTAGGTTCTCGGTGGAATTTCTCCAAACGATTTCTGGGTCTTGGAGATCTCATGTGTTCTAGCCCCTCCACAAAGTTTCGGAGCTAGAGCACATCTGATGCTTCCCAAAATCTCAACATTAGGTGGTGATGAGGAATATTCTCCTACATTGGAACCTGATTGATTTGCTTTTGGTTTTGTTGAACTTTGTAGATCAATACCTGGGACAACACTCTCTTCACCTTCCTTTGCCTTTGTAGGATGTTCTTGAGACTTGATGTAGATTTATGTAGATGTTCTATGCTTGATGCAACTTTACTTTCTCTTCAATACTAGACAACAATCACATAAATCATTAAGTAAAATGCTGATAGAACATACCAGTGGATCAAGAAAAGACAAGCCAGAAAAATATATATTTGTTGGTGCATTGCGGCGATCAGCAGGATGCTTCAACCAGCAAAGTCTCCTTGGTCAGCCAGCCCAGCATGTGTCACAACAACCCTCAAAACAACCAAATGGTCAACTCAAAGTCAACCCTTGAAAAGTCAACGCAGAACAGTAGCAAGTAAAAGTCAACATAGCTCGGTCTATGGTCAACCTTTGACCTTGGTTCTTGTGCCAAAATGTATGGACTTTAGAAATCGAAGTCTATGCCAAAAATCAACTCCTTTTGACCATGCGTTGACCAAAGTCAACGCTGGTCAAACCTGCAGTGGAAACCCTAGCTGCAGCAAAAATATCTTCGTCCTTCTTTCCCACGTGTGAACAGAAAACTGCCTCCAAGGAGCTCGAACCAATCAGAAGAGGAGAGAGAATGTGTGAGGATGAGATGAGTGAAATGTCCTCCAACGTTGACTCTATTTATATCAATCACTGAGGGTGTGTGACACATTTGCTGGGGGTGTAAAACTTTAAGGCCGACCTGCACATATTTTGAAAGTATTAAAAATAAATTCAAAATAAATGTTTTGCTCATCGGATCAAGATGATCTTTAGATCAATCTTGCACCTCTCTGAAAGAGGAACCCAATAAAAATATTGGTGTCTTCATTTGAGCAGCACAACATGGAGTTTGGACCTAGTTGTCCGATTTAACACTCCCTCTCAACTAGGGAGAACTCCATCCACCTGCGCAATCAAACATTGTGCGTCATCCTGCCGTAACTTGCTTTGTTGGCCTCTTTATTTCAGAACAAAAGTGGGTCAGTCACAAAGACATCATTCCTGGCTGACAGATTCAGCTCAGAGGTCCAAAACCTCTATAGGACTCACAAAGAGTCTCGTACCAACCCGAAGTCAATTGGAGGTCCGAAACCTCACTATACTTGATCCCAGATCAAGTGGTTGGACCGTGACATCCTAGATAGAGGGCACGACAATCTCTGATGTGTCCATCAGTCTTTGCTACTAGTCTCTAGCTTTTCCTACCTCATTGGCCAAATGAGAGGTACTTCCAAGTTCCCATGAGCCTGAACTCAATGGGTAGGATGCATACGGGACACAGATAATAAGAGGTGAACCAATTCAAACATCATAACGGTGGGGCAAAAGCACCACAAGGTTCGACAAGCCTAGCCCCGTGAGTGCTTATAGCTCCGTGAAGCTATCCCCAGAGCTCCCCCAGAGCTCCCAGAGCTCATCGTCCAACAGGACCCACATCATTGGGTCGTTCCACGATACCAAGACTCTCACGGAAGGTTAGGAACTTGACCTCCCCTAGGGGCTTTGTGAGAATATCCTCCACCTGCTCATCAGTTCCTATATGATCGAGCCTTACGGCACCTTGCTGTACCATATCCCAGATAAAGTGGTACTTGATATCAATATGCTTGGATCGATCGTGGAATACGAGATTCTCGGACAAGCGAATCCCACTCTGGTTATCACAGAGTATCACGGTGGTATCTAGCACATGTCCGAACAACTCACTAAAGAGCTTTCGCAACCAATCTGCTTCACAACAGGCCATACTTGATACAATGTATTCAGCCTCTGCAGTGCTCAAAGCCACCAACTTCTGCTTCCTGCTCATCCATGATATCGAAGCAGAACCAAGATTGAAGCAGCATCCCGATGTGCTCTTACGATCCATCACACTGCCAGCCCAATCGGCATCAATATATCCAAGGAGTGTCACGCTCCCGACAGTGTATTTCAGCCCATGGTTTATCGTGCCCCGAAGATATCTTAGAAAATTCTTGGCACCAACCCAGTGAAAGTGATGAGGCTCAACCATCTGTTGACTCAAAGTGTTCATTGCAAAACATATATTTGGACGGGTGTTCACTAAGAACATCAGGGCCCCTACGAGTTGACGATACTCCGTAGGATTTGCTAACACGGGCCTAGCAGTGCTGCTGCTCAACTTCTTAAAGTTGAGCTCCATCGGTGTCGACACGGATTTGCAGTCCACCATACTAAATCTTTCCAGAAGCTTCACAATGTATTTTCCTTGAGAAAAGGAAAAATCTTGCAGTCTCTGCCGGACCTCCCGAGGCCTAGGAAAATAGTGTCTCAGGTCCTTCCATGTTCCAGTAACGAGGCGCACGCGATAGGTGAGGAGTTGCTTTATCGACAGAGGTCACATCCCTTTGCACGAGGAATGGGGAAACCCTACATTGACCTTGAAGTAAAGGTTTGGATCAACATTACTACGAGTGAAGCCCAACTTCATCAGGTAGCTATCTATCCTCTCGTACCAAGCTCTGGGTGCTTACTTCAGCCCATAGAGGGCTTTCTTCAACCTGCAGACATGGGTGTCCCGATCCTGGACTTCAAACCCCAGAGGTTGCTCCCTGCCTCTTCTTCTCGCTGTCATTGAGAAATACGGTCTTAACATCCATCGATGGATACTCCGTATGCGACAAGGCTATAATAGATCGAAGATGGTGGTATATCCGGACCACACGGTCACAATCATCATCTCATTGTCTATGCCTTCTTTTTGAGAGAAGCCACGGGAAACGAATATTGCCTTGAACTTTTCAGCACTTTCATCGAATCCTTGCTTGATCTTGTAGAGCCATTTTGAGGTGACAACTGCTTTGTCCTCCAGTCTAGGAACCACATCCCAGACATCATTCTTCATTATGGACTCATACTCTTCATGCATAGCATCCTTCTAGACTTGATGCTTTACGGCTTCCTCAAAAAGATCCAGGCTCAGATTGTACAATAGTACTCATGGCTGCTAGATACCCTTGGTATCTACTCGGCTTCTTGCTTTCACGGAATGTCCCCCTTGGGGCCATATGTCCCTCAACATCCTCGAGAGTGTCCCTGAGCCATGATGGTCTCTTCCCCAGTGAAGGAGGTGGATCAGTCGCGTCCATTGGTCCTTCAACATCGGGCATCGTCTCATCCTTCGATTCTTCTTGATTTCCAGGCCTTGCTTCATGATCTTCCTCAGATCTCGGAAGATTGACTACTTTCTTCAGGGAAGCATCTTCGTCAAAAGTGACATCGTGGCATATATCCACTTCCCTTTGACCAGGCACATAGACTCTATAGGCCTTCAAAGTTTCGCTGTAGCCCACAAACATTCCTTTCTTCCCAGAAGCATCCAGCTTGCTCCTTTTCTCTTTCGGCACATGAAAATAAACAGGACATCAAAAAACTCTAAAATGTGAGACGTCAGGTTTCTTACTAGAGAAAACCTCTTCGAGAGTTTTGGAGTCCACAGCGGAATGCGGGCATCGGTTTTGTATGTACACAGCAGTGTTCGCAGCTTCTCCCCACAGAAACTTTGGTAGACCCTGGTCACATAGCATGGCACGGGCAGCTTCCACAATGGTCTTGTTCTTTCGTTCAGCAATGCCATTCTGCTGAGGAGTATAGACAGTTGTGGTCTCCCTCTTGATGCTAGCTTCTCTACAAAAGTCCTTGAACTCATTTGTCTCATATTCAATGCCATTATCGGTTCTCAAAATCTTGATCTTCTTCCCTGTCATATTTTCCACAAAGGCTTTGCAGGTACGGAACCACATGAAAGCCTCATCCTTCTTCTTTAAGAAGCATATCCAGGTTTTGCGAGAGAAGTCATCTATGAACGTCATATAATAAGAACATCCTCCCAAGGATGTCACGGGTAGCATACCAGATAGATTAGAATGGATCAATTGTAAGACATCAGATGTCTTTGTGACGCTTGAGGGGAAAGGTCCCCTTGTATGCTTTCCTTCGGCACAACCCTAACATACACCTTCATGATTATTTGAGAACTCGGGCATCCTCGTCACCACCTTCCTTGCTTCGGGAAGGGCCCTGTAGTGAAGGTGTCCAAACCTCCGGTGCCATAGTTCAGTCTGTTGGATAGTATCACATGTCATCGCTCCCAGTGGACTTCCTCCAACTTGGTAGAGTGTATCAACTCGAAACCCAATCGTGATAACTTCCTTGAAGCTCTTCTTCCACATGCGCACCTTTCCATTAGTGAATGCCACATTGAAACCTTTGTCTTCCATGGTCGATATAGACTCAAGGTTGTTCTTCAAATTAGGTATGTAGAGTACATCCTGCAAGCGGAGTACTTGACCTTGAGACAAGTGGAGGGTCACGGTCCCTATCCCTTTCACGAGATATGTGGCATTATCTCCAAGGATAATTTCCAGATTAGTATCCTTCTCAATTATATCAGAGAGTGCTTCCTTGAACCCAGTGATGTGCCTTGAGGCACCACTATCTATCAACCGAACATCCATAGTGTCGGGTGGAGATGCAACATAGAGGGCAGATACAAGAATGAATTCATTTATTTTATCAACAACATTTGATTCCTCATACTTGGAATTTCTCGACCTTTTGAAAGGTTGATCATTTCTGCTGGAGGGAGCCTTCCTCTTTCCCTTGAACCTGTTGTTCCTTTGATTGTCATTCCTCCGGTTGTTGTTGTTGTCATCACCATCCGGAGAATCCTTCTTGAAAGGACATTCTCTAGCATAGTGACCTGTCCTATGACAAGTGAAATACTTGCCCTTCTTTCCTTGGGCCCCTGCTTTTCCTTTGTTCTTTGGACCACCAAAGTTCTTCTTTCTAGAATGAGCAGCGTAGGCAACATTTCCTTCATTTCCATACTCCTTCATTCTTGTTTCTTCTTGAACGCATCTCGATAGTACTTCGTCAAAGTCAGGTATCACATTATTATTTAGAATGGTAGTGTTGAACACATGCCATTCGGATGGGAGCCCTCCAAGTGCGTTGAGTACCATTTCTCGATCAGCTATTGTCTCCCCAATAGCCAACAGATTGTTCCTGATCTCGGTCAACTTCAGAAAGTATGATTGGACAGACTCATCCCTGCCTTTATTCAGATCCTTCAATTGATTTTTGAAGAATAGTACTTGATTTGCATTGTTGGCCTTGAACATGAGGACCAACTTATCATACATCTCTTTGGATGTACCTAGCTCAGAGATGTAGGCCACCAAACTTTTACGAATGGATTCCCTGATCATTAGCTTTGCTTTGATCTCCCCCTTCTTGTACTTTGTTTTGGTAGCAACAGTAGTAGTAGTAGTGGATGGAGGTTCTTGGATTTTACTCTGCACATAGTCCATGACATCTTGGTCTTCCAATTTAAGATCCAATATCATCTTCCAAGCATGGAAGTCATCCTTCCTAGTCAATTTGTTATCCTCCTTGAAGCCATAGTTTGTGGAACCCATTTTCTTTTTCGGTGATTGCTACAAATTAGGATTTTGTCTTCACCTCAGCTCTGATACCATGTAAATTTATGTAGATGTTCTATGCTTGATGCAACTTTACTTTCTCTTCAATACTAGACAACAATCACATAAATCATTAAGTAAAATGCTGATAGAACATACCAGTGGATCAACAGAAGACAAGCCAGAAAAATATATATTTGTTGGTGCATTACGATGATCAGCATGATGCTTCAACTAGCAAAGTTTCCTTGGTCAGCCAGCCCAGCATGTGTCAGAACAACCATCAAAATAGCCAAACGGTCAACTCAAAGTCAACCCCAGAAAAGTCAACACAGAACAACAAGTAAAAGTCAACGCAGCTTGGTCTATGGTCAACCTTGGACCTCGGTTCTTGTGCCAAAATGTACGGACTTCAGAAATCGAAGTCTATGCCAAAAATCAGCTCCTTTTGACCATGCATTGACCAAAGTCAACATTGGTCAAACCTGCGGTGGAAACCCTAGCTGCAGCAGAAATATCTTCGTCCTTCTTTCCCACGTGTGAACAGAAAACTGCCTCCAAGGAGCTCGAACCAATCAGAAGAGGAGAGAGAATGTGTGAGGATGAGATGAGTGAAATGTCCTCCAACGTTGACTCTATTTATATCAATCGCTGAGGGTGTGTGACACATTTGCTGGGGGTGTAAAACCTTTAGGCCGATCGACACATATTTTGAAAGTATTAGAAATAAATTCAAAATAAATGTTCTGCTCATCGGATCAAGATGATCTTTAGATCAATCTTGGACCTCTCCGAAAGAGGAACTCAATGAAAATATTGGTGTCTTCATTTGAGCATCACAACATGGAGTTTGGACCTAGTTGTCCAATTTAACACTTGGACATCAAAGCATCCTCGTCAAACTTCACATCTCAACTTACCATTTCCTTTTGATGGTTGGAATGTAAATTCAACAAGCCTTAGGGGTCTCATTGTACCCCATAAAAATACTCTTCATTCTAGAAGGTTCAAGTTTAGATCTCTTCCCTTTAGGGATCTGAATTTACATAGGACAACCAAACATGCGAAAGTGTGATGCTTGTGATTTTTCACCAGTAAAAGCTTCTTTTGTTGTCCTTCAAGATCCTGTGAGGACACTTGTGCAGGCTGTACACAGTGTTCCAAAGACATGCATTAATTCATGTCATGGGACATTACTTTGGTTGCCTTAATGATGGACTTGTTTTTTCTCTGTGCAACCCCATTTTGTGATTGGTTGTAAGGCATTATTGACTCCTTGATGCCTACTTCCTTGCAAAAGGAATTAAAATCTTTGGAGGTGCACTCTCCTTCATTGTCAAATTTTAGCACCTTAATTTTCGTACTTTTCTGATTCTCCATGAGAGCTTTAAAATAATGAAACTTACCAAAGACCTTAAGACTTTCTCTTCATAAAATAAAATTAAGTTTTCTACAAGAGCTATCTTCAAATGAAACATAATAAATGTTACTTGTCAGGGAAGTTGTTGACATAGGTTTTCATACAGATCAAGGAGCCCTCTTGATCTGTGCTCATTGGTAGGAACCATAGGAAAAGCAGCCTTGGCATGCTTGTGAAGTGCACAATCGTTTCACATTCCCATCTTCTCTCTCTTGAATTTTGGTAATCCTTTGTACGTTGCCCTTCAAGTGAGGTAATGCTCCATAGTGCAGTGACCAAATCTCTTGTGCCAAAGCTCACAGAAGTTGTCATTGTCATGTATTAGGGCTCCATGTCTGATTCGATCAATAAGCAACTTGTAAAGGCCCTTTGGTTTTCTGAAATTTTATGGGTTAGTTTAGGATGAACTTAAAATTGAAACACATGACCGACGAGGTTGATTGGTGATGATAGAGCACATTTTGTGGAAGGAAGAGTCAATGTTCAGTTTGAGTCAGGATGGATTTCTTTTTTTCCTGGGAAAAAAATTCTGTTCTTTCATTAGTTATGATAGAATGCATTCATATATGCCTAGAGACATTGTCTGTCCGTAAGAGATCAGATTGTCAAAGAACAAAAAGCCTATCTGTCATATGATCTTCCCAATAACCACTATCTTGGAAAGATACATTGTTCTCTTGTTATATATCTGTCCGTAAGAGATCAGATTGTCAAAGAACAAAAAACCTATCTGTCATATGATCTTCCCAATAACTTCTATCTCGGAAAGATACATTGTTCTCTTGTTATATATATATATATATATATATGGGGCCCTTCAATCACTATCCAAAAATTTGTCATTTAGCCCAACCATTTACATAATTTCATCCCTATTTTAGATCAGAAAATATGTATAAAACTGCATATATACTGATAACTTGTCATTTCTAAGAAAAGAAGATAGAAAAAGTATCAGGTCAATTAGTGCCAAGTGTCATGAAAAAATTCTGTTTGCTGGCCTTGGACAATCTATCTGCCTCTTGATTTCTAATCCTGTAGACATGGTCAAAGGAAATGTAAGAATAGAAAGAAAGTTGTTGTTGTATGTTTTGAAGAAGAGGCTGCAAGTGGAAGCTCATAAGTCTAGAAGCTCTTTCGATCCAAATTATGACTAACATGGAGTCCCCATACACATGTAGATAGGAAATCCTTTGTTCTTGTGCTAGCTGTAGCAGAAGTTGTTTGAAGCAGGGCCAATGCTAGCTGAAAAGGAAATGCAACGAGACTGGGAGAGAACCAAGCCCACCAGCACCTCCTTCAGAAGGAAAGCCTTGGGCAGCCCTATCAAAGAGAGCCCAAGGATGATCAGTTTTGATAGAGATATCACTGCAAATGGGATTAGGCAAAGAGGATTTTTGAGGCCCAAATACTTCATAACTGCCGAGCTTTAAATGTCTTCTTTCAAGGAGGAGATTCCAGCATATCTATACAGCCACACCCCCCAAGCCACAGATAAAGGAAGATCTCTATGCTGGGCCCTATGATGTCCCAAAAACCTTTTTTTTAGGGCCTCTTCAATGGGAAGTCCTTCCCAAACTTAAGAGTTGTCCTCTAGACTATGAATATCATGCCATGCTGATTGCATAAAGGGAGAACTGATAAAAAGGTGTTCCGCTGATTCAGAGGCTCGTGAGCATAGGACACATTTGCTAGGCCCGTGGAAGGAACGCTTCTGCGAGTTGTCCCATGTTGGGGCCTTGTCACAAAGGAGTAGCCACATGAAAATTTTGCCTTTGGAGGGTACTTTGATTTCCAAAGCCATTTCCCCCTCTAAGGAGGATTTGGCTGTAAATTGTCCAGGAACAATTGCAGATATCCAGGTTTTGGCACATAATTCCCCATAGCATTTGGAGCCAAGATAAATTGATTTGGGCTGTTTGAGTTACAAACAAAAGATTGTTGGAGAGTTCTAGTAATCAAATCCTAGGTTGCAATGTGTTCACCTTCCCATTGTAGGTCCACTGAAGAGAGCTAGTATGGATTTTTCATTAAATAGTCTCTCCTGGAAATTTGATTAAGGTAGTGGAAACCCTCTATGTTTAAATTGTTAATTACTTAATCAGGGAGAATATGATTAAGGAGACTCTCGATCCATGGGTCATCTTACAGCTTCTGGTCTTCATATTGTATTCCGAATTTTGCAGCCCTGTGGGTCTTGATGTAAAAATGATTCTAGTATGTTTATAAAGGCCTGTAGAACATCTAGGTATGCCTATGATTTTTACCAAAGAGTTTCACTCCAGGGAGTTTTTTTTCCTCTGCCAATTATTTGTGTTTTTAAACATTTATAATTGGTAGAGTTTTTCTCCCAATCATGCCCCAAAGCTGGAGTGGGGTTCGATGGTAAGGTTTTAGGTGAGTCCTAGTGTATCGAGTCTATGTAAATTATCATACTAGATCATCTATAAAGTGTCATAGAATTTGGTTGAGTCTAGAGGTTATGTTTTTATTGTCAAAATTCTCCTTTTGTATGGGATGTCTATGTAATATTTGAGGTAAAAAGTGTTGTCTATAGAGGTTCTATGGGGTATGAGCAATGTTGCACAAAACGGGGATGAAGCGGGGACGTTTTTGGAAGCGAAGCGTTGGAAGCGTCATTTTCCAAAAATCTAGGAAGCAAAGCATCTTAGAAGCGTCTACTATATATATATTATATTTTTTGCATTTATATTAAAAAAAACATCCAAAATACCAAATTAGTTGTAGAAGATATGAAAACATGCATATTTGTACATAAATCAAGATGGATATGGCATCCATTGTACATCAATGATTAATTATTCAAGTATCAACCATCTAGATGCATCGGTCATCTAGAATCTGTATTCTTCTCCTCTTTTCTAGCCTTTGCCTCTACCTCGATTGTCTAGGGATATTAGTCAACATTGCCCAATTTTGATCAAACTACTTTAATCCAAGCCTTAAAATATGGTAGCAAAAGGTTAACATGCTTGATCAATGGTTTTAACTTGATTGATAGGTAATTTTTTGCTATGGCCATGACAAAGGAGTTCAACAATTAACACCACCAACACTAGGGTACATATAGGGCTTGGCGTTCTTGATTAAATGCCAATCACATATATAATCTAATGAAATGCCACAATCCCATTGACCCTGAATTCCTGAAAACTGTTAAGTCTGCTAAATTTTGAATAGGATATGAAATTCTATTTTCTCCATATGAAGTTCGATGAGGCTGGAATGTTAATTTTGAGTTAACAGGGTCTTTGCTTAGGTTAGTTACATCATTAGCCCATTAATCCATTAGCAATCTCATTAATCATAACTGTAGCTAACGAAAGAACATAAATAATAAGAGCTGAAGACAAGCCAAGACAAAGGAACACATGAATATGGCTCAAGCCATGAAAAACCCCAAGATGGGGAAACCCTTGATCAATTCTTCTTATTATCATTATCAAATGTCCAATAGAGAAATAGAGAGAGAATACACTTGCCAATACGATGAGCACTGCTACTACCCAGTCAAGTCTACCTTATCTGATCCATGATCTCATCAGAGGTACATAAGAGATAAAGTTGTTACAAAACAAATTTCAAAAGTAGCTCAGACCAAGATGCATATATGTGGCCTTCATTACAGGAGATGAGCAACCCGAATTTGGACTGAAAGCAGATCTAGTTAGGGCACACATCTGCCCTAACTTACAACAACAAACTCACGATAAAACCTTAGATCTTCTAATCATTCAAGGCGGCTGAGACTAGGCTTATATCTTAGCTTCCTTTCTTACTTATACAAGAATCAGATCCTGCCAACTTCATATAGGGTCTGCAACCATCTAGGGAAGGGAGAATATAGTCAAGATATCCATCGATCTAGATCAGGTTTGCCACTAGCTGCTTTGATCTTCTGCCTGAGATACTCGACCTGTTCTGTGGAAGAGTTTTACCACTTGAATCTAGCCCAGACATGCCCTAATACCTGTTGCCTTCCATGATTTAGCTTGGCTGCCACAAACATGATACGATCTACTTAATG
The DNA here is from genome assembly GCA_034641835.2 of Pinus albicaulis. Taxonomy (NCBI): domain Eukaryota; kingdom Viridiplantae; phylum Streptophyta; class Pinopsida; order Pinales; family Pinaceae; genus Pinus; species Pinus albicaulis. Next base: position 1,009,734,751 of record CM076583.1, read on the forward strand.
ATACGCTGCCTCAGAGTGGCCAAGAAATTCCAATGTGTCAAATGGGATGAGAAGAGTTTCTTTATATACAATTTAGACATGATGATTTGCCATAACATTTGGAGACAAATTCAAAATTCAAATTTTCAGTTTTTCTTGCCTAAACAAAAACATGACTTATAGTATTTCTTTTTGAAAAAACAAATATTTTCCTTGTCCAAATTTGAAGATCTTTAGATTGATTTTGGTCCTCTTGAAAAGAGGAATTCAATGGGATTATTATCTCTATCAACTGAGCAAACCAAAGTGGACTTTGGCCCTAGTTTCCAATTTAACACTCCCTCTCAACTAGGGAGAATTCTACCTGCCAATCCATCTGCTGCCATAGATCATCATGCCATCCTGTCATTATGAACCATCTCTGTCATCTCTGCTCTGCTCTACTCTGTTGAACACCGACGTGAATAATAAAGAAGAATTGATCGAGAGTGAGTTACATGACCTTGCCACTCTCCACTGACAAAAGTCAGTCCTGGAGGTAGAACCTCAATTGATCCTAGATCAAGCAGATAAACACCATGCATCCTAGCATAGGGAGTAAGACAATACACAATGCATCCATCGGTAGTGCTATGGTCCTTATCCTATTTTCCCAACTCATTGGCTAGATGAGAGGTACTTCCCATGAGTCCCAGACTACATGGGTAGGATGATGCAGGAACACCAACAGGGAAAGAATATATCACATATTGCACATAATCACATGTAGGGAAAGGATGAACCGCATCCTACAAACACACATCACAATCACATGTAGGGAAAGGTTGAACCACATCCCACAAACACATATCATATCCATATGTAGGGAAAGGATGAACAACCTCCTCCATGCATGCAAAACATCGATAGTAGGGAAAGGATGAACCATGTCCCACTGACATGTCAGCAGATGCCTATATGCATCTCTCATTGGGGTACCCGTAGGAGAAGGTGAACCACTCATCCTATGCATACGTCATCAACAATGAACCGCTCACCCTACACACGTGTCCGCAAACATAGGGGAAGGTGCATCACTCACCCTACACACATGTCAACCACCATGGGGAAGGTGAACCACTCACCCTATGGTTGTTCATAGCTCAATAAGTACCTCAAGCCCCCAGGAGCTCCCAAAGCTCAATATTCAACCAAGGATCCCTTCATGTAGGGAATAGTGCCAAACTGCTTCCTGAAAATCAAAATTGGATCAATGAGAGCCTCATTGCTCCGTTCCAGGGTTGCGGGGGAGCGCCCCCCCCTCTCGAACTCGCTCCCAATTTGCGCTCCTAGCGGAAGCGTTTTGGGAGCACATCAGGAGCGTGCTCCCTGCTCTGCAAAAACACTCCTTGCTAAAACAGGAGTGTTTCAGGGAGCACTCAAGAGAAAACGCTCCTCGAGCGCTCCCTCCTTAAAACAAACGCTTCGGGAGCGATTTTTTTGAGGAGGGAGAGCTCGGGGAGCGTTTGCTCTCGAGCGCGCTCAAGAACAAATGCTCCCCAAGCGCTCCCTAAACCAATAGAGCGCTCCCATTTTGGCATTTGACATCGACGCCTGGCCGTGCGCTGTGGAGGAGGAGGAGGGCGGGTTTTTTGGAGGGAATGAGGGAGGGGGGAAGAAATAAAAAGCCCTCCCTCCGGGAGAGATTTTTTTGAGGAGGGAGCGCTCGGGGAGCGTTTGCTCTTGAGCACTCCCTAAACCAATAGAGCGCTCCTGTTCTGGAATTTGATGCTGACGCCCAGCCGCGCGTGGTGGAGGAGGAGGAGGGCGTGTTTTTTGGAGGGAAAGAGGGGGGTGAAGAAATAAAAAGCCCTCCCTCCCCATTATTGTCATTCTTATTATTTCAAGAGAGAGCAAGAGTGAGCAAGACAGGAGAGGAGAAAGAGCAAGAGAGGAGAGGAGAGGTTGGAGAGAGCAAGGAGCTTGGAGGTAGAGCTTGGGATCGAAGGACAAATAGGTACAAGGGTCTAATCTAATTTTTTTTGTTCGATGTGCATTTTTAATTTGTTCAAACATGAAAAATTGAATTTTTTTTTCTATGTTGCATTTTAATTTATTGAAAAATGAAAAAAATGATTTTTTTTTTTTTTCTTTCTATGTTGCATTTTAATTTGTTGAAAAATGGAAAAAAATGATTTTTTTTCTATGTTGCATTTTAATTTGTTGAAAATTGAAGAATTGTATTTTTTTTTTCTATGTTGCATTTTTTCCTATTCCCATTTGGCATTCCTCCATTTTTTTGTAGGTTAAAAACTTGAAAGTTTGAAACATCATGGCTATATGGCTTGGCATTTTCTTCTTGTTGGTTTTGATTTTAACTTTTTTGTTATTATGGTGTTGGAGAGTAGAAGAAAGAGGCCTATTCCAGAATAGGAGGATGAAGAAGTGGGTTATAGTGGATTTGATGAAAATCCTGAAGAGGAGTACCATAGTGAGGAGGAAGGGGAGAGTGGAGATAATGAGACCACGGTGACACCAACTAAAATTGACCAAACACCATTGTGGAAATATGTTACTAGGCTTGAAGCAGGGAAAGGGGGTGGAACCACTAATTTTTTTTGCCCCCATTGCAATACACAATACACAGGTTCATACACCCGTGCCAAAAGGCACCTTTGTGGGAAAAGGCCATGGGATGGAGATAAAAATATAGGAATCAAAACTTGTGTAAGTGTGTCAACAACAGATACAGCCAAATACATAAGGGAAGAGGAGGAAGCCCAATACAAACCTAAAAGATCTAAGGGTTTCATTGAATCTTATGCACCACCACATCATGCACAATGAAATCCATCAACTTCCACCCATGGCAGTGGATATGGAGGCACACTTGGCATAGGACCAAACATCTCTTTAAGGCATAGAACCATATCAGATTTCCTTGACGAATGATCTAGGAGTGATGTGGATTAAAAAATTTTCTGGTTTCTCTATGCATGTGGGGTACCATTCAATGTTCTTCGCTCACCTTATTGGCATGAAATGGTTTCCGCCATTAATGATGCCCCCAAAGGATACAAGAGCCCCGAGTATGAAAAGGCTAGAACTGTGGGACTTGATCATGAAAAAGTAAAAATAACTCATTCTTTGAGTAGAATGACAAGTTCTTGGAATGAGCATGGGGTGTCCATTGTATCTAATGGATGGACAAATGTAAAAGGCAAGCCATTGATAAGTGTTCTTGCTGTGTCTGTTAGTGGTGCAATATTCCTTTCATCATATGATTATTCAGATAAGTTCAAGATCGACATCAACATTGTAGAACCATTACTTGACACAATTGAATGTATTGGACCATACAATGTCGTCCAAGTCATCACTGATATTGCTGCTAATTGTAAGGTAGTGGGAGCAATTATTGAGGATAAATACCCCAACGTATTTTGGTTTGGGTGTTTGGTTCACACAATGAACCTTTTGATGCATGATATAATTAAAAACAAACAACCTCAATATAGATGGCTTGGTGATTTGTACAAGAGAGGCAAAAAAATGATTTACAAATAATAGCAATACCCATGGGCTTTTTCGCTATCACTCAAGATCGGAGTTGTTGAAGATTGCAAAGACTAGATTTGCTAGCTATTACCTCACCTTCAGGCGCCTTTTGAAGGTAAGAGAGTCATTGGCAGCCATGGTATCAAGTCCACATTGGCAGGTATTAAAGAGGGCAACAACATCAGTTAACAGGCAAGGTTTTGAACAGGTGGAGGAGATCGCTCTTGATCCTTTGTTTTGGGCATGTGTGAGGGAAAATTTGAATTTCACCAAGCCCATTTATAGCATGATTCGCTTTGCAGATACATATAAACCAGTGATTGGGGAGGTGTATGAGCAGATGGATAGCATGTTGGGGCAAATAAAAGATGTTGTTAAGGAAAACGATCCCAACTTGTATTCAATGATTCACAATTGTGTGTGTGCATGGTGGAATAAACTTAATGTTCCACTTCATGCTTTGGTGTATATCCTCATGCCAAAATACTTCTCTCCATCTTGGTTGGGCCAACCTGCACCTGGTGGTGGGGTTAGGATCAAACCTCATACAAATCCAGAGGTACAAGAGGGATATATGAAAGCATTGGACAAGTTGGTCCCTGACAGGGAGGAGTGTGCTAATCTACGTCTTGAATTAGGCAGATGCTTCAGTTGCACTGGTTTGTTTGGTTCTTTGCATGCAATGGAAGCTAGAGACAGATTTGATGCTCTCACATGGTGGGAAGCATATGGCGGCATGGGAATTTTGCCAAAATTGGCAAAAAAAGTTCTCTCACAGGCTGTAAATACTTCTTCTGCAGAGAGGTGTTGGAGCACCTACAACTTCATCCATAATGTGAGAAGAAACAAACTCAACGAAAACCAAGCATAAAGCTTGGTTTATTTGTTGAGTCATTATTGTGATTGATCTTATGAGGATCTATCATATAAAGTTTGGGACAACAACTTAGAGGACGATAATTTGGAGCACGACAATATACATCTAGAAGAATTGGAAGCAAAACTTTGAGAGATGAGGATGAAGCAACAACAACCATGCCATCGCCACACCCAACATCCGGTAGTAGTGCCAGTGCCAATGTTCGAGTTCCAATTATTGTTCCTTTGCTGACACAACCTCCACCTACATCTTCACGTGGAGGGCATGTGCCTTCTAGTTATGGACGTGGTGCTTCCCGTGAGGAGACTGCTGGAAGACCACCATTACCACGAGCTACTAAAAAATTAGACATTTCTCGTGGAAGAGGCCAAGCAATAGATAAAATAGATTTACAGTTTACTAGTCTTTTCTATTTTCTAGTAGTTTTTAACTTTTTATAACTGTTGAGACTTGACTCTTTCATATTTATTATGATATTTTTTGTAAACAATATATGACAATTTAAATTTGAAGTTTGAAACCTTGAAGTTGGGCAGTTATAAGTTTATAAGTCATTATGAATTATGAATATGATGCTTCATGAAAGTTGAAAGTTGTTTCATTTCATTTCAATTTATAACATTTCATTTCATGTTAAATATTCTTTGTTGTAATGGTTACACTTAGCTTACAAGTTCAACTATGGTGATCAATGAATCAATGATGATAAATGTTCTATATTGAATTTTGAAAGCTTGAAACTTTAAGATTGATGAATCATGAGACTCAAGAGTCAATATGTTGTATGTTTCTAACTTGTGGATGTGGTTTATGAAGATTATAACTTCTAGATGATTGATGTTATATGGTTCAATCTATGGTTTTTTTTATTTTTTTTTTGTTTGGGTAAATTATGTCTAATTCATCATTTTACATGCTTTTGTTGACATATATGCATCAAAATATAAAATATATATATATATATAATTAAAAAACGCTCCCCGAAATGCTTCCGGACCGGGAGCTTTTGAAAATGGCGCTCCCGCTCCCCACTTTTGCTCCCGCTCCCAAGTAACCTTGCTCCGTTCAGCAACGTAAACATATTGATTTTTATAGTAGAGATCTTTGGACAACACTTAGTCATCCTCTACTTCTTGCACCTATCAGACATCCTGCTTATCATGAGATCAATCCACTTAAGTATGTCACAAGCTGTGACATAAAAAAGGCGGTACAAGATTCTCTGAATCCTCTTCAGCAATATACAATGGAGGTTTCCAACACATGCTGCAGATGGCTCATTGAAGGGCTTTCTCAGATGGCTTCGTAATTACTAATAAGCCATGTTTGCTGCTTTATACATTCAGCCACAACAATGCTCCCAGAGCAACAAACTTCAGTTTTTGATTAATCCATGATAAGGGTAGATCCCAGAAGGTACAATTCCAAGGTGTGCTCTTGCCAATTCAGTTAACATTGTAAAATCCAAGGAATCTTCTATTCCAGTAGAGAATTTCTGACAACAATTCAATACTTTTGGCATATCCATAACTTGACTTAGAGGCAGGAAACCCAGGCTTTTAAGTGCAGGAGACAGTGAATCAAGGATTTCCATATTGGCTTTAGAAGATTTATATTGATACCATAAGGTAAGTAAACCTAATTGATAGGTGCATTTTCGATTATGGCTACTTCTAAATATTGGGAAAGAGACCTTGCCCAAATTATAATCATCGAGCTATCTGCAAATTTTCTTGACATTATTTCTTTGATCCATGTGCCATGAACAACCATATATTTTACCAGGGATCCTATGGCTCCCTCTGAAATCTAGCTTCAATCAGATATACAGACTTAACCAACCTAATCCTCATCTTTAATCGACAGAAAACTTCAGTAATGCTTGCTTCAAATCAGGTTGAAAATCATCATCAAGGTCCTTCTTCAACCAAGGTGAAGAAATCCTCCCATGAGATCATCCAATCATCTAGCTGCTTCATGACTGCTACTGATCCATTATACGGAGGTCCTGGGCATCTACATCTGCATTCATAAAACCATCCTTCTACAATGATTCAAACAAAATCAGGAAGTTTGCTGCATGATTTTTTTTTTTGAAAGATAATATTTCCAGAGTTGCTTATACTGTATACTTCCTTGGATTCAAGTATCTTTTCTGTCAAGAAGAGATCATCGCTGTCCACATTGTTATACAAAGTTCAGGGACACTGCCACGTATCAGAAGTTTGCTGCTATCAAGGCTTTACTGCTGCAATCATTATCATCATATATCAATTGAGATCACATCCTATTTCAAGGTTATTGACATATGGAAGGTTAATAACTTAATATTATGCCTGATTCATAGGCAGATTACTCCATCAAGGTCAAACCCTCTCTGTCAAGACTCAACTCTCATGTAGTTCAGGTTCAATGTCAAGCTTGAGCCCATAACCTCTGTAGACAAATTCATTAGATCTGCCCAACTATATCAATGGTCAACACCCAAACAAAATTTAGAAAGATCTTAACTGTACAGGACATGATACGCTGTGACGTGGACAAAACTCATCGCATTACCCTGATAGTAGATCTTATTATAAATTTGTACGAGGGATTATCTAAAGCAGAAATGCAAGTGATCCAAAACAAACCATACTAGGATACTTCAGGTTTGTTGAGTCACATAAGAAAATCAATCCATATGGGATTTGCAATGTTGCAGAAGTATTGATTGATAGATCATGCAAGCATTTTTGCTTCTGCTCTAGGCAAGCATTAGGCTTGAGTGAGAAGGTTCCATGATCAGAAATAGTCTTCCAAATAATGTGAATCCGATTATAGAATTTTCATAGATGAGATCTTTCAGCAGGGAACCAAAGGACGGATTATCTGATATAATAAACTCAACCTGTGTATCTTTATATGAGCTGGATACGACACTGATGAAGGAACACATCATGGATCTCATTCCCTGGTGGTCATACCAAGGTTACTTGGGAGCGGGAGCCGGAGCGGGGAGCACCATTTTTAGAAGCTTCTGGTCCGGAGTGTTTATATATATATATATATATATATATATATTTTTTATTTTTTTTTATTTTTTATATTTTGATGCATATATGTCAACAAAAACATGTAGAATGATGAATTAGACATAAAAAACATAAAAACATAGATTGAATCCTATAACATCAATCATCTAGAAGTTATAATCTTCATCAACCACGCCCACAAGTTGGAAGCATACAACATATTGACTCTTGAGTCTCGCGAATCATCAATCTGAAGGTTTCAAGCTTTCAAAATTCAATATATAACATTTATCATCATTGATTTCAAATTTCAATATCTAACATTTATCATCATTGATTTCAAAATTCAATATACATTTAATATCATTGATATATAACATTTATCGTCATTGATTCATTGATTTCAAATTTCAATATATAACATTTATCATCATTGATATATATCATTTATCATCATTGATTCATTGATTTCAAAATTCAATATTTAACATTTATCATCATTGATTCATTGATCACCATATAACTTTCATGAAACATCATATTCATAATTCATAATGACTTGTAAACTTATAAATGCCAACTTCAAAGTTTCACCTTTCAAATTCAAACTTCAAACTTAAATTGTCATTAAATATATGAAAGAGTCAAGTTTCAACTGTTCTACTGTCAACAACAATTAGAAAAGACTAGTAAACAACAAATCTATTTTATCTACTGGCTGGCCCCTTGCCACGCCCACGAGAAATGTCTAATTTGTGCGAGCCATGAGGAAATGGTGGTCTTCTAGTACCCTCAGGAGTACCACGACCATGACTAGAAGGTGGAGGCTGGATCTGCAAAGGAACAATAGTGTGATATCGAGAATTGGCACTGGCACTGGCACTGGCACCCGCATTGCTACCAGTAGATGGTGGGACTGGCCCTGTGTGTGGCCGTGCTGCTGATGCTTCATCATCATCCCTAAAAAGTTCTGCTTCCAATTCTTCCATATGTCCCGTCCCGTCCTCCAAATTATCATCCTCTGGGTTGTTGTCCCAGATTCTGTATGATTGATCCTCATTTCTCCGATCACAGTAATGGCTCAACAACCTCAAGTTGTAATGCACATAAACCAAGCTTTCAGCTCGGTTTTCATTCAGCCTGTTTCTTCTCACATTGTGTATGAAGCTGTAGGTGCTCCAACACCTCTCTGCAGAAGAAGTGTTCACAACCTATGAGAGAACTTTTTTAGCCAACTTTGGAAAAAGTCCCATGCCGCCATATGCTTCCCACCATGTGAGAGCATCAAATCTGTCCCTGTCTTCCATTGCATGGAAAGAACCAAAGTTAGCAGTGCAACTGAAGTATTTGCCTAATTCAAGGCACAATCTAGCACACTCCTCCCTGTCAGGTACCAACTTGTCCAATGCCTTCATGTACCCCTCTTGTACTTCTGGATTTGTGTGAGCATAGTTATTAAAACCGGAACCGGTGACCGGACCGGTGGACCTAATGAATTGGGTTTCTAACCGGAACCGGTCTAACCGGGAGCTGTCAGATCTCAATGAACTGGTTTTAAAAAAATACATTAAATAATTATTTTTTAATAAAAAAAACTATTTTTAAGATTTGCAACCATGATTCCAAGCCAGTAGAGACAAAATATGCAAAGTTTGCTTATTTATATACCATGCAAAGGTGAATATATCAAAATGGCACCGAGTGCAATACATATCATCGAAAAATACATAAGCAATGAGGCTCCAAATGGCCCATGAAGTCCAAAAACAATGCTACAAGCTATGAGGCCATTGGCCTAATACAAGACTACATATTAGTGATCAACAACATGATCACTCCTCATCATGATCAAAATCATCACAACTACTAGACAAGGTATCATCAACATGAGCTACATAAATAATATGGCTCAAAGTTTGAGGACTCCTAAAACTCCTCTACAACTTTAGTAATAGTAGTAGTAGTAGCAAAAATAGACATCAAAACTACAAATCACTAAGCAACATGGTCTCTCATGAAACTCATCATTGATTCATCGCTACTAGAAATGGGATCATCAACAAGAGATACATAAACATCATCTAGCTCAAAGTCTTCAGACTTGGATTGCTCAACCTTATAACATGATAGAAATTGAAAAAGTTTAACATGCCTAACCAATAATTTTGGTTTGAGTGAAGAGTTCATCTCCTCAACCTTAAAATGCGGTAGAAAAAGATTAGCATGCCTAACCAGTTGTTTTCCTTTGATTGAAGGGTACATCAAGGTTCTTAAAGGACTTCATGCTCTTGATCAAATGCCAATATCATACCCTTACACATGATAGAATCAAATGGAAACAGTGCAAATTCCCAAACCATGAAACCCTGAAAACCATTAAGTCTGCTAAATTTTGAGTGAAACCTAAAATTCTAGTTTCTCCATATGAAATCCAATGAGGTCGAAACCACTCTTAAACATCCTGAGTCATTTCATGGTAATGTTAAAAATCTAAGTAAAAGGATGAAAATGAAAAATAAAGGAAATGTCACTTTTACTTTAAGAATTTAACATTACCATGAAATGTCAATGCTTCTCTTACCTCCACATCAGCCCTAAAACCCATTTCTGGCCCTAAACAAATCGTTTTTTCATTGAAAAAAATTTCGCCCGACAAACGTTTTATTCGGGGGAGGCGGGTCTCAGGGCCAGCACTCCACCCCCGAGCGCTTCCGGCATTTAAAAAGCACATCCCCAGCGTTTTTGTGCCGGAGCGCTAGGCTGGTCAGCTCCTGGTCGGGCGCTCGAGCGGGAGCGTTTTAACGGAGTCGGAAAGCACCGCGCCAGCCCGCTCCCTCGGGGAGCGTTTTGGGAGGCTTGCCATTCTGGCTGCCTCCCAGCAGCTCCCGCACGGAGCGCGTTTCGGAAACGGGAACGAGGGGGGGGGGCGCTTCCCCGCAACCTTGGGTCATACTGTCTCCACAGGTCAACATATGTCACTGTGAGTTGTTTTAATCCTCTAGGCCGTGATCCAAAGATGAAAGCAAGGTAGTGATCCTTTTTAAGAACACTTAAGAGATAATAGGCCTAATAATCCATCAATCTGGGTCCCCTTCATTCATAGAGAAAATGTAATGAGAGACTCGGCCTTTCTCCCATTATGACAGAGGCTCGGATTAAGTTCCATTGAGGCTGATTTGAATGGTTAGAACTTTGAAGAGAAGCTCGGGCCTCATATTTAGAAGATTATATACAGATTCATGCACAAAATATCCTTACAGCAAAGTTGATTCTGGACTCAATACAGGAGATGACAGTTGATTGCGGGCTTGTCATAGATGCACATGTATCAAACAATGCCAGATCATAAACAAAAGATTTTCTTTTCTTCTAGGATAGATGTAGCTGCCAATAGGGAGACCTTGAGTGCCTTACTAGAACAGACCCATGATTAGGGACCATACACCAAAGAGACCCTTTTATACTGTTGTACTTCTAATGCTTTCAAAACAGGTCGGCTTCAAGGGTGACTGAGCATACTTGGACTGTGTATGAATATGTGGCTCAACGTTGAGTCACAAATTCTTGGGCTCTCCACAGATTTACAGAGTTGCAACTTTTAGTTTAATTATTTTTCTTCATGACAGACCTAATAGCTTGTATTAGGTCTCTTTGGATGCTTGTAATCCGGTTACTATATTTACAGGGCTCCAAAAATTCAGATCACAGAATTCATATTTCATACCTCTTTTCAGTCAAGAAACTCGGCTTTATTAGATTTGCCTCTCGGTCCTCCGGATCAAGGTTTATATGTTCCTCAAAGATCCATGCTCTGCCCAGCCACAATGTTTATGATCATACGCAGACTTTGGTTAGGGTATCACAAAAATCACAAAAGGATGCCTTAAGATCTAAGTTAGAAGCCTACGAATATGCCTCAGAAAACCCTGTAACTCCAAGGCGCATGCATATGGGTGATATGCCTTAAATAGACTTTTAGATGTCCACATAAGTTGTGCCACAAAGAACTTCGCTTTTGCAGATATTATACCTCTGTACCACTGTCAACACAACCTTTAAATCACAAAGAGAATAACCAGCAAAATCACAGATAGTTCATCCTTCTAGTTGTAGGGAAATGCACAAAAGATTAGGTATTGCTCTTGCTTTTGCTTGGGCTTGTCCTCACCTTGGCTCTGATACCATGTTAATTGAGTTAACACGTTCTTTGCTTAGGTTAGTTACATCATTGGCCCATTAATCCATTAGCAATCTCATTAATCATAACTGTAGCTAATGAAAGAACATAAATAATAAGAACTGAAGACAAGCCAAGACAGAAGAACACATGAATATGGCTCAAGCCAGGGAAAAACCCCAAGATGAGGAAAACCGTTGATCAATTCTTCTTATTATTAGTATCAAATGTCCAACAGAGAAATAGAGAGAGAATACACTTGCCAATATGATAAGCACTGCTACTACCCAGTCAAGTCTGCGTTATCTGATCCATGATCTCATCAAAGGTACATAAGAAATAAAGTAGTTACATAACAGATTTCAAAAGCCGCTCGGACCAAGATCCATATATGCAGCCTTCATTACAGGAGATGAGTAACCCAAATCTGGACTGAAAGGAGATCTGGTTAGGGCACACATCTGGCCTAACTCACAACAACAAACTCACGATAAAACCCTCAGAAACCTATGATATTCTAATCATTCAAGGCGACTGACACTAGGCTTATATCTTAGCCTCCTCTCTTACTTATATAGGAATCATATCCTGCCATACTTCATAGAGGGTCTGTGGCTAAGTCACCTGATACGTGGATACGGGGATACGGGGATTCGAGAATCGGATTCGGATACGGTGATCCCTGGAACAGGACACTTCTGTGATATGATACGTTATATATTATTTTATTAAAATATATATATATATTTTAAAAAAATATATATATTTAAAAAAAATATGTATATTAATATATAAAAAATTAGATATTTTTTAAAAAAATTCATACAAATTCATTGATTCAAACATAGATTTAAGATCTTAGATACTCATACATGATACATTGATACATCATACAATTGTCAAATTTACTCAGAAAGACAAGATAGTAAGATACTATAGTTTTCTCATTAAGTCATCAGAATCAAAATTTGTTACATAAGTACACTACCAATGGCAAATAGAAATAGAAAATACAAAAAAACTATGGTCTACAAGACTACAAGCCTGAAGCCTCAATGAGTCAGAGTCAATGAGTCATCAATCCTCATCATCATAATCAGCATCACTGTCCTCATCCCGATCGTCATGCTCACCACTGCTCTCCTCTGGCTCTGATGCATCCTCCTCCTCTGTCATCTCTGCATTTGCTGGTGTGGAGGATGACGCCTCTACTCCATCATAACAAATGTGACAGGCTCTAGCACTGGCGCATTAAGATCCAAGTTGGCCAATGCCAACTCAACACTGCTGTCCAGACCCATATCATCAGGAAAGACATCCCACATATTTGTCTTTCCCTTCAACCAATCCTCCCTTTGCCTGTAGATGAGACGAAAGTTGGTGTGCACATACACAATTGTCTCTGCCCTGGACTGCTCAAGCTTGCTCTTCTTCACACTATACAAATTCCCATATGTGCTCCAATTCCTCTCGCAATAAGAGGACGAAGTCACCTGAGAGAGGAGCCTCATGGCTAACTGCTATAGAGGAGGGCTTGTTGCCCCATGAGTTGCCCACCAAGAATAGGGCTTCTTAGCCCTCCTGTCTCGAATCACATCATAGCCTGCAAATCGCCCAGTGCCAGTGGGGAACTCTGCAAAGACATCCTCCACCTCATCAAGGGATGCCCTCTCCTGAAAATCCCTCCTCAATGCATCTTTCCTCCCCTGTGAGATTTCACCATCCATGTGAGGAGGGAATCTGCAGAAAGGTCCACCATTCAGCCACTCATGGCTGTAGTATTTTGGGTTCAAGGAGTGAGCCAAACAATGTAAACGTGTGCAATTCTTACTCCATTTGCTGACAAGAATATCTTATATGCCGGTGAAGAAGGCCTCTGGTGATGTCTCATACTCTGGGCACTGACTCTGTAAAACAATGGTCCTCACAGACTCAATCATGGAATCCCATCCCTCATAAACCTCTCCTAGGATGGGTTGGTTTGTATCTGCAAATCGGAGCAAGGAAATGATAGGCTCCATGATCTGAATAACTAGATCTACCTTCTCCCACCGTAGATCATCCAACACTGTGTCCTTCACTTTCTTTGAGGTTGCTTGATCCGTCTTTCTCCAAAAAGATCAAAACTCTGAAATAACCATGGCCCCAAGAGCGGTCTTGACCTCTCTCAACCTCTTCAACATGATGAATGAAGAGGCAAACCGTGTATCTGCAATCTTCAACAATGATAGATTGTTGTACTCCTTGTAGATAGTGAGGGCATTTGTATGGTTTTGTACAAAGTTGCGGATATGCCGTGCATCCTCAATAATGGCTCCAATCCAAAGCACATCAGAAGCAATAGATTTCAGTGCCAAGTTCAATGAATGGACAATGCAAGGTGTCCAAAATATTTGTGGATATTTTGCTTCCACAATCATTCCAACAACCTTGCAAACAGGTGCGTTATCTGTAATGATTTGCACACAAGAATCGAAACCTACATCTTCAATAACTTTAATAAATAACTCACCCATATATTGTGCATCCTTGTATTGTCCAAGTGCATCCACTGATTTCAAGAAAACTGGACCGTTCAAGGATGACACCATGAAGTTGATGAGTGGGTGGCGTGCTGGATCTGTCCATCCATCAGAAACAATGCTAACCCCAGATGTTGGCCATGTTGACTTAATAGGCTCAAGCATTTTGTCCACCTCTTTCTTTGCCTTTGTCAACAATTGTGGTTCTGAGCTTCTCTGACCCAGGAGGCACATACCCTGATGGAGCCCCATGACTAAGAGCTTGACACATCTCAATAAATAGAGGTGACCGTGCAACATTAAAGGATATGAAGTTCTGATAGAAAAAAATGCAATGGTGAGATCAAGCTCTTCCCTCTTCTCTTTTTGAAAAATCTTGTCTGTTAGACCAACTTTAGTTGCCTTTCTCTTCGCTAATTCTCCCCTACTAAAAGTCTCAAAAGGGAACTTGTTGCTGCTTTTCCTTAAGAATGGAAGGGGGTCATCATTCTTGTTTTTTTTGATTTTGATGCCACATTTGCCTCACCAATAAATTGCTCTTTCTCCAATTCCTTCATCTGTTTCGATCCAATTGCTATACAACATTTAATGCCACAACCTGGAATACCCAGCAAATGAGCTTCCACACGGAAATATGTGCAAGTGAACTTGCTATTGCAAAAATTGCATTTCCATGAACAATTTCCTCCTCCTCCCTTTTTTCCTGCCCCTCCCTCTCTTGTCATATATTTCCACAATGGGTATTTGGGGTTAACAGTTTGTTTTCCTTGCACATTTGAAGCTGTTGTTGCAGCCCCACTTCCAATAGATGGAATACTTGCAGACCCTGATGAAACAGGGATAGGAGGGGCATCTCCAATGGGGACATTCTTCCCCTTTCTTTGCCCCTGTCTTGCTGCCTTTGATTGAGCCATGAATACTATAAAAAATAAACAAAAATAACCAAATATATAAAACATATGCACATGCAAACACTAACAACAAACTAAATGCAAAATATAGAGGGACAGTGCACTTACCGGATGCTCGAATCTCTTCGAAAGAACTCCCTTTCTCCTTGCTCACCCTTGCTCCTTGCTTACTTCACAAAATGAAAACGGTGAGAAAGAATGACATAAATCAGGGTTTTATAACACATAATCGCACTTTTTAGGGACATCGTGTCTGGCCGTATCCAATTCACGGGATACGGCCGTATCCGTACATGGTACAGTCGGGATTCGTTGTACCCTGTACGGATACAGCTGTATCCCGTGAATCGGGTATGAATCCGGTCGAATCGTATCTGATTTGCCGGATTCGGGATTCGGAGCCCCTGGGGGACGAATCCAGTTTCTTAGGTCTGCGGCCATCTAGGGCAGGGAGAATATAGTCAAGATATCCATCGATCTAGATCAGGTTTGCCACCAACTGCTTTGATCTTCTACCTGAGATACTCGGCCTGTTCCGAGGAAGAGTTTTACCACCTGAAACTGGCCCAAACATGCCCTAATACCTTCGTCCTTCCAACAGAAGATACCTGACCCCAAGACAGAATACTCCTGCATCCTCCTTCTTAGCTTGGCTACCACAAACATGATACGACCTGCTTGATGATATGTTGCCTCAGAGTGCCCAAGAAATTCCAGTGTGTCAAATTGGATGATAAGAGTTTCTTTATATACAGTTTAGACATGATGATTTTCCATAACATTGAAGACAAATTCAAAATAAATTTCAATTTTCCCTCCTAAACAAAAACATGACTTATAACATTTCTTTTTGAATAAACAAATATTTTCCTTGTCCAAATTTGATGATCTTTAAATTGATTTTGGTCCTCTCGAAAAGAGCAATTCAATGGGATTATTATCTCTATCAACTAAGAAGACCAAAGTGTAATTTGGCCCTAGTTGCCAATTTTAACATGGAACCACTCTCAAACGTCCTGAGTAATTTCATGGTAATGTTAAAAATTTAAGTAAAAGGATGAAAATGAAAGATAAAGGAGAATGTTTCTTTTTCTTTAAGAATTTGTAATATCCCCAAAGGGAAATAACCAGTAATAAACAGAAATATGACAGACAGATACTGAAAATACAATGCTGAACCAGATCACTGAATAATTACACATAGAATACCAGAAAACGGAGCCATTTTATTAATCTGAAGGTACATAGAGAGGAGTACAAGATAATCAGATTAAGTGCACCTAACCTTGCCCTAGGCAAGTGGAGACCCTCTCAGATAAATAATGGCTGCAACAATGACAGCGTCCTAGCTGATCTGAAGACTGAAGCTGGAATGGGCTGGTACTATGAGCTGAAGACTGGAAAATAGCTGATGTCAAACTCAAAACCCTCACCAATGGAAAACGCTGTCTCTGCTAGTGACAGCGCAGCAACAGATGAAGTACTAAGCACCAAAACCTCCAGACAGATGGGTCAGCTACCTCACACAAGCCTGCTCCTCCAGATCTGCGTCCTACCTGGTGGATCTGCCTCCTGAATGCTCAGATCTGCTGGATCTGAAGCCTCCAATCAGATCTGCGTCCTATCCCTCCTGATCTGCGTCATCCTAGATCAGATCTGCTACCAAACCTTCAGATCTATGCTGGATCTGACAATATCTCTTCAGATCTGCAGCCTCCAAGGCTGGATCTGATGTTATCTCTTCAGATCTAGGCTAGATCTGCCAATATCTCCTCAGATCTGCAATCTCCCAAGCTGGATCTAGTGCTATACCTTCGGATCTGCAACATACAAAACTAGATCTGCAAATATCTGCTCAGATCTACCCTCTCCATTTGGGATTCTGATTGTACTGGGCTTCCTGGATCGTGCCCTCTTCTTCAGATTGGACAAGTCACCCTCACTCCCAAAGCCGACCAAGGGCCCCTTCCTCCTCTTGACAAATGCTTCCTCGCTTTCGATCTCTGATCGCGTCCTCCCGGGAATGGGCCGTCCTCACTCTCCCGCTCGATCGCTGCCCTCTCTCCTCGCATAAATGTTGTTCCTTCCTTTCTCTGACCCACAACACAAGAGGGCTTCTTCCTCTCCGTATCTCGCACCCGTAACCGCTGCTACTTTGCCGCCGAAATCGAAAAAGTGTACTCAGAACAAACCTCACTAGGGCGGGCACTCGAAGTCCACCGAAGCTAAGGGTGAAACCAGAAAAACCTTACCAGGGCAGGCACTCGAAGTCCCCCGAGGCTAAGGGTGAGATCTCCGACCGGAGACACTCGTGCACTAAGCAGTGCTGCACACCGACTAAACAACCGGCGTGCTGAAGCAGACAAAGTCTAGCTATCAATAAGAATATCAAAATCCTGGATGATCCAAATGAGGTGAGAACCCCTCCTTTTATAATGCCAAACTCCCTCCAAAACTTAACTGCGTCCTTACTCTCCTTTGACCTGCGCAGTTAACCTTGGGTCAGCCTGATGCCTCCCCATCATACTCATGTGGACCCCCAAGGCTCCCTCTCTAAGTTATAACGTCAATCAACTAGGAAAAGAACACTTTATTTATAAAGTGAGGTGACTAAAGTGAGGTGACCCCTCTTATTTCTCACTTTATTTATTATTTCTAGCTAAAGCGGCAAAAATAAAGCAAAAATGAAATATTCCAATTAGCAAGCACTGGGAATATTTTCATAGCTCTCCTCGCAAAACGTTGTTTGTCCTCAAGCAACCGGCGGTGATGAGGCTGAATCGCAAAGCTTCCAAGGTAATCATCCAAAATTGGCGGCTCTCAAGCAACGTCAACAAGTCACTTAGCCGATGCTCCCCGCTACCACCGGCAAATGTGCCTGGGTCCCACTGAAACCTCCCTGTCTCCTGCATCACCCCGATATGAAGGGATATCTCAATGCCAGGATCCCAAACTGGCCTCTCATGGTACCAGCCAATCAATAGTCCTCCCGGATCCCATCGCCACTGTGGCCGATAATCGCACAAGTCCCATGACTCGGACTGCTCACTGCCTCTGGCTATGACTACAGACGATGACTGCTGCTGCTCTGCATCTATGAATGTGTAAGTTGTCCCATCGACTGTGTACCAGCTCATCATCTCTCTCCACTCAAGGCATGAAGTGAGGAACATCTCTCTCATGTGGATCCTCCATCCCCAAGCAATCATCCAAACCAAATGAGCCACCTCCCGACAAGGCAACTCCTGAAAATCTCCTTCCACCTCAAGCTCCGGTAATGAAGGTGGGCTGAAAGTCTGATCTTGGGTTGCAAAATCATTGCCCTCCAATGGCAAAGTGAAAAACAATCCTCCATAGAAGGTTCCTCCATCAATGAAGAACAAGCTAGCCCAAAACAAACCATAGTGCAGTCTCATCCACTGCAACCTCAGAAAATCACATGGCAAGCAATGTACAAGATCCAACACATCTACTAATGGATAGCCAATGGCTGAATATGACAACAACATAGGTCCAAAAACTTGCCCATGGCTGTACAATGGATGAATATCTATCTCATGGCCCACATCAAAAGAGAACGCATACATAGTAGTGGTGGCCATGCCTCCTCCCATGCTCCCATTAGAACATGTAGTGCAGAAAATACTCAAAGGCACATTCAGCTCATGTGTCTCTCTCATAATCAAGCCTCCCATACAAATATGACCATATGCTGGAAGTAAGATGGCACATGGATCCATAAATGAGTCCTCCATAGTGTTTTGGCATGTTATGAAGAAGAATGAACCATGTGCTGCAAGAAGATAATCCTCCTCATGCTTGGAAACCCAAGTCAAGAAGAATATGCCATAGATGTCTCTATCATCATTACCTCCTCTTTGTGCAACAAATATGTAGTGATCCTGGGACCTATGGGTTATAGATCCACCATATCTCTGTTGCGCACACTCCATCCATAATGTTCTGCTCCAAGGTGACAACGCTGGGGGCTCATGCAAATAAGCTCCTGTCAATACAAGACTCTGTTCTCTGACATGCTCCCTGTCAGAGTCTCCTCTAATACTGCTGCAACAAGTGTGGAGTACTCCCCAAGATGGAAGTGCTTCCCTGTCATCATCAAAGATCAAGGAGATAGTGCCATCCCCTCTTCCTGCAACATCATGCAAGGTGTGAGAGCAAATCTGCCCTTGCTCTCCTAGAAACAAACCAAGCAACCAAACAATTTGCTGCCTCCCCATACTTCCATCATACAACTCATGTGATGAAGACATAATGAGTATCATAGCAACATCATGCATACATACTCCATGCTGCTCACTGATGCAAGTATCCAGCCATCTTTCCTCCACCCTCCGACTCTTAGGAAGAGTGTTTGCCAAGAGATGGCCAAACTCTTTCAAGAGTAACCAGCGCAGCCAAGCCTCCTGCTGTTTGGTAACACAGATCTGCAAGTAGCCTCCTAGCTCCTTGCTCATCATCCCCATCCACTCAATCACTTGTGGATGCCTCCTTCTCCTCATCCTGGTACTCCTCCCATGAGGGCTACCATCCTCCCAAATCAAATTTCTGATTTTGCGCTTCATGGGATTTTGAAGTATAAACTTCTCAAGGATCAATGAGACCCTATCAAGAATCAAACAGGTGGTAGGCAAAAACCTCCCATCATGATGTGTATGGCTCAAGGGACGTCCAACACAAGCATGAGAGATGTTATCCATCCGAAGATGTCCTCCATCTTCTATCTGCTCTTGTGAGAAGGGAACCAAATCATTGTGTTCCATAGCCCGCTCCACCGAGTACCAACTCAAAATCTCTCGCCATCCAATCTCAACACGTGGCTGCTGTATCCTGTGCAACTCTGATCGTCTCATACCACCATCCAAGTCAACATATGAGACCTGACTAGGTGGCTTTGCCTCTCTCCCTCCAACGGAAAGAGAGGACCCAACAACACTACTAGTCCCATCCATGCATACCTGAAGGGGAATGATCTGATGCTGCAATGTGCCCTCAGGTTGTACCATCAGGGAATCCAGCTGTTCCCCAATGCGGACCAACTTGGTCGCCGACTGGGCACAAGTCACTCTCATACCCTCCAGCTCCTGGTCCTGCAACAAAATGGTCTCTCGTACTGACGCGGCCTTCTCCCTCAAAACTCGAAGGTCCGTCTGAAGCCGATGATACTGCTGTCTGCGACCATCATCCGATACCTCTGTATCCCCTAGTGCCTCATCGATAATGGATATATCTCCTGATACCTCACCCATTTGTCGTGTGCTGCTACCCTCCGTAGACTCGGACACGGCTCCAGTCATCACCTCAATGGATGGCTCTACCGGGGTAGGCTCTATCTCCTCCACTACGATATCAACCGGCACGGTCAAGGAAGTCTCTAATGTTACATCCTCTTCTCCGCTGCTCTCGGAGAAGACCTCTATAAAGTGTGCCTTCCCTGCCGTACACTTGTGTCCTGGTGCCCACGGCTCCTGGCAGGTGAAGCATAATCGCTTCCGTCTCAGCTCTCTCCTGGCCTCATCATCATATTGTCCTCGTCCTGGATTCGCCTTGGGAGGCGGAACCCTCGTGTCCTTACCCTTAGGCTGGAAAGCCTGTCTCTGGGGATAAGGTGGCCGAGTCCTAGGCAAGACATCTTGTAGGTCACGGGCCCTACTGACAGCATCCTGTAGCGTAGCCGGTTTGTTCGACCGGACTAGGCCACGAAGTGGCTCTGACAACCCCTCCACAAACATCATGACCATCCGAGCTGTTGATAAGTCAGGTACCATCACTGAAACCCTCAAGAAGTCTGAGATGTATGCCTCTGCACTCTCCGTCTGTCTGAGCTTGGTCAGCTCGAAGAAAGGCTGATCCGGGTCCTTCCTGTCAAAACGTTCCACCACTCTCCTAGTGAACTCAGCATATGTCTCCACTGCGGAATGTCCCAGTGTTGTCAACCCATGAAACCACCAGTCCTGGGCCTCACCCTCTAAATGCAATGCAGCCATCTTAATGGCCTCCCTCTCTGGCATCTGGTTAAGCTGAAAATAGAGGTCTAGTTTCTCCACCCAAGACTTTGCCGTAGTATTCTGCGAACCATCAAACATCGGCAAATGGAATTTGCTCGCTGCACGGTGACTATGACGGTGGGAGCCATGTCCCTTGTGTCGCTCCTGCTCATAAGTCTTGCCGCCACATCGGAACTGGATATAGCGATCGAAAGGGAAAGCATCCATGAATGCCGGTCCCATGCTCTGCCAATCTGCAAACATAGCCGCATGTTGAGCTGGACCCCCATCTCTTGGTGCTGTTGGCTCCTCTTCCTCTACCGGAAAGGTAGGCATGGTGGGTCGCGTGGGTGCGGAATTGACCCTCTGTGCTGTCATAATGGGAATAGCGTCTGGTATGTAGCTAGACACGCCCGATCCCTCTCCCACCTGGAGAACCCTAGGGGGTTCTTTCTGTGTTTCCTCTACCGCTGCAATTCTCTTAGTTACATCCTGCATGTGATGGATGAATGTATCCATCTTCTCAGCCAACTTCGCAACTATGTCCTCCATTGGATTCCGCTATTCTGTCTCTGAATCAGAATCACTTCCCCCGAAGAGACTCTGCCGATGGACGTAGGGGTTATCCCCGGGCGTCATACACTGCTAGCACCACAGGCTGAGCCAGATCTATGCTCTGATACCACTGTAATATCCCCAAAGGGAAATAACCAGTAATAAACAGAAAATTGCCAGACAGATATAGAAAATACAATGCTGAACCAGATTACTGAACAATTGCACATAGGATTTCAGAAAACTGAGCCATTTTATTAATCTGAAGGTACATAGAGAGGAGTACAAGAAAATCAGAGTAAGTGCACCTATCCTTGCCCTAGGCAAGTGGAGACCCTCTCAGACAGAATAATGGCTGCAACAAGGACAGCATCCTAGCTGCTCTGAAAACTGAAGCTGAACTGCGCTGGTACTAGAGCTGAAGACTGGAAAAACAGATGATCTCAAACTCCAAACCCTCACCAATGGAAAACGCTGTCTCTGCCAGTGACATCGCAGAAACAGGTGAAGCACTAAGCACAAGGACCTCCAGACAGATGGATCAGCTACTGAATGCTATGAAAACGTTGTTGAGCCCTCTCACACAAGCATGCTCCTCAGATCAGCATCCTACCTGGTGGATCTGCCTTCTAAATGCTCAGATCTGCTGGATCTGAAGCCTCCAATCAGAACTGCGTCCTATCCCTCCTAATCTGCGTCCTCCTAGATCAGATCTGCTACCAAACCTTCAGATCTATGATGGATCTGACAATATCTCCTCAGATCTGCAATCTCCCCAGCTGGATCTAGTGCTATACCTTCAGATCTGCAACATACAAAACTAGATCTGCAAATATCTCCTCAGATCTACCCTCTCCAAGGCTGGATCTATCAATGGCCTTCAGATCTGCGTCCACCTCTTCAGGATTGGACAGCGTCCTCACTCCCAAAGCTGATCTGCGTCCTTCCTCCTCTTGGACAGCGTTTTCCCTGCTCAAATCTGGACTGCGTCCTCCCTGGAACAGCGTCCT
The DNA here is from genome assembly GCA_034641835.2 of Pinus albicaulis. Classification (NCBI taxonomy): domain Eukaryota; kingdom Viridiplantae; phylum Streptophyta; class Pinopsida; order Pinales; family Pinaceae; genus Pinus; species Pinus albicaulis. The sequence goes on from CM076583.1 coordinate 1,009,757,341, forward strand.
CACTCTCCCGGCCTGATCAGCGTCCTCTCTCCTGCAGAAGCAGCGTCCTTCCTCTTCTGAACTGCGCAGCCACAAGAGGGCTTCTTCCTCTCCAGATCTGCACCAGAAACTGCTGCTACTTTGCTGCTGAAACTGAAAAGTGTACTCAGAACAAAACCTTACTAGGGCGGGCACTCGAAGTCCCCCGAAGCTAAGGGTGAAACCAGAAATAACCTTACCAGGGCAGGCACTCGAAGTCCCCCGAGGCTAAGGGTGAGATCTCCGACCGGAGACACTCGTGCACTAAACAGTGCTGCAGACCGACTAAACAACCGGCGTGCTGAAGCAGACAGAAGTCTAGCTCTCAATGTCAATATCAAAATATGCATGCTCCAAATGAGGTGAGAACCTCTCCTTTTATAATGCCAAACTCCCTCCAAAACTTAACTCTCCTTTAACCTGCGCAGTTTACCTTGGGTCAGCCTGATGCCTCCCCCATCATACTCATGTGGACCCCCAAGGCCCCCTTCCTAAGTTACAACGTCAATCTACTAGGAAAAGAACACTTTATTATAAAGTGAGGTGACTAAAGTGAGGTGACCCCTCTTATTTCTCACTTTATTTATTATCTCTAACTAAAGCGGCAAAATAAAGCAAAAATGAAATATTCCAATTAGCAAGGCTAATTGGGAATATTACAGTCTCCCCCGGAAAAATGTTGCTTGTCCTCAAGCAACTGAAGAGATGGATGCTGTAAGATCTTCTCATCCTCCCAAGTGGCATCCTCATCCGGCAGATTCTTCCATCTCACCAAGAACTCTCTGATCTTCCTGCTCCGCAGCTGTCTCTCCCTAGTGTCAATAATGGCCTCCGGCTGTAATACCAAGTGCCCCTCATCATCTGTCGGTGGTAGCTCCCCGGTGACTGTCACGTGCTGGCCCAGTGCCTTCTTCAGGCATGATACATGGAAGATGTTATGAATCCGGCTGCCTTGGGGCAGTTCCAACTCATATGCAACCTGCCCGATCCTACGTATCACCCTGTACGGTCCATAAAAGCGAGGCTTAAGCTTCTCTGCCCCCTTCTGTTTGAGTGAAGACTGTCGGTATGGCTGTAACCGTAGGTAGACCATGTCCCCTACCTCAAAGTGTCTCTCCACCCGACCCTTATCAGCATACAATTTCTGCTGATTTTGTGCTGTGGCTATGTTGTCCTTGAGAGCCCGGAGGATGTCTTGGCTCTCTTGGATCCATAATTTGGCTCGCGGAGCCCTGCTAACACATGTCCATCAAGAGGGTACCAGCTCATGATCTCCCGCCAATCGATCCTGGAAGAAGAATCCAATGTAGTGTCAACTGCATACAGAACATGCCTAGAGAGTTGTCGCCAGCTCATAATCAACTCACGCTGCTTTTTCCTGTCTGCCGACGAAATCTGCCTGTAGAAGAAGGCCCCTCCCTCTATAATGGGCCAAAGTGGGCAAGATATGCTGCAAGCCCCATCGATGTACTCCTGGAGAGTGCTACTCCCTGAAATTACTGCAGCTCTGTCGACTTCATGTGCATCTATCTATTCCTCATCAGTGTGTCGACCCAATGATGGATGCTCCACCATCTCCAACAGCTCATCCCTCTCCTGATCGGGAATGTAATGCTCCTGCTATCTACTAGACCCCTGCAGAACTATCCCATCAACCTCCAACATCTCCAGAGGATATGGATCTGCAACTGCTATCACCGTACTCGGTGTCTGTGCATCTGACTGCTCCTCCTCAATGGCTGACCCCAAGGTTAGCTACATATCCATCATAGACTCAATGTGGGCCTCCATCTGGCTCTCCCCCAAAGGACTATCATGTATGATGTGCATAGTATCCTCCTCTGCTAACTCAAGCTCCATAATATGCTGCTCTGGCTGAATCGTCACAAGTGACTCATCACCCAGAGTATCTCCCGTAGATTCCCTTGACTGCTCACCTTGCACACTGGAATGTAGCTCCGGCCTACTGCCATCAACTCCACACGACTTCTCTCACTCCTCAGAAGCATCATCATCTGATCCCATGGACTCGTCTAGAGAAGAATCCTCACCCTGGCATACAAAAGGAATGCCCTTCTGTTCTGCCTCCGCCGCATCATCTGCATCACTCAAGCATGAGTGATCAAGCCCCCAAGATTCTTTGCAGATGAAGCAAAGTCCTTTCTTCCTCAGCTCATTCTTGCTGCCAGATCCACCAAACTGGAGCAGCTCCTCCCTGGTCAACTGTCTCCATAATAGCCCAATATTCTGCTCAACCAGCTCTTGGGCTAGCTCATAAGCAGCAGGTGAGACCAACTGATATCTCATCCAAATGCTCAACAACCTGGTCTACAACTCTAGGCAAATGGTCTCATGGTCTCTCATACATGATGACAGAATGGACTGCATGTGTGCTATGACAGTGTTAGGATGATGTCTCCTAATACTGAAGAAGCATTGGAACATCCGCAGAATCAAGTCATAACACTCCAGATCAAACATGATGACATACGTCTCAAATGTGGCCATACTCCATAGAATCTCAAGCTTCTTCCCAAAGGTAGAGCCTACACTGTTGTCCAAATCCTGAAAAGCCTCTACTATCAATCTCATGATCCTCTTCATAACATCATCTTTGTATGGAGCTATGGGTGCGGTCAACTTCATGATGTTATTGAGGCATAATGCAACTGGAAGTCTGACCCCCTCACAAGGTTCCTCCAAGAATTTGGGTTGTATAAGAGTAAGCATAGCTGGTTTTAATGCCCAAATTAGTTTTCTCCCTTTTGCTTGGCTTATGTTGGACAAAAGTTCATTAAGCTCATCAAGTTTGGACAGAACTATCTATGTCATCTTCATGTGTTTCAAATCTGTCCCAAGCCCAAGGATTTTGTGACCAAACTCTTGCCCCTTATGCACATCCTCTGACTGTTCTTTCTGAAGAACGACATAGATCCCTCTTGAAAGAGGTCTGCTGTTATGTTTGGGTTTTTGGTTCAAATTGCAGTCCACTAATGCATTGTTGTGTTGATTTAAGAGGTGCCTTAAGTACTCCATTATTCAGAAGTAGTGAGACATCAGCATACAAGATTACCATAGAGGTGTATAAGGCTAATACAGTGATATGACCAGTTTCTGAAAACATGTCTCCCCACCATACTCCAACACCCATTAACATTGACTACTCATGAGAGGATGCACGCTATTCTACACTCAACTCAATCATTCCCTTGACTCCATACAAGCACAGGAAGGTTTGACATAACATGTATATATTGACTTAACAGAATGACACATTCACATGACTAGACTCCAGAAGCATCTTCACTATTCTGAATTTTACTGACAGTTTCTCTAAAGATCATGGGTTGTTACACTGCTGTAGGTGTAGTTTTCTCCGAAATAAATATAATCAGATTTTAGTGGTTGTTACAGTCATTTAAACCCTTGCTTTTATATAATTACAGCCCAGAAATATATAAATCAGATTGCGCACGTTACAGGAATATGATGTATATGGGGAGTAAGATGGAACCTGCTTACAATGGTGGCTTGTTCTCTCTTTTTCTTCTAGCAATAATTCTCGGCCCTCTTCCTTGGATCTGGTAATGTCTGGCCAGCGTGCACATAGATTCTTATCAACCCCGGAATCGGTCGACTGTCCTCAACATTTCAATGTATATTCTTGTTGTTTTGGTCCTTTCTTGTCGACTGCCTCGTCCAGCAGTAGTACGAAGCAGCCCTTAAGTTTTCAGCAATTACTGGGAAATAGTGATACCACAGCGAAATAAGAGAATGTATGAGCAAGATTGTTTTCCACCCCAATGACAGCCTTAACTGTGGTGGTATCCGCTGCCAACTCAGCCATACAAAAAGAGCAGAGCAGATCAAACAAAACTAACACGTTGGTCTGTGGAGAAGGGAAAACCACGACCTCCCACAATGATATAGTTCGCTCGCCCTTTTGTACTGATATGCGATGAGATTTTGACTTGGCGGTTGATGGAAAAATTCAGCCTATTTGAAATACAACTCGACCCACTAAGAGAAATCGCAGTCGACTGCCGTCGGGATATACTTCCGATCGCTCCACAATTGTCGTGGAAACTTCAGCAGAGCCCACCAATTCACCCAGTGACGTTAACGAAGTTTGGACGGTGTCTCGACTGTGGGTCCGCCACGGTCAGTCGGCCCAGCTCTTCTGCGTGGAGATGCCACTGGCTACGTGCACCAAAATGAAACAGCTGCGTCACTCACGCATAATGATTCTGTCCCTACGCACAAGCGTAACTCGGCAGCACTGTCTTGTTGACGATTCCACAGTGATTCGAACTTGGTTAGGCAGCAAATCTGCCCCGAGGAATGTGTTGTGATGTTGGTTCAATCGTTGTTGGGTGGTGTCTTCTCCCACGTAGTCGAACCTGCATGCTTGCTAGTGATTGGCCAGATATTCGCGATGTGTGCAGCGGTCCCTCCAAAATGAATGCTACAGGGAATAGAATCCGTTCCAGGAGTTGCCACCATCATTAATTCAACCAACAGTAAAAACCCGTCTAGCAATCAGGAAAGGGACACCCGTATTCTGTTTTGCACCCAGGAAATCGTCCCTCCATCAGAAAACTCTGCCCTCTCGGTGTTGATTATTCACTCGGAAATACGTGCAGAGAGCTTCAGTAATCCACGGCCGTTGTGGCACAAAAAAATGATCCCACAGGACATTGAAATATTGGCGTTGCCCCACTTTGAACATCAATACAGCCTCAGAATAATGACTCGGCTCCTTTAACTAATTTGCTCCACGACTTTTAATAACCCCTGCTTTTTGGCCAAATAAGCTTAGGTAATATGTCGAACAATTATTAACCAATCAACAATATTACTGAAAATTTGGCTAGTCTTTTGTAGCAGAAATTTTGTAGAATTTTCTGGCGAAATTTATTTCATATATCATGTATGAAAATTACAATTCCGATAGAGGGATTTGAACTTGCTCTGTATGGAAATAATCTCTTTCGGCACCCGTAATATAAACAATTGGACAATCTACAATTAATACTGAAACCCCACAGGCTGAGCCAAGTTCAAGGCTCTAATACCACTGTAATATCCCGAATGGGATATTTTAACTAAAATTGCAGAAATAAACTCAAGCAGCAAAATAAATGGAAATATACACAAAACCACAAATAATACACAATGGATGCCGATAAAATCACTGAGCCATTTTATTAATCCATGGTAAAAAGTACATCAACAAGAAGGAACAACGGAACCTGAGCTTGCCAAGCAAGCGGAGCAAAACTCAGAAAGATCTCTAGCCCAACTGATGAATGACGCTGGCAATGATGTAGATGGCTCGACAAGAAGACTGCTGCAAATCGGCTATGGAAAACTGACCTCTCCAAATTCTAGTGAAGCATTGTGAGATCTCTGAGTGAAACCCTCTCAAGAGTTTTGGGTTTCCGTCCAACACTCACAAATAACCTGAGGGTTTCCGTCCTGGGGCTACGGCTGAAGTAGAGAACCACGTTGTCAAACCTCTCATACACAAGAAAATGATCTAATCCAAAGATATCTCTCAATGGCCTCCTCCCTTTCATTTATAGATTTCTTGGAGCCATCTAGAGCCTTATTTTATTATTATTTTATTCATGGAGCACTTTTCCCTCTTATTAAAATATTCCTTTTTAATGCAGAAAAGGGTAAATAGGCTACCACGCCTCCTCCGGTCACTGAAACTCATGTCCAACCATCCCATCAGGTAGGTATCATCGTCTCGGTTCCAATGAGCTATTACACTAAGGTGTTCTATCATGTATTCCTCCCAAAATACCACCTTGAGTGTAATCAGCTGAGTTAAGCCCACAAATAACTCATATTTCTTAAAGTTGTCGGAATGCACTGGAACAAAAGCCAAACTGCTCGGATGATGGAATATATCAAGTGAATGCCACCCAACTGCATAGAAACTCCTCAAAACTCCTCCAAAAAGCCCCTAGGCCCGCTGATGACACCAACCTATAACTGTGACCGGTCTTCTCCTAACTTTGGAAGTCCAACCTAACCCTATCGTAGGTGACACCAAAAAAGAGAATATTACATGCTGTAGTTTCCAAATTTTGTGGAGGGACTAGGGTACACTTGATCTACAAGACCCAGAAATTGATTTGGGAAATTTCATTTGGTTTAGGAGATATTAAATTAATTATTTATGTTAATGTATTTCCTAAGTTAAAACTTAGGGAACTTACATAATTAAAGTGAATTTAATTAAACATGTTATGAAATTGTCTTAAGTCGCACGGATCAAGCTTTCTTTTAATCTTAGCCATTGATTCAATATCTGATCATGGTCGTTGATTTATTAACGAGAAAAGTATAAAGGAAAGGCTTGGGGTCATTTGTAAAGACACACACAGGCAAAGCACTGAAGCTAAGCTGAGATTCTAGGGCAGGGTTTGCTAAGAATACTCAGAAGTGTTTTAGTTGCAGAGAGGGGAATTTAGGCCAAGGGGATGATCTGATCCCGGGTTCTAGAATACACAAGAGGCAGAGATCAGCTCAAGGACAGTGCAGAGTAGAAGGGAAGTTGCAGCAGCAAGGACAGTGCAGCCCCTCCAAGGACAGTGTGATTTTCAGCAGGAAACCCTCAGAGGGTTATGCAGAGACCCTAAGGGGCAGCGTAGAGACTGCGTCACCCAGTTTGGGGTAACGCAGTCCCTTCCGGAGCAGTCCTGAGGGTTAGAGGGGCTTCAGAGGCTGATGCAGAGGCTTTCAGGGGCAGCGCTGGGGTTTCTATGCCCTAATTTTGGCTGAGTTCTGTAAATCTCGTTTGAAGGTGTGGATCAGTCATTATTTTGGCGCTAGATCAGCCAGTGAGTTGTAGATCGAATATTTCTCTATCGGGTTTTCCAGATCTGGAACCCAGGCTTGTTGTATTCAGAAAAACTCTTAAAAATAAAATCCTCCAGCAGCTAGAGACCGGTTTTCCCGCATTGGGTTTTTCCGGGGACTATTTGTCCAGAAATAACTGTGTCACTTTGTCTATGTGTGCATGAACTTGTTCTAAATCTGGATTGGTGAAGATCTGTTATGTGTTTTGCTTCGATTTTAACTTGAATTTATTCAGTTAATAACTTGTCTAAGTAGGAGGAGCACTACCCCGGATTAACGATAATAATTTGCATAAAGTGTAAAGATTCAGAAATTTCCACAAGACTTGAGGCCAGGTATGGCTAATAACCACCCCCCGTGTCCTGCTTGTTCCTTCTGATGCTTAATTTTTACCCCTTGGTAAGAGCACAAGAGGACTTCTCACCTAGATTAGGAATTTTAGATTAAAAGTAACCAACATTAATTACATCCAAATCTAGTGTAATTGCATCTCATGCTAATACACTTCATGGTTTTACTTGAAAATTGTTTATTCCTCTTGTCATTGTTGAAATTGAATACTTTTTTGTGGAAAATATTTTTTTATCTACATTTTGCAAGTAAAACACTAATTGTTTCTTTTTGAGCAAGGTAGCTTCTCAGGCTTTGATTCATAAATCCATTTTTCTTGTATCTTGCATTTATAATATCTTGTGCGAACAGTGTCTTGTTTCACTTTTCAAGATTACTTTTTCTTTCCATTTGAAAACAATTCACTTAATTTAAGCTGAAACATTTTCATTTTAAGAGCAATACTCTAAAGGCACTGGTTTCTCATATGTTTCATGCTTATCTATGTATTGATGGTTATTGCTCATATTCGTTTTTGCTTATAAATCTGAAGAAGTAATCTATTTAAATCTAACAACTCTCCTAGAAAACTCACATGTCTAACTTAGTTTTTCTTTAGGGACCACCCCCCATAGCTAACCTAAGAGATAGCTTAAACAGAGAGAGTCGAGATTAGTGTGACAACCCCTTCTCTGAGCTCCTTGCCACCAACCACACCATGTGTAGTTAAATGTTTTTCTCACTAACTTGTAGGTAGGTGTAGGCGGCAAGCGATAACAAACACAATGCAGAGTTAGCAGTTGCGCAGAGGCTAGCATGTTAAAATTGGACAACTAGGTCCAAACTCCATGTTGTGATGCTTAGATGAAGACACCAATATTTTTATTGGGTTCCTCTTTCGAAGAGGTGCAAGATCGATCTAAAGATCATTTTGATTCGATGAGCAAAACATTTATTTTGAATTTATTTTTAATACTTTCAAAATATGTGCAGGTTGGCCTTAAGGTTTTACACCCCCATCAAATGTGTCACACACTCTCAGTGATTGATATAAATAGAGTCAACGTTGGAGAATATTTCAATCATCTCATCACACACTTATATTTTTCTGGCTTGTCTTCCGTCGATCTACTGGTATGTTCTATCAACACTTTTCTTTCTTGTTTATGTGATTGCTGACTGACATTGGGGATAAAAGTAAAGTTGCATCAAGCATAGAACATCTTCAAAAATTGACATGGTATCGGAGCTGAGTTGAAGACAAAGCCCTAGTTTGTAGCAATCATCGAAGAAGAGGATGGGTTCCTCAAAACTACAATGGCTTTAAGGCTGATGAAAAATTGACTGGGAAGGATGACTTCCATGCTTGGAAGATGACATTGGATCTTAATTTAGAAGACCAAGATGTCATGGACTATGTGCAAGGTAAAATCCAAGAACCTCCATCCACTGCAACTGCTGATGCCAAATCAAAGTACAAGAAGGGGGAAATCAAAACAAAGCTATGATCAAGGACTCATTCATAAGAGTTTGGTTGCCTACATCTCTAAGCTAGGTCACTATGCTAGAGAATGCCCTTTCAAGAAGGTCAAGAAAAAGGAAGGCTCCCTCTGGCAGAAATGGGCAACCTTTCAAAAGGTCAAGAAATTCCAGGTATGAGGAATCAAATGTTTTTGATGATAAAAGAAATGAATTCATTCTTGTATCTGCCCTCTCTGCTGCATCTCCACCCGACACTATGGATGTCTAGTTGATAGATAGTGGTGCCTCAAGGCACATCATTGGGTTCAAGGAAGCACTTACTGATATGGTTGAGAAGGATATTTATCTACAAATTATCCTTGGAGATAATGCCACATATCCCGTGAAAGGGGCAGGGACCGTGACCCTCCACTTGTCTCAAGGTCAAGTCTTCCGCCTGCAAGATGTACTATATGTATCTAATTTGAAGAAGAACCTTGTGTCTGTTTCGGCCACGGAAGACAAAGATTTCAATGTGGCATTCATTGATAGAAGGTGCGCATGTGGAAGAAGAGTTTCAAGGAAGCTATCACGATTGGGTTTAGAGTTGGTACACTCTACCAGGTTGGAGGAAGTCCACTGGGAGCGATGACATGTGATACTATCTGACAGACTGAACTATGGCACCGAAGGTTTGAACAAATTCACTACAAGGCCCTTCCTGAAGCAAGGAAGGTGGTGACGGGGATGCCTGAGTTCTCAAATAATCATGAAGGTGTATGTCAGGATTGTGCCGAGGAAAGCATACAAGGGGACCTTTCCCCTCAAGTGTCACAAAGACATCTGATGTCTTGCAATTAGTGCATTTTGATCTGCCTGGTATGCTGCCCGTGACATTCTTGGGAGGATGTTCTTATTATATGAGACGAACGAGTTCAAGAACTTTTGCAGAGGAACTAGCATCAAGAGGGAGACCACAATGTCTGTGGGCTACAGCGAAACTTCGAAGGCCTATAAAGTATATGTGCCTGGTCAAAGGGAAGTGGATATATGCCACGATGTTACCTTTGACAAAGATGCTTCCCTGAGGAAAGTAGTCAATCTTCCGAGATCCGAGGAAGATCATGAAGCAAGGCCTGGAAATCAAGAAGAATCGAAGGATGAGACGATGCCCGATGCTGAAGGACCAATGGACCTGATTGATCCACCTCCTTCAATAGGGAAGAGACCATCATGGCTCAGGGACACTCTCGAGGATGCCAAGGGACATATGGCCCCAAAGGGGGACATTCGTGAAAGCAAGAAGCTAAGTAGATACCAAGGGTATCTAGCAACCATGAGTACTATTGTACAATCTGAGCCTGGATCTTTTGAGGAAACCGTAAAGCATCAAGTCTGGAAGGATGCTATGCACGAAGATTATGAGTCCATAATGAAGAATGATGTCTGGGATGTGGTTCCAGGACTGTAGGACAAAACAGTTGTCACCTTGAAATGGCTCTACAAGATCAAGCATGGATCTGATGGAAGTGCTAAAAAGTTCAAGGCAAGATTTGTTGCCGTGGCTTCTCTCAAAAGGAAGGCATAGACTATGATGATATATTTGCACCTGTGGCCAGATATACCACCATCCGATCTATCATAGCCCTTGCTACTATGCAAGGATGGAGTCTTCATCAGATGGATGTGATGACCGCATTTCTGCATGGTGCGATAAAGGAAGAGGTGTATGTGGAGCAACCTCTAGGGTTCTAAGTCTAGGATCGGGACACCCATGTTTGCAGGTTGAAGAAAGCCCTCTATGGGTTGAAGCAAGCACCCAGAGCTTGGTACGAGAGGATAGATAGCTACCTGATGAAGCCAGGCTTCACTCGTAGTAATGTTGATCCGAACCTTTACTTCAAGGTTGATAGAGAGAAGCCTCTCATTCTGGTGTTGTATGTGGATGACCTCTTCCTAACAGGTGTTGCCCCTCTCATTCATCAATGCAAGAGGGAGCTTGTTGTTGTATTCGAGATGAAGGACCTAGGACTGATGTACTACTTCCTAGGCCTGGAGGTTTGGCAGAGACCTGGCGAGATTTTCCTTTCTCAAGGAAAATATATTGTGAGGCTTCTGGAAAGATTTAGTATGATGGACTGTAAGTCCGTGTCGACACCAATGGAGCTCAACTTTAAGAAGTTGAGTGGCAGCGCTGTTGGGCCCGCGCTAGCAAATCCTACTGAGTATCTTCAACTCGTAGGGGCCCTGATGTTCTTAGTGAACACCCGTCTGGACGTATGTTGTGCAGTGAACACTTTGAGTCAACACATGGTTGATCATAACATTCACTGGGTTGGTGCCAAGAAACTCTTGAGATATCTCTGAGGCATGATAGACCATGGGCTGAGATACACTGCCGGGAGTATGACACTCCATGGATATACTGATGCCGATTGGGCTGGCAGTGTGGTGGATCGCAAGAGCACATCTGGATGTTACTTCACATGTAGATCTGCTTCGGGCAGGAATCTAAAGTCGGTAGCCTTGAGCATCGCTGAGGCCGAATACATTGTAACATGTATGGCCTATTGTGAAGTCACTTTGTTGCGAAAGCTCTTCTGTGAGCTGTTCGAGCATGTGCTAGATGCCACCGTTGTCCTTTGTGATAACCAGAAGGGGATTCATTTGTCATAGAATCCCAGGTTCCACGATTGATCCAAGCATGTTGATGGCTGGTACCACTTTATCTGGGATATGGTACAGCGAGGCGTCGTAAGGCTCGATCATATAGGAACTGATGAGCAGGTCGCAGATATTCTCACAATGCCCTTGGGGAAGGTCATGTTCCTAACCTTCCGTGAGAATCTTGGTATCATGGAACGACCCTATTCTGAGGGTCCTGTTGGACGATGAGCTCTGGGAGCTATGGGGGGCTTTGGGGATAGCTTCTTGGAGCTATAAGCAACCACATGGCTAGGCTTTCCGAACCTTGTTGGTGTGCTTGGGCCCCACCATTATGATGATTGAGTTGGTTCGCCTCTCATGATCTGTGCCCCGTATGCATCCTACCCATTTGAGTTCCGGACTCATGGGAAGTACCTCTCATTTGGCCAATGAGGTGGGAAAAGCTAGAGACTAGTAGCAAAGACTGATGGACGCATCAGAGATTGCTGTACTCTCTATCTAGGATGACACGTGTCCAACCACTTGATCTGGGATCAAGTCTAGTGAGGTTTCGGACCTCCTACTGACTTCGGGTCAGATAAACCAACTTCAGGTTGGTATGTGACTCTTTGAGTCCATGTGAGGTTTCGGACCTCCTACTGACTTCGGGTTAGATAAACCAACTTCGAGTTGGTATGTGACTCTTTGAGTCCATGTGAGGTTTCGGACCTCCAATTGACTTCAGGTCAGTGAGATTAACTTCGGGTTAGTATATATGACTCTCTTGAGTCCAAGTGAGGTTTCGGACCTCCTACTGACTTCGAGTCAGATAAACTGACTCCGAGTTGGTATGAGACTCTTTGTAAGTCCTATAGAGGTTTCGAACCTCTGGGCTGAATCTGTCAGCCGAGAATGATGTCTTTGTGACTGACCCACTTTTGTTCTGAAATAAAGAGGCCAGCAAAGCAAGTTACGGCGGGATGACGCACGATGTTTGATTGCACAGGTGGATGGAGTTCTCCCTAGTTGAGAGGGAGTGTTAAATTGGACAACTAGGTCCAAACTCCATGTTGTGATGCTTAGATGAAGACACCAATATTTTTATTGGGTTCCTCTTTCGGAGAGGTGCAAGATTGATCTAAAGATCATCTTGATCCGATGAGCAAAACATTTATTTTGAATTTATTTTTAATACTTTCAAAATATGTGCAGGTCGGCCTTAAGGTTTTACACCCCCAGCAAATGTGTCACACACCCTTAATGATTGATATAAATAGATCCAACATTGGAGGACATTTCAATCATCTCATCACACACTTATATTTTTTTGGCTTGTCTCCTGTCGATCCACTGGCATGTTCTATCAACACTTTACTTTCTTGTTTATGTGATTGCTGACTGACAATGGGGATAAAAGTAAAGTTGCATCAAGCATAGAAAATCTTCAAAAATTGACATAGTAGCAGTCAAAACTCGGTGGACAAATGCATGAATCTGAACACAGTTGGTTCAGTGGATGGACATCTCTCAGTTGCAGCAGCAGCAAACGAGAGGGAGTTGCGGATGTTGCAGTGGCAGCAACAACAGAGTTGCAGTGCAAATGTAGTAGTTGACAACAGCATGTAGAGTCAGTTGTAGCACAGATGCAGCGCGGAGAGAGCTACGCAGTAGTTGGTGGGCAGTATCAACCATACATCAGTAGCATAGCTGGGATGGTGCATAAGTTAGAGTGATGCTTCAGGAAGTTGCAACACTTGAGCACATTCCTCACTAAGAAGGAATGTTGATTTTTGTGGCATCGGATGTACTCTAGCCTCAAGAATTTGCAAGGAGGCAAGGACACCTGCATTCTCCAAGACCCAGAAATCGTTTTGGGAAATTCCACTCGGAGAAGGTTCAATTAAAATAATTAATTATTTTTAATAGATGCCTAAGTCTAAACTTAGGAAATTAAAATAATTAAAGAGTATTAATTAAACTGGGTGTGAATCTTCTATAAAAAGACAGAGATCGAGTCAAAATTATCTGATCCATTGATTAGGATTTAATTTGGGTCGTTGAATGTTCAACGAGAATATTATAAGAAGCTCGATGGGCACTTGGAGGACACATCGAGAAAGAGATCTAGAGATTGAATTCTCAAGAGAGAAGCGTAGCAGTTGCTGGAGGAGTGATCGAGTTGATTTCTTGCAGTGAGGGGCAGGGACAGTGGCCGATGGAAGTGAGATCTGGTGAATACAGAGCAGAGGAGGCAGAGTGAGATCCAGAGAGGAAGCACAGAGCCATGTTGGGCAGCACAGATTCTGAGAGGAGATCTATAGTTTTGCTAAGGAGCAGTCCAGATCTATTGTTGGGAGTCGGGGTGTCAGACCGGAGGGTTAGAGATATGAGCATCCAGCCAGCAGATCGATCAGCTAGAAAAGTGAAGCAATCCCTATGAGTTGTGACATAGAGGCAGCGCAGTGACTGCGCAAAGGTAGCTTGGGGCTAGCCATTCAGAGGTCGGATCAGTGTCGGATCACCAGTGATAGTGTGAGTTTAATTCTCACTTCATTTCTACCAGTTATATTCTCTGTATTGGATAGCCAGTAAGGCATCGAAATATTTGTATTAAAAAAATACTACTTAATAATACAAACCCTTAGCTTCTACACAGGTTTTCCCGCAATGGGTTTTTCTGGGGACATTTGTCCAAAAATAACGGTGTCGATTGTGCGTTTATTTCTTCCCTGCGATGTATTTTGTTTTCGCAACATTTATATATTTGTGTAGGTTGCAGTGTGATGTATTAAGTGTTTATCGTAGATAACTGCAAATAAATTGTTAAGTAAAAGATAACAATTAGGTGAACATTTTCTAGTTGCTACAATAAGATTCCAGATTTAGGAATTTTCACACATTGATTACAAGGCGCTCAACAAGAAGACTTTGAAGAACCGCTACCCCACCTCGCGCCTTGATGAGTTGATGGATGAGCTTAGAGGATCCAAGTACTTCTCTAAAATAGATTTGCGCTCGGAGTATCACCAGATCAAGGTGAGGGATCAGGACATCCCCAAGACAGCTTTCAGGTGCCACTATGGGCATTTTGAGTTTTTGGTCATGCCCTTTGGGCTGACCAACGTACCTAACACTTACTAGTCGTGCATGAATCATGTATTGCATGGGCAGTTGCGGAAGTTTGTACTGGTATTCTTCGATGACATTATGATTTACAGCAAGACGTGGGAGGAGCACCTGTAGCACCTAGAGGTGGTGTTGCACATCTTAGAGGAGTAGTAGTTGTATGCAAGTTATCCAAGTGTGAGTTTCGGCTAATAGAGATGCTCTACTTGGGACACATCATTGGTGCAAATGTAGTGAGGGTTCATGAGGAGAAGATCAGGGCCATCCAGGATTGGCCTGTGCCCCGAGATGTGACTGAGTTGAGGGGATTTATGGGCATATGCACCTACTACAGGAAGTTCGTAAAGGGCTTCTCATAGTTAGCAGCTCCCCTCACAGATATGACAAAGAAGGGGGCTTTTGCATGGATACGGAGCGCAGTCGGCATTTGATCATCTCAAGGTGGTGATGAGTAGTTGCCCAGTTTTGGCACTCCCGGATTTCACTCGGCTGTTCACCTTGGAGTGTGATGCATTAGGTCAGGGCGTTGGCGCAGTATTGTCTCAGGATGGACACTCCATTTCTTTCAAGAGCCGAAAGCTCCTTCTGCATGAGAGGTCGTATTCTATTTACGACAAGGAGATGTTGGCCATCATGCATGCGTTGGCCAAACTATGACAGTGTCTAGTGAGAAACAAGTTCAGGTGAAGACAAACCACAATAGTCTTTGCCATTTCATGGCGCAGCAGGGCCTCAATGACAGACAGCAGAGGTGTTTTAGCAAGGTGCAGGCCTACGACTTTGATATTGAGTATGTTAAGGGCAAGAATAACGTGGTAGCAGATGCACTATCCAGGAGGCCCACGACACTTTCACTCATGAGCATTTGCCATTATTGGAAGGCTCAGTTGTTGGTG
The DNA here is from genome assembly GCA_034641835.2 of Pinus albicaulis. Classification (NCBI taxonomy): domain Eukaryota; kingdom Viridiplantae; phylum Streptophyta; class Pinopsida; order Pinales; family Pinaceae; genus Pinus; species Pinus albicaulis. The sequence goes on from CM076583.1 coordinate 1,009,772,691, forward strand.
GAGTACTCCAAGGATCAGCGGGCATGTGAGATCTTGGAGGGTACACATGCAGATGAGTGCTACAGGGTGATGGTTGCCATCATATACTACAAGGGGCACATATTTTTGGTGTCGGGCTCACAGTTGAGGGAGAGGACTCTTCATGCATATCATGACTCCCCATTATTGTTGATTTTAGTAGCATCGGAAAGTGCTCTAAGCCCCAAATTTGGTGGAGAGGCATAGACACGGGTATTCCAAAGAACTCAGAAACTGTTTGTGAAAATTCCACTCAGATTATGTTTTATTAAAATAATTAATTATTTTAATGAAGACCCTAAGTCTAACTTAGGGAAATTAAATAATTAAAGGGCATTCTTAAAACAAAGTGAGAATCATCTAGAAAACAAAGATCAAGTCATGTTATAATCTTAGCTGTTGATTAGAGATCTAATCTCGACCGTTGATTTTTGAACGAGCAAACTATAAAAGAAGGCTTGCGGGTTATTTGGAAAGACACACAAAGTGAATCTTGAGATCGAAATCTTCTAACAGAGCAGTGCTCGGACGAAGATCAGATCTAAGTGATTCAGTGCAGTGAGGGGCAGAGTAGCTTGCGGAGAGAGATTTTCTTAGTTGGAGAATCATCAACAGAGAGAGGCAGGAAGATGTCCAACAGAACCAATGCAAAGCTAGTCAGGCTGACGTAGAGCTAGCACAGGGCCACGCACGACTACGCAAAGGTTCAGAGGGTTTCTGAGATTCAGCTGTCGGATCAGATCCAGAATCCAGGAGCTGGGGTGTGAGACCGGGAGGCCCAGTTCTCAAATTCCGAGAGTCAGATCGATACTTTGCTGTGGTGACGCAGTCCTTAGACGCAGTGACTGCGCAAAGACCTCCAGAGGCAGTTCTTCCAGTGTCTGGATCAGCCGAATTTTCCAGTGATTGAGTGAGGTAAAATTCACATTTCTTTTTGCCAGTATTTCTCTCTGTAACTGAATAACCCTTGAGGTATTCAAAGATGTATTCAGGATTTTCTACTGCTTAATAATACAAACCCTCAGATCTGTTGCACCGATTTTCCTGCATTGGGTTTTTCCGAGGACTTGTGTCAAAAAATAATTGTCCTATGTGTGATTGATTTCTTGCTCAATTTCCTTGTTTCAGAATCATATTTTTATTCAATGTAGGTTGCTTCAGTAGTTACTTCAATAATTCAGATTTGAATTAATTTTGAAAAGTAATTTACATAATAGGAGAAATACACTCAGTTGTTGCAGTAGGAGTCCTAAGATTGTCAGAGCATTTGATGTGAAACAGGAAGAGCAAATCTGAATCTGAATCTGAATTGAAGACCAATTTGTTGCAGCAACAGCAGATCGAATCCCCGAAGGGATTGCGCAGATCTAGCCAGGAGGGTTGAAGTTTTGAGGTTTTCTCTCTCTGAGTGAGTCGACAGAGAGGTAGGACTTCCAATTCGAGATTTTGCTGAGGCAGAGGGAGCTGCGTTGGGCCTTCACGTAGAGCCAGAGGGACACAATTTTCTGCAGGTAGTTGTCAGAGCAGAGAAGCGTTAGAAGAAAGAAAAAGCACATAGCAGGGAATTCTTCCTCAGTGAATTCCTAGCCAAGAAATTCATAATTTTTCTAGGATCTGAGCAGCAGATCTACAACCTCCAGAGGGAGTGTGTAAGTCTGCCTAGGTTGCGCAGAGGGGGAGAAAGAGGAAGCACTTTGATAGTTTTTCGACTGAGATGGAAGCTCATGGTCTTCGAGATCAGGACTGGTTGGAGGGTTCCTCCAACTATGTAATCTGGAAGGAAAGGATTCAGTTCCTTCTAGATGAATTTGATCTGAAGACGTTTGTGGCGAATGTGGTTGTTGTACCTACAGATCTAGATCAACTTAAGAAGTACAAGTCCGATATGGCAAAGTGTAAGAGGCTAATCCTTGATGGTGTCAAGGATCACATAGTCTCACATTTAGCTGGCAAGAACATCGCCAGGGAGATGTGGGAAGCTTTGTCTTTGTTGTACGAAGGAACATTCGAGCAGCGGAAGATGTACTTGGAGCAGATGCTCTGCATGATCCAGATGCGGAAGGGGGAGCGCATTACTTCGTTCCTAACGAGGCTTCAGGAGATTCGAGACCAGTTGGCATCCGTGGGATCCACCCCAACTGCAACGACTATGGTGAGGCTAGCCCTTAACACAATCGCGGAGGAGTGGCAGGTTTTTGTCCAGAGTATCTTGGACAGGGCTACGCTTCCTAGTTGGGAGCATATGTGGTCAGCACTTTAGGAGGAAGATTTGAGGAGAGATCTAGTCAAGTGCAAGTTTGACGACAACAGCGGTACTAGATCGAAGACTTTGGAGGAGGAGGAGAATGCAACCCTCGCATTGAAAGGGAAGCAAGGGCAATGGAGACAGAAGAGAGATGTCTCGAAGGCGAAGTGCTTCAGATGTGGTGAGATGGGCCACTTTGCATCACATTGTCCTCTGAAGAAAAAGGACAAGGATGAGAAGCACAAGCCTATAGTTACAACCACAAAGATTGAGCAGGATGAGTTTCTTATGAGTGCCCATGCTTCTCGGGGAGAGAAGTGGGGTGACATTGAACTGTAGTTCACCCTGAAATTCAGTTGGGTAAGATCATTGAGGAGCCCACCTCATGGATCAATACCTTGCTACGTGAGCCCATATTTGTAGTAGTAGGATGGAGGAGTTTTCAGTAGGAGCTGAGAAGTGATGGAGACGACAGTGAAGTAGGTAGCGGCGCCAGATTTTGAGCAGTGTAGAGCAGAGCAACAACAGTGTAGTAGTAGCAATGCAATGCAGATCAATGTTGTGCAGTGCATCAAAGGGACAACGTAGTAGTTACCAGCAGTCAGAATCTTCAACACCAAGGTGCATCCACTGAACACTTGTTCAGTTTTGGGTGAGTTTAGTTTTTTCTCTCAGCAGCTGAGTTGCAGTGCAAATGCAGTGTTAGTAGTGGCAGTGCTAGCAGCATAGCAGATGTAGCACTTGGGAGGGAGTTGTAGTACGGATGCAGCAGTGGCAGTGGCATTGTCATGGGCAGCAGTATAGTGGCAGTAGCAGTGGCAGTGTCATGGGCAGCAGTATAGTGGCGGTAGCAGTGGCAGGGTCATGGGCAGCAGTATAGTGGCAGTGGGAGTGTCATGGGCAGCAGTATAGTGGCAGTGAGAGTGCCATGGGAAGCACAGTGGTTGATGGACATCAACAGCGCAGAGCATGCATCAGGGACAAAGCAGTATGCATCAGGCATATTGTTAAAGCACCTTCCTCGCTAAGAGGGATTGTTGATTTTTGTAGCATCGAAAAGTGATCTAAGCCCCAAATTTGGTGGAGAGGCTTAGACATGGGTATTCCAAAGAACCCAGAAACTGTTTGTGAAAATTCCACTCAGATCATGTTTTATTAAAATAACTAATTATTTTAATGGAGACCCTATGTCTAACTTAGGGAAATTAAATAATTAAAAGGCATTAATAAAACAGAGTGAGAATGATCTAAAAAACAAAGACCAAGGCATGTTATAATCTTAGCCATTGATTAGAGATCTAATCTCGCCCATTGATTTCTCAACGAGAAGACTATGAAGGAAGTCTTGAGGGTCATTTGGAAAGACAGACGGAGTGAATCTTGAGATCGAATTCTTCTGACAACGCAGTGATTGGACGAAGATCAGATCTAACTTTCTAAGTGATTCAGTGCAATGAGGAGCAGAGTAGCTTCCGTTGAGAAATATTTTCTCAATCGGATAATCATCAGCAGAGAGAGGTAGGAAGTCATCCAGCAGAGCCAGCATAGAGCCATGCAGGGCTTTGTAGAGGTTCAGAGGGTTTCCGAGATTCAACTGTCAGATCAAATCTAGAAGCTGAGATTTGGGATGTGAGACCGGGAGGCCCAGATCTCAGATTCCAGGAGTCAGATCTATCCTTTGCTGGGGTAACACATTCCTTAGAGGAGGTGACGCAGTGACTGTGCAGAGACCTCCAGAGGCAGTTCTTCCAGTGTCAGGATCAACCTGATTTTCCAGTGATTGAGTGAGGTAAAACTCACATTTCTTTCTGCTAGTATTTCTCTCTGTAACTGAATAACCCTTGAGGTATTTAGAGATGTATTTAGGATTTTCTACTGCTTCATAATACAAACCCTCAGATCTGCTGCACAGGTTTTCCCGCATTGAGTTTTTCCACAGAATTGTGTCCAAAAATAATTGTCTTATGTGTGATTGATTTCTTGCTCAGTTTCCTTGTTTGGGCATCATATTTTCATTAGTGTAGGCTGCTTCAGTAGTTACTTCAATAATTCAGACCTGAACTAATTTTGTAAAAGTAATTTACATAATAGGAAAAGTACACTCAATTGTTGCAGTAGGATTCCTAAGATTGTCAGATCCAGGAATTTTCACAATTATCAGGGTAGTAGGGGTTCTGAAAGCCATATATGACAATTAGAGAGCATTTCACATGGAATGGCCTCAACGGGGACATGTTGAGATATGTGCAGGAGTGTGAGGTTTGCCAAAGGATTAAGGGTGAGTTGACCCATCCGGCCATGTTGTTGCAGCCACTTCCCATTCCTAAGGGGAAGTGGGAGAGTATCTCCATGGATTTTATCACAAGGCTCTGGTCGATGCAGGGCAAAGATTGTATTTATGTGGTGGTGGATCGGTTGACCAAATATTCTCACTTTTTTGCCATTCCGACAATATTTAGCATCACAAATGGCCAAGTTATTCTTCAAGAAGGTCTTTCGCTTGCATGGACTTCCTAAGACCATATTCAGTGACAGAGACAATCGGTTCATGGGGGGATTCTGGCAGGAGATTTTTAGATTAGTGGGCACTAAACCTACCCCCAGCACTAGTTACCATTCGCAGACTGACGGTCAAACTGAGAAGGAAAACAAATGGTTGGAGGGCTATCTTCGAAACTACATGACTGTGTAGCAAAGAGCATGGATTCGGTGGCTACACTTGGGCGAGTACTGCTGCAGCACTACCCATCACACGTCCATTGGTATGTCACCTTTTTGTGCCTTGTATGATTATGATGCTTTGTCTTTTGCTCACATTTTTTTTGGAGGCAACCAAACCCCAAAGGCCAATATTGGATCCAAGAGAGCCAAGATATCCTCAAGGCTCTAAAGGATAAGTTGGTGACAGCCCAAAATCAGCAGAAGATGTACTCGAATAGGCACAGGATTGAGAGGCAGTTTAAGGAGGGGGACTTGGTCTTCCTGCGGTTACAGCCATATCGCTAGTCTACATTGAAGGAAAAGAGGGTCGAGAAGCTACAACCACGTTTCTATGGGTCATACAGGGTGACTACGATAGTTGAGGAGGTGGCCTATGAGTTGGAGCTTCCACCAGGGACCAAGATTCACAACGTATTTCATGTCTCGTGCCTCAAGAAGGCGTTGGGGCAGCAGCTACAGAGTTTCCTCCACTTGATGATAAGGGGCATCTGGTTTTGGAACTAGAAGCCATTCTGGAAACCAAGTAGAGGAAGTTGAGGAGTAGAACTATCAGGGAGTACGTAGTACGCTAGAAGAGCTTGTCGAATGAAGATACAACTTGGGAAGGTGAGCACATACTTGAGCGCTGAAGTTGCTTGGGGACAAGAAACATTTGGGAGGGGAGGACTGTAATGTCGCTTCCTAAATTACTTTATCTTAAGTTCATTTCCACAATTTTGGCATTTTCGGTGACCATGAGACCCACGAAATTTTTGGAGGAAGACTTAGGAGAAGAAGTAGGCCGAAATGTTTTGCTAGTGGAGCGTGGGGGCCACACGCATGAGGAAAACGCACTTTCCAAGGAAGGAATTTGAATAGCCAAGGAAAGGGGGTCGAAGAGCTAGTTGGAGGGGCCCACATGGGTAAAGGAACTCAGAAATCATAAATAGGAGAAGCTCGGCCACATTTGGGGTATTTTTCCAATCGAACTTCCTATTGTTGCTCGAGCTGCTTAGTCGGGTCACATTGTTGTTCAGCACCGAGTTTTCCAAGCGGAGAGCTCACCCTTTTTTCAGGGGACTTCGAGTGCCACCCTAGGGAGGTCAAATCGTACCACTTTGGAGAGGAGTTTTGAGGGATTCAGAGCTTCACACACAACCACTCACTCAGCTAGTGTGTATTCTAGGAGGATGCAGGAGGGGATAACGTTGGTCCAATTTCAACTGGCTTTCGGGTTGTTTTTGTCGAGAGAAATTTGGCATAGGAGCTCCAGGGATAGATCAACCTAATTTAGAAGTTTTGGGGCAGAAGGTTGTTGATTGAAGGCAACTCGAATTGGTGCATCTAAGGCTAGTGCAGAAGCTATTTTTTGGGCACGCGTGGGATTTTGTGGGACAAGTTTTGGAGTTGGGTTTTGCCGGGAGAAATAAGGAGAACTTTGGGGGAGTAAGACTCAACATTTTATGAGTGATTGGAGGGCATTTTCAGGGAGTTTGCAGGCAGGCCATATTTCCCAACTGTTGGAGGAGGACGTGGTAATTGGGGCCGAATTTCAAGGGTCAAAGTCAGCCCAAACCCTTTCTGGTTTTGATGGGTTATTTCCAAGGAGCTTGGGGCTAATTTTATAGAATTTTATGAGCACCAGAAGTGGGAATTCTAGTAGTATCTTTCCAGCAGACAGTGTAAATTTCTAGGGCAGCGCAGGGCATCAGCGGAGTAGCGTGTTCTTTCATCTGGGATTTCTATTTTATCACCCGGGTCTTGTCAAGCTTGCCCTTGAGGCAAACCCAGGTACAATCCTTCCACAGCATTGTACTCTCGCTCCAATTAATTAATAGAATGCCTCAGCTAGTTAACATTTCTGGAGTTTTTATGGGTGTTCACTGAATGTCTTGAAATTTTGTGTTGAATGTGTTGTTTTTCTTTGCATATCACTGCTTTTCATAATTAGGAACATTACAACGCTAAAATAATGGTGACATTGCCGCCGACACCTACCTACAATTAGTGAGAAAAGCCTTTAACTCCATAAAGTGTGGTTGGTGGCAGGGAACCTAGAGAAGGAGTTGTCACCTATTCCCAAATCTCTTCATTTAAGTTATCTCCTAGGTTAGCTATGAGGGGTGGTCCCTAAAGGAAAACTAAATTTAAAGATGTGAGGTTTCTAGGAGAACTGTTAAAGTGAGATAGATTACTTAAGATTTATAAGAAAATGTGATATGAGCAATAACCATCAATAACAATCACTATATAAGATAAGCATAAAGTGTAAAAATTTCATTAACCTCTGGAATCCTATTGCAGCAACTGGAAGATATTCACCTAATTGTTAATTTTCTAACTTAACAAGATATGTGCAGTTTACTACAGCAAACACTGAATACATCACACTGCAACCTACACAAATAAACTGCGGAAGAAATACAAGTGTGGAAACAAATCTGAACAAGCATAGATCACACAACCATTTGACACAGATATTTTTGGACTAATGTCCCCGGAAAAGCCGGATGCAAGAAAACTAGTGCAACAGATCTGAGGGTTTATATATTATACTGTAAATATTTCTGAGTACAAATCTATGATTGAGACATCTGTCAAATCATGTATAGAAATTGACAGAAGATATCTTGTGAGACAAACCTCACTCCTTGACGAAAACCCGACACTAATCTGCACCAAGACTGGACTACCCTGTGCTGCCTCTGCGCAATGACTGCGTCACGCTACGCAGTCTCTGCATCACAACGATGGTTGCCCTCTGCCTTTACGTTGGTCTCTCTGTTGGTTGGAAACTGGGGCCTTCTAGCCTCCGGAAAATCTCTCCAAGATCTGGCACTGGCCCAACGTTTTCTCCTCAGCAAGAAAACAACTTCCCTTCAGCCTCTGCACAGTGACTGCGTAAACACTGCGTCACTGGCTCTGCGTTGCTATTGTGGCTCTCTCTATCTCTGCTGCTATGCACTCTCCGATTTAGGAATCCTTCCAACCGAAATTACTGCCCCTCGCTGCAAAAGATCTCACAATCAAATTTTCTCTCTAAGCACTGCTCACTAAAGAAATCGATCTCTGATCTTCGCCAAATGTGTTTTCCAATGACCATTCAAGCCATTCTTATAGTCTTCTTGTTGAGACTTCAACGACCCAGATTAACTTTTGACTTGATACGTTTGTTCTAGATCATTCTCACTCATATTCTATTAATTCACTTTAATTATTTTATTTTCCTAAGATTAGATTTAGGGTCCCTTTAAAAATAATTAATTATTTCTATAGAATACAATCCGAGAGGAACTTCACCAAACGATTTCTGGGTTATCTAGAATACATGTGTCTAAGCCTCTTCACAAAATTTGAGACTTAGAGCACATATGATGCTACCTCAAATCAACACTCCCTCTTAGCGAGGAATGTGCTCTAATAATGTGCCATGTTGCACACTGCTCTGACCCTGAAGCATCTCCCTTTGCGTTGTTGATGTCTGACACTGTTGCCCATCAAATCTACTCAAACGCTACATTTGTATAGCTGTTGACACTGCATCCGTATTGCAACTTCCTCTGAATTCTGCATCTGTGCTGATGCTGACTCTGCCACTGCCAACTACTACTGCATTGCAACTTAGTTTCTTTTCGCAACTGAAAAACATCCAAAATTGGACAAGTATAATGCATCTCGATGATGAAGATCTGACTGTTGCTAGCCTCTGCATTGTCCCTCTGAAGTTGTTGTTGCTCTGAACTACGTCCCTTTACGTTGTTGCAACATTGCTCTGCGCTGCTCAGACTCTGGGGCTACTAACTACTACGTTGTCATTTCTGCACTCTGCACCAACTGGCACCTATCCATCCTACTACTTCTGGTTTGGGCTCTTGAGCAAGGTGATGATCCGAGAGGTGGACTTCTCAAGGATCCTGCCTAATCTTGTAGATCTCTGGGTCTACAACTCCAAATCAGCCCACCTCCCTCCTGGAGGTGTATGATCAATCATAGCGAATTCCTCCTCCTCTATCTTTGTTGCTTTGGCTTGAGGATCATGTTTCTCGTCCTTGTCCTTCTTTCTGAGAGGGCACTGTGTAGCGTAATGTCCCATCTCGCCACACCAAAAGCATTTAATGTTTGACAAATCCTTCTTCCTCTTGCGTCGCTTTGGTTGCCCCTTTGATGCAAGGGTCGCATTCTCCTCCTCCTCCTTGATATTCGAACTATTGTTGTTGCCGCTCTCAAGTTAACACTTGAGTAAGTCTCTCCTCATCTCTTCTTGTTGAAGAGCTGCCCACATTGACTCCCAGTCCGGCAAGTTCTCTCTGCCCAGGATGCTCTGGACAAAGACTTGCTAGTCCTTGAACACTGAGTTGAGGGTCAATCTAACCATCTTTGTGGCTTTAGGAGTTTCTCCTAACACTTCCAGCTATTCCTGGTTGTCTTGAAGTCTTGACAGGAACAAATCAATACGCTCTCCTTTCTACATCCCGTGGTCCGCATTTTCTCCTCCAGAAACATCTTCCACTGCTCAGAAGATCCCTCATACAGCGTAGCCAATGCTTCCCACATATCCCTTGCTGTCCCTTTGCTGGAAATGTGAGACACAATGTGATCCTTCACTCCATCGAGGATCAGTATTTTGGCCTTTGCCATATTTTCCTTAAAGGTCCTTAATGGTGCTGCATCCACCGGTTCAGCTTGAGTACTGTCGATGAAGTGCTTGAGGTCATGCTCATCTAGAAGGAAGGAAATCCTTGCCTTCCAGATTACATAGTTGGAGGCACCCTCCAACTGGTCCTGGTCATGCAATCTGCTAGTGGCCATCTCACCCAATTGTTGTCGATCTGCTGCCTCTCACCCTCTGCATAGTTGGATTTACGCACTTCTTGTGGAGCAAGCCACTAAATCTGTTGCTTCTGCACGGGGAATCTGAGTTTCTTGGGCAAGAAACTCACTGAGGTCAGAAATCCCCAAAAACTGTGTTTCAGCTACACTTCCTAACGCTATGCACCAACAATCACTGTTGCCCAGTCAACTGCGTCACTCTAGTTGTTGATCTATGTATCTCTATTGCGCTGCTCCCTCTTGCCTCGGACAAACAGCAATCTGGAACAATCCTACCTCCCTGTCGACTCACTCAGAGAGAGATTTTCCTTGCTGGTCTAGCCCTCCTGGCTTGGACTGTGCAATCGACTGGGAGATCGATCTGATGCTTACGCAGCTCTTTGATCCCAACTTCACCAACGTTGAATCTGTTATTTTCTTCTCCTACACTCAGCTTAAAAAAACTCTGATACCATGTGAAAATTTCATTAACCTTTGGAATCCTAAGTATGAGGGGTTTTCGCAGTGCATTATATTAAATTTCATTAACCTTTGGAATCCTATTGGAGCAACTGGAAGATATTCACCTAATTGTTAATTTTCAAACTTAACAAGATATTTGCAGTTTACTACGGCAAACACTGAATACATCACATTGCAACCTACACAAATAATCTGCGAAAGAAATACAAGTGCGGAAACAAATATGAACAAGCATAGATCACACAACCATTCGACACAGTTTTTTTTGGACTAATGTCCACGAAAAAACCCAATGTGGCAAAACCGATGCAACAAATCTGAGGGTTTATATATTATACAATAAATATTTCTAAGTACAAATCTATGATTGACACATTCGTCAAATCATGCAGAGAAACTGAAAGAAGAGATCTTGTGAGACAAACCTCACTCCTCCACGGGAACCCGACACTGATCTGCATCAAGATTGGATTGCCCTACGCTACCTCTGTGCAGTGATTGCATCACTCTACACAATTTCTGCATCACAACGATGGTTGCCCTCTGCCTCTGCATTGGTCTATCTGCTGGCTAGAACCTGAGGCCTTCTGGCCTCCGAAAATCTCTCTGGAATCTGGCACTGGCCCAACGCTGTCTCCTCAACAGGAAAACGACTTCCCTTCAGCCTCTGCGCAGTGACTGCGTAAGCATTGCGTCACTGGCTCTACGCTGCTACTGTGGCTCTCTGTCTCGGCTGCTATGCACTCTCCGGCTAGGGAATCCTTCCAACCGGAATTACTGCCCCTCGCTGCAAAAGATCTCACAATCAAATTTTCTCTCTGAGCACTGCTCACTAAAGAATCGATCTCTGATCTCCGCCAAATGTGTTTTCCAAATGACCCTTCAAGCCATTCTTATAGTCTTCTTGTTGAGACTTCAACAGCACATATTAGATCTCTAATAAATGGTTAAGATTAACTTTTGACTTGATCCATTTATTCTAGATCATTTCTCACTCATATTCTATTAATTCACTTTAATTATTTTATTTTCCTAAGTTTAGACTTAGGGTACATTTAAAAATAATTATTTAATTCTATAGAATACAATCTCAATGGAATTTCACCAAATGATTTTTGGGTTATCTGAAATACATGTGTCTAAGCCTCTCCACAAAATTTAAGACTTAGAACACATCCGATGCTACCTCAAATCAACATAAAGCATATGAACAACTAGTTCCTCCAAAAGTATTGCTTTAAAATGAAATTATATTTTCTTAAATGAAATGAAATGCTTTCAAATGGAAATCAAAAGTAATGTTGAAAAGTGAAACAAGAAATTGTTAGCACAAGATATAATCAAATGCAAGATACAAGAATGCCTTTAAGTTAAACAAATCAATAAATCAAAGCATGTAAAGATATATTTCCCAAATGAAAACAATTAGTAATCTACTTGAAGAATGTAAAGATGATTCTAATCAATGTTTATCAAAGTAACTTGCTTTCAAACATTAAACAAGCATATAAGCCAACTTGAAATAGATATTCAATATGTAGACTGTGAAAATTTCTGAATATTTCTTTATCCAGAAATCCTACTGTTAGACCTGGTTATACTTCTCCTACTTAATCAAGTTATTAATGTTGAAAATTTAGATTAGCATAGAAGTAAACACATAACAGACTTTCACTGATCCAGATCTAAAACATAATACATGCACACAGACAAAGTGACACACAAGATTTTCTGGACAATTGCCCCCGGAAAAACCCAATGCAAGAAAACCGGTCTTCTGGCTGCTGGAAGGTTTATATTATTAAGTAGTTTCTGAATATAGCAAATTGGGCCACCTTACTGGTTAACCCGACAGAGAAAATAGATCTGCAGCAATATTTGTTGTTCTGGAGACTCAAAACTTGACTGATTCGCACCCTCAAACGGGATTTACCGGACTCGACCACTTTCTACCTCTAGAACCCCAGCACTGCCCCTGAAACTGCATGCGTTAGCCCTGCTAGACTCTGCGTGCCTCTGCGTTGGCTTGGAGAGGGTTGCGTAACCACAAACTGGGTGACGCAGTCCCTACGCTGCCTTCAATGGCCTTTGCGTAACCCTGGGGGCCTCCTGCTGGCTCAGCGCTGCCCTTTTTGGGCCTGCGTAGCAGCTGAAGCCCTTTGCACTGCGTAGTTGCTGCTGTTTTCCCTGCTCCTCTTGGCTGCTTCTGGTTGCTACCTCTCTGCCTCTTGTTGATTCTTAGCACTGGGATTAGATCATATCCTTAGACAATACTACCCCTCTCCGCAGCTGAAACACTTCTGAAAATTCTTAGCAAACCTGCCCTAGAATTTCAGCTTAGTCTCAATGCTCTGCCTTTATGTGTGTATCCTCCAACTGACCCCAAGTCTTTCCTTTATACTTTCTCGTTGGGAAACCAACAACCATGATCTAATCTTGAATTGATGGCTAAGATTAAAAGAAAACTTGAACCGTGTGACTTGAGTCATTTCCATCACATGTTTTAATTAATTATCTTTAATATTTTAATTTTCCTAAGTTAGACTTAGGGTTCTTAATTAAAATATTAATTAATTATTTATCTCCCAAACTAGATGGAATTTCCAAAATCCCTTTATGGGTCTTGGAGATCTCATGTACTCTAGTCTCTCCACAAATTCTGGGAGCTAGAGCACATCCGATGCTACCCCAACACTCAAGAAAACTCAACACTCGCTCTTAGCGAGGAATGTGCTCCAGTACAACTCTACTTCACCCTGAAGCTCAGCACTGATCTCTGGTGTGGGTCTCTGCACTGATGCTGGACATGTTGCCCTTCAGCACTGTGATGTTGTTGCTATTCTGTACTGCTACCCATGACGTTGCCACTGCCACATCTGTACTACAGCTCCCTCTCAATCTGTTGCACCATGCTGCCATCTACTGCACTGCAACTTCAGTTGCTGAGAGAAACAAATAAAGGTCCTGCCCAAACTTTGACAGACAAGTCAGTTGGGCTGCATCCTCATCACTGAATCTCCATAGGTTGTTGATCTCTGCTGACATCTGGAGACAGCTACAACCCTGCATTGCGTAAGCTGACCTCCACTGTGCTGCTTAAGTCACATCAGCCCCTGCACTGAAATATCCCACGCTGCTGTTGTGCTACGCTGTCCTCCTAAAGCCTCGAAGTTGTTGCAGCTCTACTCTGCATAAGCAGCTCTGCTCTGCTCTGCATTGTTAAAGTCACATCATCCCCTATGTTGTTGCTGTTGCATCTGCACTGTGTTTCTCCCTTCAGCCTTCAATTCCACCTCTGCTTCATCTGTGATTCTTTGCACCAACTGCTCCAATTGTCCCGCTATTGTCTTAAGGCTCCGGTAGCTCGGATGTGATCCAAGAGATGAGCTACTCAAGGATCCCGCCACTGCTCTATAGCTGCTCTACAAATCCAAGTCGCCCCACTTTCGTGGTTCGTGAGCGCTCATGGCTACGTCATGTTTTGAGCCATCATCTGCCATAGCAGCCTTGGAAGTAGAAGCTTCCTTGTCCTTCTTTTTCTGTGGACAATTGCTGGCGAAATTTCCTAGTTCGCCGCACTGGAAACACTTGATCTTAGATAGATCACGCTTCTTCTTCCCTTGTTGCCTCTTTGATGCCAAGGCTACATCTTCTTCTTCTTGCTTCTTCACCTTACTGGATCTTCTTGACGAAGGATTGCCCACATACTGTCCAAGTTGGGAAGGCATTCCTTCGTCAGAAAGCCACGACACAGGTAAAGAAGATTGGGGTTCGTGTGAAGAACCTCTACAAACTTGATGTAGATGGTTGCGCAGCATTGAGCAGTAAAGCAGGGAAGGTGGTGAGTTGGGATACATGTGAGTTATGGCACAGGAGATTGGGCCATCTACACCACAGTGCTTTGAGGATCATGCAGCAGATTTCTACAGGTCTTCCAAAGGGTACTCTTGCGTAGATAGACACATGCAAGGGATGTACCATGGGGAAGTATACTAATGCCACCTTTCATGAGAAAGAGAAACGAGCAGCGACAATCCTTGAGAGAGTTCACTCAGATGTGTGTGGACCATTGTAATATCCCGAAGGGGAAATAGACAGTAATACAAAGCATACAACAAGATATAAAATGCTAGAAACAGATCATGAAGCAGATACACATGAAATAGAGAGAAGGCTAAGCCATTTTATTATACTGAGAAATAGAAATAAGTACAAGAGGTGATCAGAATGATGGCACCTCGACTTGCACCAAGCAAGTGTAGGAATAATCTCAAAATATCAATGGAAATGGCTGCTCTCTGCTCTGCGTCCAAGCCACTGGAATACTGTCATGCTGCTGCTACTCCTGGAACAAAAATGAGTATTTGGGGCTGCTCCCCTACTCGGAAAAATCTGATACTCTGGAATCGACCTCTGCTCATAATACCCAGAAAAGCCTAGAGAGCGTTTATGAAATGGTCGACCCCCGAAAATGCCTCCCGTGAGGATCTACGCTATCCTCCGAAGGGCCATGCTGGTGCTGAATGCTATCCTCCAAAATATGGCCTCCCTCTTTGGCAAATGTCTCCAATAGGCAAGGGCTGGCCCCTTGCTCAATCCTCTGGCCTGAATCCTCCGAAATGGCACCGATCCGGAGCTCCCCCAAGATGAACTGCGTCCTCCCCCTCAAGACTGCGCAGTCCCTAAATGCTCTGCTCCACAAATGCAATCACCGATCCTTCTGCAAAATGCTGATGGAAATACCTCACCAGAGCAAGCACTCGAAGTATCTCGGGGCTGAGGGTGGGATCTTCGAACGGAGACACTCGATGTACTGAACAGTACTGCAGACAAGCTAAACAACCAACGTGCTCCAAGTCGAAATGAATAGCTCAATATGCATAAACATGAATGATCAAATGAGGAGGCTCTCCTCCCTTTTATAACGATGGGCCTCTCTCACCTTAGACCCCACCATCTCCTACGTGCTCCTTGGTCCACGCTGTCCCTCTCATTTGCGTGAGGTAGGCCCCACGCTGCCCACGTGGGCTGCGTCCTCCTTTCCCTGCGCTGCCCACTTGGCCACTAGGCCCCACTCCCTTAATTTCGATATGGACTTTAGGAAAGTGCTTTATCCTAAGTGAGTTAATTAATATTTTACTCACTTTATTCATGCTCCAACTATAATAAGGCAAAATTGGTCAAAATTAATATTTCCAATTAGCTATCGCTAATTGGGAATATTACAGTCTCCCCCAACAAAATGTTGCTTGACCCCAAGCAATTGTAGTGATGGATGTTGTAAGCTCTTCTCACTCTCCCAAGTGGCATCCTCATCCGGCAAATTCTTCCACCTCACTAAGAATTCCCAGACTGTGCTGCTTCGCAACTGCCTCTCCCTGGTGTCAATAATGGCCTCCGGCTGTAGCACCAATTGCCCCTCATCATCCGTAGGCAGAAGCTCCCCTGTCACTGTCACCTGCTGTCCCAGTGCCTTCTTCAAGCACAATACGTGAAAGATGTTATGAATCTTGCTGCCCTGGGGCAGCTCCAACTCATAAGCAACCTGCCCAACTCTGCGTATCACCCTGTAAGGCCCATAAAAACGAGGCTTGAGCTTCTCATCTCCCTTCTACTTCAGAGTCGACTGTTGGTACGGCTGCAAATGTAGGTAGACTAAGTCCCCTACCTCAAACTGTCTCTCCTCCCGACCGCTGTCGGCATACAGCTTCTGATGGTTCTGCATTGTATCCATGTTATCCTTGAGAGCTCGGAGGATGTCCTGACTCTCTTGGATCCAATCCTTGGCTTTCGGAGCCTTGCTGGCACCAAACATCACATCAACAAAAGATAAAGCATGATAACCATATAATGCATAAAACGGAGACATACCGATAGACATGTGATGTGTGTTGTTGTAGCAGTACTCTCCTAGGTGCAGCCACTTCAGCCATGCTCTCTGCTGCCCACTGACATAGTTACGCAAGTAGCCCTCCAGCCACTTGTTAACTATCTCTGTCTGCCCATTTGTCTGTGGGTGGTAGCTGGTGCTCGGTGTCAACTCTGTCCCCACCAACTGGAAAAGCTCCTACCAAAATCTGCCCATGAAGCGGCTGCCCCTGTCACTGACAATGGTCTTGGGAAGACCATGTAACCTGAAGATGTCCCTAAAGAACAGCTCCGCCACCTGTGCTGTTATATAATGTGTGGATATGGCGAAAAAATGTGCATATTTCATCAGTCGATCAACGATGACGAATATACAATCCTTGCCCTGCACCATGGGCAACCCTGTGATGAAATCCATCAAAATATTCTCCCATTTCCCCTCTGGAATGGGAAGAGGCTGCAACAAATCTGCCAGATGGTTCATCTCCCCCTTGTTGCGCTTACAAGCCTCGCACTCCCTGACATGCTGGAGTACGTCCTCCTTGAGGCCCTTCCATGAGAACCTCTCCCTGATGGCCCTGTAGGTTTTGGTAAACCCCTGGTGGCCAGACAATGGTGAATCATGAGAAGCTTGCAATATCTTCTTCTTGAGCTGGGAGCCCTCAGTCAAGAAGATCCTGTCCCTGTAGTAGATGATCTCATCCATCACCCTATATCTGTGATCTGTCACCTGCCCATCCAAAACCTCACAAGCAAACTTGTCCTTGGAGTACTCCACCAATAGTCGAGCCCTCCAATCTGCGTCCAAACTCATCAGTGACAACGTGGCTGGTCTGCGTGAAAGTGCATCAGCCACCACGTTGTTCTTCCCTTTGACATACTCGATGTCAAAGTCATAGGCTTGGATCTTGCTAACCCACTTCTGCTGCCTCTCCTGTAGCTGTTTCTGCTCTAAGAAAAACTTGAGGCTGTTGTGGTCAATCCTCACCCTGAACCTGTTACCTACCAGGTACTGTCGGAATTTGGCCAATGCATGCATGATGGGCAGCATCTCCTTGTCGTATATAGCATACAACCGCTCATGTGGAAGGAGCTTCCGGCTCTCAAAAGCTATAGGGTGGCCTCCCTGCATCAACACTGGACCGATCCCCTCTCTTGATGCATCACACTCCAGAACGAATGGCTGCATGAAGTCTGGCAATGCTAGCACTAGGCAGCTGCTCATCACCTCCTTGAGCCTGTCGAAGGCTCGCTACGCTGTGTCTGTCCAACTAAATGCCCCCTTCTTTGTCAGATCTGTGAGGGGTGCAGCAAGCTGAGAGAAGCTCTTGACGAACTTCCTGTAGTAGGTGCAGATACCCACAAACCCCCGAAGTTCCGTCACATTTCTCGGCTCTGGCCAATCCCTGATGGCCCTGATCTTCTCCTCGTGGACCCTCACTCCGTCTACCCCTATGATGTGACCCAAGTATAGCATCTCCGTCAACCCAAACTCGCACTTGGAGAGCTTAGCATAAAACTGCTGCTCCTCCAAAATACGCAACACTACCTCTATGTGCTGGAGATGCTCCTCCCATGTCCTGCTATATATCAATATGTCAACAAAGAAGACCAACACAAACTTCCTCAAGTGACTGCGGAAGATGTGGTTCATACATGACTGGAAGGTGGCCAGTGCATTGGTTAGCCCAAAGGGCATCACCAAGAACTCAAAATGGCCATAGTGGCACCTGAAAGCGGTCTTGGGAATGTCCTGTTTCCTCACGCGAATCTGATGGTACCCGGATCTCAAATCAATCTTTGAGAAGAACTGTGCCCCTCTCAATTCATACATCAGCTCGTCAATCCGAGGAATAGGGTACCTATTCTTCATGGTCTTCTTGTTCAGGGCTCTGTAATCAATGCACATCCTCAATGTGTCATCCTTCTTCTTCACCAACACTATCGAAGAAGCAAAAGGACTGGTGCTCGGCCGAATGTGTCCAAGAGCTAACAACTCGCGGATAGCCCGCTCAATCTCGTCCCGATAGGCCTTGGGGTGCCTATAGGGTGTGGTAATGACGGCCTGTATGCCCTGCTCTAGCTCAATCGTATGCTCAAACCCCTGATTCGATGGTTGTCCTGGTGGTATCTCCCCGAACACCGTGGCATACCTGTCAAGGATGGTCTGTATCTCTGGATGAACTGTCTGCCCAGTAGTCCCTGCCTCTGATGCACGCAGCTCTACTGCCCACTCTATGTCTCCCTTCCGGAAGTCTGCCTCCATCCTGTGAGCTGAAACTGTCTAGGGTGGGTAAGCATGCATGCCCCGTATCTTCTCGTGCTTCCCGGTCTTCTTGTTATCCCACTCCATCTCCAAGGCCTCCCAATCTGTGTTGACCTTCCCTAGAGTGATCAGCCACTATACACCCAATACCACATTGGTATCTGGTATGTTAACCACGAAAAAGTGGTCGGTCACTGTGTAGGTGCCCATCATCACTGCCAGCGCTGGGACATATCTGGTACACTGCATAGTTTGATCTCCTGGGACCAACACTGAAAACCCATCGAAGCTCTCTGTCTGTATATCTCTCCGCTCTACCATCTATGCATCGATGAAGTTGTGGGTTGCCCCACTGTCCACCAATACTGATACTCGCTGCCCCCGCACTGTACCTCGGACACGCAGCGTCAGATACTTGGGAACTCCTCGCAATGCTGCAAGGGCTCCTCCGGTAGGTGCAAACGCTGCACCTCCTGCTCCTGGTGGTGGAGGTGGCAAATGATCCTGCGCTGCATGGCTGCCCCTTGCCTCCATGTCATCATACTCATCTTATTCCCCACTGCTCTCGGAGAAGACCTCAATAAAATGTGCTTTGCCAGCAGCACATCTGTGTCCTGGTGCCCACGGCTCCTGACAGGTGAAACACAACCTCTTCTTCTTCAACTCCCTCTTGGCACCATCATCCAACTGTCCTCTACCCTGATTCCCCTTAGGAGGTGGAATCCTCACATCCTTCCCCTTAAGCTGGAAACCCTGTCTCTGGGGGTAAGGCGTCCTGGTCTTGGGTAAGGCATCTTGCAAGTCTCGGGTCTTGCCAACTGTGTCATGGAGTGTGGTTGGTCTAGTGGATCTGACCAATCCCCGAAGCGGCTCTGCTAGCCCATCAATGAACATGTAAATCATCCGTGTCGCGGATAGATCTAGCACCATCACCGAAAGTCTCAGGAAATCTGAAATATATGTATCCGGACTCCCGGTCTGTTTGAGCCGTGTCAGCTCAACAAAGTGCTCCTCCGGATCCCTCCGATCAAACCTCTCTATCAACCTCCGGGTGAACTCGGCATATGCTGTCACTATCGAATGCCCAACTGTAACCATCCCGTGGAACCACCAATCCTGGGCCTCGCCATCTAGATGCACCGCTGCCACCTTGATGGCCTCCGTCTCCGACATCTGGTTGAGCTGGAAGTATATGTCTAACTTCTCCACCCAAGCCTTTGCCGAACTATTTGATGAACCATCAAACATGAGCAAATGGAACCTGCTCATCGTACGCTGAGTGTCTCCGTCGTGATAATGTCAGTGTCCTCTGTGATGGTCGTGGGGTCTGCTGTCCCACTGGAGCTGGACAAAATCTCGAAATGAAAGGGCATCCCTGAACTCCTGTCCGTATGCCTGGTACTCAGCAAAGTAATCACCCATGTGGCCAGGCTTTGGCGCCTGCTGTTCTCCTACCCCTGTGTCTGCAACTAAAAAAGTGGGCATAGTGGAACGTGTGGGTGCATGTGATGCCATGTGCTGAGTAGCATCGTGCTCTTGCAAATGGTGGGATGTGCCTAATCCCTCACCAATCTGGAAACCCCTTGGGGCTTCACGCTGTCTAGCCTCTACAACAGTGAATCTTTGTCCCATCACCTCAATCTGCCTTGACAGATCCTGTACTGACTTGAGGAGCATTTCCCCAAACTTCTTCGCATCTCTATCATCTGCCATCGGTTCCTCCTGCTCTGCGTCCACTACTGGAATGCAGTCACCCTCTCCGTAGGTGATTTGCAACCTACGTTCTCTGTCACGGTACTTCCTACCCCTGTAGCAAATATACGACTTCTCTCTCGGTGTCATAGACAACTTCCTCCACAAGCTGAGCCAGGTCTATGAGCTCTGATACCACTGTAATATCCTGAAGGGGAAATAGACAGTAATACAAAGCATACAACAAGATATAAAATTCTAGAAACAGATCATGAAGCAGATACACATGAAATAGAGAGAAGGCTAAGCCATTTTATTATACTGAGAAATAGAAATTAGTACAAGAGGTGATCAGAATGATGGCACCTCGACTTGCACCAGGCAAGTGTAGGAATACTCTCAGAATATCAATGGAAATGGCTACTCTCTGCTCTGTGTCCAAGCTGCTGGAATACTGCCGTGCTGCTGCTATTGCTGGAACAAAAATGAGTATTTGGGGCTGCTCCCCTACTCGGAAAAATCTGATACTCTGGAATCGGCCTCTACTCACAATACCCAGAAAAGCCCAGAGAGCGTTTCTGAAATGGTCGACCCTTGAAAATGCCTCCCTTGAGGATCTACGCTATCCTCCCAAGGGCTACGCTGGTGCTGAATGCTATCCTCCAAAATATGGCCTCCCTCTCTGGCAAATGTCTCCGATAGGCAAGGGCTGGCCCCTTGCTCAATCCTCCGGCCTGAATCCTCCGAAATGGCACCAATCCGGAGCTCCCCCAAGATAAACTGCGTCCTCCCTGTCACGACTACGCAGTCCCTAAATGCTCTGCTCCTCCACGAATGCAACCACCGATCCTCCTGCAAAATGCTGATGGAAATACCTCACCCGAGCAAGCACTCGAAGTCTCCCGGGGCTGAGGGTGGGATCTCCAAACGTAGACACCCGATGTACTAAACAGTACTGTAGACAAGCTAAACAGCCAGCGTGCTCCAAGTCGAAATGACTAGCTCAATATGCATAAACATGAATGCCCAAATGAGGAGGCTCTCCTCCCTTTTATAACGATGGGCCTCTCTCACCCTAGGCCCCACCATCTCCATGTGCTCCTTGGCCCATGCTGTCCCTCTCATCTGCGTGAGGTAGGCCCCGCGCTGCCCACGTGGACTGCGTCCTCCTTTCCCTGTGCTGTCCACTTGGCCACTAGGCCCCACTCCCTTAATTTCGATGTGGACTTTAGGAAAGTGCTTTATCCTAAGTGAGTTAATTAATATTTTACTCACTTTATTCATGCTCCAACTATAATAAGGCAAAATTGGTCAAAATTAATATTTCCAATTAGCTATCGCTAATTGGGAATATTACAACCATTCTCTACGCCTTCCACAACAAAGCACATGTATTATGTGATTTTTGTTGGTGATTTTTCTAGAAAGTGTTGGATCTTCTTTATGCAGAAGAAAGATCAGGTGTTCTCCAAGTTTTGTGAGTTCAAAGCACTAGTAGAGAAAGATACAGGGAAGAAGGTGAAGGCTCTAAGGAGCGACAATGGTGGTGAGTATATCTCTAATGAATTCAATAACTTTTGTGCCAAAGCAGAAATTCAGAGAGAATTTATTGCATCTCATAACCCACAACAAAATCGGGTTGGAGAAAGAAAGAATAGATCAATTGTGGGAGTAGCACGAGCTATGTGACATGATCAGGGCCTACCATTACATCTATGGGCAGAGGCATGCAAGAAAACAATATTTGTGCAGAACTGGAGTCCTCATCGGATACTTGGCATGATTACACCAGAGCAGGCTTTTATAGGTAAGAAACCAGATGTTTCATATTTTAAAATTTTTAGCTCAGTTTTCTATTACCATGTGACCAAAGATGCTAGGAAGAAGCTAGAACCAATATCAGAGTTTCGGATACTTGTGGGGTACACTGATACTCCCCACAACTATTGGGTGTATTTTCCAGCTAACAAGATGACAGTTGTCAGGAGATATGCTAGATTTGATGAGGAGAAAGCCATGTGATTTCCCTTGAGAGGGAACTTGATCTACATGTATATGAGGAACTCTTAGTTCCAAAGGATGAACCTCAGGATGTGGATCAACCACAAGCAGAGGATCATGGAGTGGGAGAAACCACTCATGCACAGCCATCCACTAGAAATGGTAGGAATCAAACCAGAGAGGTTGACAGATTGATGCTAGATGTGACAGAGCATGTAGGAGCACCTACATCATAGTGCAGGTAGATAAGGTCCCCAGATAGGTACACTGGATATATGGCTCTTATGAGCAAGTGTATTGTGACAGAAGCATCCTCTTTTGAGGAAGTAGTGAAGCAGCCAACATGGGTTGATGCCATGGTTGAGGAGTATGACTCCATTATCAGAAACAGTGCATGGGAAGTGGTCCAAGACCGATGGGAAGTTAGTGGTTGGATACGGTTCTAAGTCACCTGACATGGGGACATGGGATTCGATGGACACGTGGATTCGAGTGTCGGATTTGGGACACGGTGACCCCGGGAACAGGACACGTCTAGACACGTTATATATATATATATATATATATATATATATATATATATATTAAAAATTAGATATTTCTTACACAAATTGATACAAATTCATTGATTCAAACATAGATTTAAGATACTCATACATGATACATTGATACATTGATAATTTGATACAATGATACATATTACAAATTTACAAAGTATTAATAATAGACATATTCATCAATGATCCAATAGGAGAAACTTACAAAGACAAGACACTGTAGTTTTCTCATTAAGTCATCAAAATCAAAATGTGTTACATAAGTACTAGCCTCTAGGCTCTACTATCTAGGTAGTACACTGCCAATGGAAAATAGAAATAGAAAACATAAAACAACTATAGTCTACAAGACTACAAGCCTCAATGAGTCATCAATCCTCATCATCATAATCAACATCACTGTGCTCATCCCGATTATCATGCTCACCACTGCTCTCCTTTGCTGCATCCTCCTCCTATGTCATCTCTGCATCTGCGGGTGTGGTGGATGACGCCTCTACTGTATCATCATCATTAAATGTGACAGGCTCTAGCACTGGCGCAGTGAGATTCAAGTTGGCCAAGGCCAACTCAACATTGTTGTTCAGACCCATATAATGAGGAAATACATCCCACATCTTTGTCTTTCCCTTCAACCAATCCTCCCTCTGCCTGTAGATGAGACGAAGGTTGTTTTGCACATACACCATTGTCTCTGCCCTGGACTGCTCAAGCTTGCTCTTCTTCACACTATACAAATTCCCATATGTGCTCCAATTCCTCTTGCAACAAGAGGATGAAGTCACTTGAGAGAGGAGCCTCATGGCTAACTGCTGTAGAGGAGGGCTTGTTGTCCCATGAGTTTCCCACCAAGAATAGGGCTTCTTAGCCCCCCCTGTCTCGAATCACATCATAGCCTGCAAATCGCCCAGTGCCAGCGGAAAACTCTGCAAAGGCATCCTCCACCTCATCAAGGGATGCCCTATCCTGAAAAATCCTCCTGAATGCATCTTTCCTCCCCTATGAGATTTCACCATCCATGTGAGGAGGGAATCTACGAGAAGGTCCACCATTCAGCTACTCATGGTTGTAGTATTTTGTGTTCAAGGAGTGAGCCAAACAATGTAAAGGTGTGCAATTCTTGTCCATCTGCTGACAATAATATCATGTATGCTAGTGAAGAAGACCTTTAGTGATGTCTCATTCTTTGGGCACTGACTCTGTAAAACAATGGTCCTCACAGACTCAATCATGGAATCCCATCCCTCATAAACCTCTCCTAGGATGGGTTGGTTTGTATCTGCAATTCGAAGCAAGGAAATGATAGGCTCCATGATCTGAATAAGTAGATCTACCTTCTCCCACCAGACATCATCTAACATTGTGTCCTTCACTTTCTTTGAGGCTGCTTGATCAGTGTTTCTCCAAAAAAACCAAAATTCGGAAATAACCATGGCGCCAAGAGCGGTCTTGACCTCCCTCAACCTCTTCAACATGATGAATGAAGAGGCAAACTGTGTATCCACAATCTTCAACAATGATAGATTGGTGTACTCCTTGTAGTTGTAGATAGTGAGGGCATTTGTATGGTTTTGTACAAAGCTATGGATATGCCATGCATCCTCAATAATCCCTCCAATCCAAATCACATTAGAGGCAATAGATTTCAGTGCTAAGTTCAATGAATGGACAATGTAAGGTGTCCAAAATATTTGTGGATATTTTGCTTCCACATTCATGCCAGCAGCCTTGCAAACAGGTACATTATCTGTAATGATTTGCACACAAGAATCGACACCTACATCTTCAATAATTTTAATAAATAACTCATCCATATATTGTGCATCCTTGTACTATCCAAGTGCATCCACTGATTTGAAGAAAACTGGACCATTCAAGAATGACACCATGAAGTTGATGAGTGGGTGGCATGTTGGATTTGTCCATCCATTAGAAACAATGCTAACCTAGATGTTGGCCATGCTGATTTAATAGGCTCAAGCATTTTGTCCACCTCTTTCTTTGCCTTTGTCAACAATGTGGTTCTAAGCTTCTCTGACCCAGGAGGCACATACCCTGATGGAGCACCATGACTAAGAGCTCAATACATCTCAATAAATAGAGGTGACCGTGAAACATTAAAGGATATGAAGTTCTAATAGAAAAAAAAATGCAATGGTGAGATCAAGCTCTTCCCTCTTCTCTTTTTGGAAAATCTTGTCCATTGGACCAAATGCAGTTGTCTTTCTTTTTGCTGATTGTCCTCCACTAAAACTCTCAAAAGGGAATTTCTTGTTGTTTTTCCTTAAGAATCGAAGGGGGTCATCATTCTTGTTTTTTTTTTTTTTTTGATGCCACAGTTGTCGCACCAACAAATGCCTCTTTCTCCAATTCCTTCCTCTGTGGCGATTAAATTACTGTACAAGCTAAAATGCCACAACTTGGAAAAGCCAACAAATGAGCTTTCACACGGTAATATGTGCTTGTAAAATGGTTGTGGCAAAAATTTTATTTCCATGCAACATTGCCTCCTCCCGTTGCTTTGCTGCCTGGCCTTGCCTCTCTTGTCACATATTTCCACAATGGGTATTTGGGGTCATGAGTTTGTTTTCCCTAAACATTTGAAGCTGCTTTTGCAGCCCCACTTCCAATAGATGGAATACTTGCAGACCCTGATGAAATAGGGACAGGACGGGAATCTCTAATGGGGACATTCTTCCCCTTCCTTTGCGAGCCATGAATACTGTAAAAAATAAACAAAAATGACGAAATATATAAAACATATGCACATGCAAACACTAACAACAAACTAAATGCAAAAAATAGAGAGACAATGCACTTACCGGATGCTTGAATCTCTTTGAAAATACTCCCTTTCTCCTTGCTCACTTCACAAACAAACTTCGGTGAGAAAGAATGAGAGAAAACCAAGTTTTATAGCCTCAAACTCGCACTTTTGCACTGCACGTGTCCGGCTGTACAGGATTTGATCGTGTCCGTATAGGACACGATCGGGATTCAACGTGTCCTATACAGACACGATCGAATTCGGCAAAAAGAGTACGAATCCGTACGTGTCATGTCCGACATGATGGATTCGAGACACGTGGGCCCCACACTACGAATCCGGTTTCTTAGATCCAAGTGGATCTACAAGGTGAAGCAGGCAGCAGATGGGAGTGTGGAGAAATACAAGGCTAGATTTGTGGCCTGGGGAGATTCTCACAGGTAGAGGGGATTGACTATGAGGAGACTTTTGCACCAGTTGCAAGGTACTCCTCGATTAGATCTATCCTTGCACTCTCAGTGCATATGGGATAGAAGATACATCAGATGGATGTAAAGACAGTCTTTCTCAATGGAATTATTGAGGAAGAAGTGTACATTGAGTAGCCAGAAGGTTTTAAGACCTTTGACAGGGAGTCGCATATTAGAGACTTGAAACCTTTGTACGGTACAGAAGCCAGAGGCACCTCGTGCTTGGTACACCAGATCAGCAACTATTCACCGGGTTGGGCATGGTAAATTTTGTATTATTGTACTTTATGTAGATGATCTTATACTGACAGATGATGAGAAGCTCATAACTTCTTGCAAATAGGATCTTGCAAGAGAGTTTGAGATGGAGGACATGGGGCTCTTGCATTATTTCCTAGGCTTGGAAATATGACAAAGAGATGGGGAGCTATTTTTATCTCAGGGCAAGTATGCCAAGGATATTCTGAGGTATTTCTACATGGAGGGAAGCAAACCCATGGACTCCTCTTGCAAGTAACTGGAGGAAGGAGGATGCTACTTCAGGTGAGGTAGTGGATGCTACTGTTTACAGGCAGCTTGTGGGTTCACTTATGTATTTGGATGCTTGAATCTCTTTGAAAATACTCCCTTTCTCCTTGCTCACTTCACAAACAAACTTCGGTGAGAAAGAATGAGAGAAAACCAAGTTTTATAGCCTCAAACTCGCACTTTTGCACGTGTCGGCTGTCTGGGGGATTTGATCGTGTCGTATAAGGACAGAATTCAGAGGACTAACGTGTCCCTATACGGGGACATGGTCGGTCGGCAAGAGTACGAATCACGTCGTGTCATGTCCGACATCGAGTGGATTCGAGACACGTGGGCCCCACACTACGAATCCGGTTTCTTGGATCCAGGTGGATCTACAAGGTGAAGCAAGCAACAGATGGGAGTGTGGAAAAATACAAGGCTAGATTTGTGGCTTGGGGATTCTCACAGGTAGAGGGGATTGACTATGAGGAGACTTTTGCACCGGTTGCAAGGTACTCATGGATTAGATCTATCCTTGCACTCTTTGCGCAGATGGGATAGAAGATACATCAGATGGATGTAAAGACAGTCTTTCTCAATGGAATTATTGAGGAAGAAGTGTACATTGAGTAGCCAGAAGGTTTTAAGACCTTTGACAGGGAGTCGCATGTGTGCAGACTTAAGAGAGCACTGTACGGGCTGAAGCAAGCACCTCGTGCTTGGTACACCAAGATCAACAACTATTTCACCGGGTTGGGCATGGTAATCTTTTGATTATTGTACTTTATGTAGATGATCTTATACTGACAAGTGATGAGTAGCTCATAACTTCTTGCAAATAGGATCTTGCAAGAGAGTTTGAGATGAAGGACATGGGGCTCTTGCATTATTTCCTAGGCTTGGAAATATGGCAAAGAGATGGGGAGCTATTTGTATCTCAGGGCAAGTATGCCAAGGAGATTCTGAGGAAGTTCCACATGGAGGGCAGCAAACCCATGGAGACTCCTCTTGCAGGTAACTGGAGGAAGGAGGATGCTACTTCAGGTGAGGTAGTGGATGCTACTGTTTACAGGCAGCTTGTGGGTTCACTTATGTATTTGGTGAACACACGACCAGACATATGCTACGCAGTTAACCAGCTTAGTCAAGCTATGGTTAAGCCTACCAAGCTCTTTTGGAAGACGGGGAAGCATGTGTTGAGATATCTCAGGGGCACTACAGACTATGGATTATGGTACGGATAGACAGAGGGAGTGAAGCTTCAAGACTTCACCGATGCAGATTGGTCAAGTAGTCCATCAGACATGAAGAGCACATGACGGGGCATCTTCAGCATAGGATCAACAACAGTTTCTTGGTACAACAGGAAGCAGAGATCAGTTGCACTCAATTCAGCCGAGGTAGAGTACATGGCAGCTAGTCAGGCTGCTTGTGAGGCCATCTGGATGAGGAAGATACTTGTTGGTTTGTTCAGTCATCAGATGGATCCGACGATGATACATTGTGATAACCAGAGTTGCATAAAACTCTCGGTTAATCCAGTATTCCGTGACAGGTCCAAGCATATTGACATCTGGTACCACCATCTCAGAGATTGTGTTCAGAGGCGCATTATGTTGTTGCAGTACATTCCCATGGAGGATCAGGATGTAGATATCTTGACGAAGGCGCTTGCGAAGAGAAAATTCGAATACCACAGAGGGAGGATCGGGGTAGCATATAATCATTTTCTTGTTGAGAGGGAGTGTTGAAATTCAACAAGAAAATGCAACATGCACTAGTGTGGGATAACAAGTCACACAGTGATGGGTCCTAGAGATAAATTAGTGTGCAACCAATTTATTAAATAAATTGGAAAATTAATTGTAATCTTATCTCAGAACAACTTGTAATAGTTAACTAAGTGTGATAGACTTAGTTAGCTCAAGAATTTGGAGTTGAGGGTCTAAGGATAGGCATGTAGAGTGATTCTATTATTAACAGGGTCCAGTTGCAGTTGTAGCACTAGTGTAGTGTGGGTGGGATCAGTTAGCTTACAATAATTGAGTTAAAATCAATTTAACTAGTTCTAACTGTTTGATGAGCTAGTGGAAGATCAAGTGAATTAAAATAGATTTAATTCACCAGTAGTGATCTACCAAGTAACTTATGATTCACTATTTATAGCTGCATGCATGCTAATTCTAGTGGATACCCAGTTGAGACAAAGGTTAAAGGCTAGTAAACTATCAGTTGTATTTTAGGCAAACTGCCCAGGTGCAGTTATAAAACCATGGAAAGCCCATGATGAATTGTGCAATCAAGGAAGGTTGAATTTCCTATTAAATAGGGGTTTAATTCTCTAGGGATTGTGTAAGCAGGGTAGGCTGAGGGTAGGCTGATAATTGGCTGTGTTTGTCCAATTTTTCCTAGATCAGTGTGAAGCAATTGGTCGAGTGTATGAGGTTGTGGTGATCACAAATACATTGTATTATTTCATGATTCCTTGGTTGATTATACAATAAAGATGGAGGGGTTTTGAGCAGTTGCTTTCCCCAGGAATATCTGGTGTTGTGTATTGATTTACTTCTTTCTCTTACTTGCATGTAATTGAGCGATCGTGTTTTATATTCCACAAATATTGTAGAAGGATTCGGTATCTTGCTTTAGTACATTGCATGATTTGATTGATTCCATTGATATAATTTGTACATGGTATTATAGTTGTGTTAGATATTTTCTACACTTTGACTGCAGTTTGACTATAGGAAATTTTGAGTTTGACTGCAGATTCCCTCTCCTTTGACTGGGCTATTTTTTGGGTTGTTTTGACTTTATTTTGATCAGCAAGGAGGTTGAGTTCCTTGACTTAGGACTATTGATCGAGCTACTTGGAGACACTTTGACTAGTTAGGGCATCCTTGACCGATGTTGACTTTGAACAAAAATTGCAGACTTTGACTTTGGATCAGATTTGACTTTTGGGCTCATCTCTCATTGGATATTGGTTAGTTGAATTGGGTAGTGAAAGCTATTGAACTTTGACTCATTATTGATGAATTGGAGCATTGTATCTCTCTGTTGAACATTTGATGACAATCTAATAGAAGAAGAATTTGAAACGGTTTTTCGCTGGGTTTTGATCAAATCTTGTCTCTCTTGAGTCTTGATTCATGTTCTTTGTTGTCTTCTATTGCATTTCAAGTATTGTTTTATCTATAACTGCTTACTATCATTGAATGATTGGATATTGGATAAAGTGATTGCTAATTGAAGAAAGATTTGGGCTACGTGATTGTACTAAGCATAGAATGCTGGGAAATTAACATGGTATCAGAGTTGAGGTGAAGACAAGCCCAAGGAGATAAGAGACTAAAGCAATCACCTTTGAAGTTGGAAGAAGCCATTTGATCAAGATGTCTACCTCTTACTTCAAGGATACAGAGAAGTTGGTTGACTCATCAAATTTTGTTGCTTGAAATATCAGGTTGGAAGTCATATTGGATGATAATGATGTCTTGGAATATGTGGAAGGAAAAGCACCTTGGCCATCGAAAAATGCTCCTGCTGCTGTCAAGTCCAAATATAAGAAAGGTGAGTTGAAAGTCAAGAAAATTCTTATTGAATCTTTGAAAGATCATTTTCTTACTTATGTTGGAAAATTGAAGAATTCTAAAGACATCTATGATAAGTTGGTTGGCATGTATGAGGTGAATAATTTGAATCACATTCTTTCCTTGAAGAATCAATTCAAGGATATTAAGATGAACTAGGGGGAATATGTGCAATCCTATGTTATGAGGATATCCCAACTAAGGGATCAATTGTAGAGTATTGGAGAGCCTATATATGATAGAGATTTGGTGCTTGTTACTCTTCAAGGTCTTCCTCCTATTTGGGAAACCTTCATCATTGCTATTAGCAACAATGACAAGTTCCCGACATTTGATGAGCTCGTTGACAAGTGCACTCAAGAAGAAACCATGATGATATCTAGAGGGAGAATTCAAAAGCATGAAGAAGGAGAGCCCTCTGCTTTTGTTGCACAAGACAAGAAGAGAAAAGGAAGAGGGAGACCATTTGGTTCAAGAAATCCTACCCCTAATTCAAAGGACTCTCATAGAAAAGGAAGGAGAATTGAATGCTTCAATTACCACAGACATGGTCACTATGCTCGAGACTGTCCGAAAACGTGAGATGCCCCAAGATCCAACTACAACAACAATTGTGGCTTCAACAACAATAGGCTTAATGATAGAAGAAGAAGAGATGCTCCTGATGATTGTGAAGAAGGCCATCGTCCTCAAAGAGACCAAGGAACTCCCGGTATGGAAATAATGCAGTTGCCACTCAATCTGAATATATTCTTATTTTTTCCCTTTCTAGTTACACTCCTCCAGATTCATGTGATAGTTAGTTGGTAGATATTGGGGCTTCTAAGTTAGTTTTGTAGCATCAGACAGGTGTTCTACTCTCAACTTTTGTCAGAGATGTGAAGAATACAAAAACCCTAATGCAGTATATTGATTACTTCTACTTGTTTTATTATTTACAAGTTATTTAACTGAAATATTCAGAAAAACATCAAAGTAAACACAACTGCAACCTACACATACATATAGATCATTTTCTGAAACATAGCGCACATATAGCAAAGGACACACATGATTTTTCGGACAAATGTCCTCGGAAAAACCCAATGCGGGAAAACCGGTGCAGCAGCTCTTTGAGGGTTTTATTATTAAGCAGAATCTAAATACATCAAGGGCACCAGTAGTGGTTTTCCCGAGAGAATTTCACGACAGTTGTACCTTATCACTCGGAGACAGAAAATATGGCTAATTCAAACCCTGAAGGGGATTACTGAATACGAGCCCTTTCTGGCCCACTGGAACCCTAGCGTTGTCCCTCCAGCCTTTGCGTCAGCCTCTCCTACCCAGCGTAGCCTCTGCGCTACACAGGCTACCCCTGTGTCACCCTTCTGGGCTCAGTGCTGCCTCTGCGTCACCCTGAAGGCTCTGCATCAGCCCCTGTGTTGCCTTTGCGTTAGCGTGCTTGGGTTGCGTCTCTACTGCTGGCCTCTGTGCTGCCTGGTACGAATCTGCCTCTCTAATTATGTATTCTCGGCCTCGGGTCAGTGTAATCCCTCACCGATCTACCCCTCACCAGCACTGCAAGCTCACTCGAAAATTCTCAACAAACTGTGCCCCAAAATTTCGACTTAGCTCAATTGCTACCGCTCTGTGTGTATCCTCCAACTGACCCCAAGCCTTCATTTAAGACTTTTCTCGTTGATAAATCAACGATCGTGATCTAATCTCTAATCAATGTCTCAGATTAGAAAAAACTTGATCCACGTCACTTAGAACATTCTCACCTACATGTTTTAATTAATTCCCTTTAATTATTTAATTTCCCTAAGTTAGACTTAGGGTCTCCATTAAAATAATTAATTATTGGAATAAATTTCACAGCGAGTGGAATTTCTCCAAAATATTTCTGGGTCTTGGAGATCTCATGTGTCCTAGCCCCTCTACAATGTTTCGGAGCTAGAGCACATCCGATGCTACCCAAAATCTCAACACTCCTCTTAGCGAGGAATGTGCTCTAGCAACACTTCACTCTAGAAGTGTTACTCTGATCTCTCGCATCGGTCCCCTACGTTGTTGATGCTTGGCCTGCTGCCCTCCATCCACTACGTTGTTGCTTTCTATAATGCTGCCCATGACTCTGCCACAGTCACTTCCACATTTGTACTGCAACTCCCTCTCAAATTGTTGCATCATGCTACCTATAGCACTGCCACTACTAACTGTTGCACTGCAACTCAATTGCTGAGAAGTGAGCAACTAGAGGACAACACCCAACAATTGACAGACAAGTCAGTCTAGCTACATCTCATCATTGAAGCACCTTTTGCTGCTGCTCTGCGTTGTCTCTTTGAAGCTCTGCGTTGCTGCTGCTCTGCACTGTGTTGCTAATGTCCCATCAGCCTCTGCGTTGTTGCTGCTGCCACTGCACTGCACTGCTCTACTCTCCAGCGTCCCAGCATTGCCTCTGCTTATCCATGATCTTCTGTACCCACTGACTCCAGTCATCCTGCTACCGTCTTAAGGCCCCCATAGCTGGTATGTGATCCAAGAGTTTGGGCACCTCAAGGATCCCACCACCACCATCTGTAGCTCAATTTACAGATCTATGTTGCCCCACCTCTTCTCTCGAGGTACATGAGCACTCATGGCCACGTCATCATCGTTGCCATCATCTCCTTTCATTGTTGCTGCCTTGGAATATGAATCTTCCTTGCCCTTCTTCTTAGGACAAGTATTGGCGAAGTGTCCCAAGTCACCACATCTGAAGCACTAGACCTTGGATAGGTCCTTCTTCTTCTTCCCTTGCTGCCTTTGTCCCATAGATGTCAGGGTTGCATCTTCCCCCTCCTCTTTCTTAATTTTGACTCCTTCGTTGTTGAATTCCATCTTGGTTATCCTCCTGATCTCCTCCTGACGAAGGATTGCCCACATGTCCCCCCAGTTTGGGAGTTATGCTCTGCCCAAGATACTTTCGACAAAGGTCTCCCACTCATCGGTGACTGCATTCAGGGCACTCCTCACCATGATTCCATCATCAGGAGTTGCTCTCATGGCTATCAGTTGGTCTTAGATAGTCTGCAATCTAAAGAGGAAGAGATCGATCTCCTCTCCGTTGTGCATCTGGAACATCTGCATCTGATTCTTCAGAAGCATCTTTCTATGGACATAGCTACCTTGATACAACGTGGTTAATGATGTCCACACCTCGTTTGTCATCTTCCTCTCAACAATATGCGAAACCACGTGATCTTTCACTCCATCAATGATCAAAAGTTTATCCCGCGCCTGATTTTCATTGAACTTCTTCATAGCATCAGCATCGGTCGACACAGCTAGGATGTTCTCGGCATGGTCTCTGATGCCATACTCCTCAAGGACTATCAGGGTTCTGGCTTTCCAGATAGCGAAGTTAGACACACCATCTAACCTATCCTGATCTCTCAGTCCATAGGGGGCCATCTCTGCTCAAACAAGCCGAAGCAAGTGCTATTCTCCCTTTTGTTGCTGCTAGACTTAGCAAAAGACCGGATTTGGGTTTCTTGGTGATAGAAACGCTCTAGAGAATCTACTCCCTTTGACAAATGATTTCCCTCCCAGAAATCCTCCGCCAATTTTGTCAAATCATCCCTCTATGATCACTCCTCTTGATCGAATCTCAAATTTCTTGGCAAGAAAATCTGTTGAGGGACTGTTTCCCCTTACTTTTTCAACTTTGCTAGGCATTGTTCTACACTGATAGAACCGATGCCCCACCAGCAACTTTGAAGATCAAGAACTGCACTTCCAGCCACGGCAACCAGCATAATGTCACTCCCTCTTGGACTGCGTCACCCTCTAGGGCTTGCGTCAGACATTGCGTCAGCCCAACGTGAGCTTGACAGCCTCTGCATCACCCCTCTGGGCCTGCGTCAACATCTATGTCAGCTCTCCGTGAGCAGACTGGCTCTGCGTCACCCCTGCAAGCCCTGCGCTGTCCCTCTAGTGTTGCGCTGCCTCTTGCTGATTCTATGCAGCTTCAGCTACCCTCCTGCAGTAAAAAATCTTCAAACCCTTGTTGATGGCTTCATCTTGATCTGTGATGCTCTGATACCTTGTGAAAATTTCTGAATACAAAAAGCCTACTGCAGTATATTGATTTACTTCTCCTACTTCTTTTATTATTTACAAGTTATTTAACTGAAATATTCAAAAAAACATCAAAGTAAACACAACTGTAGCCTACACATACATACAGATCATTTACTGAAACATATCGCACATATGACAAAGGACACACATGATTTTTCGAACAAATGTCCTCGGAAAAACCCAATGCAGGAAAACTGATGCAGCGACTCTTTGAGAGTTTTATTATTAAGCAGAATCTGAATACATCAAGGGCACCAGTAGTGGTTTTCCCGACAGAGAATTTCACGGCAGTTGTACCTTATCACTCGGAGATAGAAAATATGGTTGATTCAAACCCTCAAGGGAATTACTGAATACGAGCCCTTTCTGGCCCACTGGAACCCCAACGTTGTCCCTCCAGCCTCTGCTTCAGCCTCTCCTACCCAACGTAGCCTCTGCGCAGCACAAGCTGCTCCTGCGTCACCCTTTTGGGCTCAGCACTACCTCTACGTCACCCTAAAGGCTCTACGTCAGCATGGCTGGGCTGCACTCCTCCTACTAGCCTTTATGTTGCCTGGTACAGATCTGCCTCTCTGATTATGTATTCTCGGCCTCGGATCAGTGTAATCTCTCGTTGATCTGCCCTTCACTGGCACTGCAAGCTCACTCAAAAATTCTCAGCAAATCGTGCCCCAGAATTTCGACTTACCTCAAGTGCTACCGCTCTATGTGTATCCTCCAACTGATCCCAAGCCTTTCTTTAATACTTTTCTCGTTGATAAATCAACGGTCGAGATCTAATCTCTAATCAATGGCTCAAATTAGAAAAAGCTTGATCCACGTCACTTAGAACATTCTCACCCACATGTTTTAATTAATTCCCTTTAATTATTTAATTTCCCTAAGTTAGACTTAGGGTCTCCATTAAAATAATTTATTATTGGAATAACTTTCACACCAGGTGGAATTTCTCCAAATGATTTCTGGGTCTTGGAGATCTCATGTGTCCTAGCCCCTCCACAAAGTTTCAAAGCTAGAGCACATTCGATGCTACCCAAAATCTGAACAAGAGAGGCTAAGGAACAAAAGATCTACAGAATGTTGATTTGTGTAGCTTGGGAGGTACTCCAAGCCCTAGGGTTCAGGGTTTGGAGAGAAAAGCACCACAACGGCAGCTTGTGGGCTTGGAACCCAAGTGTGGGGTTTTGCACCCATCGCGATTTGGGCCAAAACCGTGATGGAGGTACGACATGTTATGGAAGAGGATGATAATGCTGATACGATTCCAACGTAATGAGAATCGATTGAATTTGAGTTTTCGTTAGAGAGAAATGAAGTTTTGAATTTGATAGGGTAATTATTGGTTGCCAAGTCATGTAGGCTTGGTGTAAAAAATACCAATAGATGTTGTAGAAATTATATACAAGATGCATGTATACATCCAGATTCTCCTAATCTAATAATATTTTATCTTCTTGCTAAATACAGAATCCTTCCACTATTAATCTTTTGTGGAAATTAAAATCAATTTTAAACACATGAAGTAATAAAAACAATCGCACATAACACAGTTGTTTAACTGGAAAGCTTGAAGCTGAAAACCCCAACTATCATATATTATGTATCATGGAGATCATGTAACAATCTCATACAAAGCTAAGTACGTCAAGCTCTCAGTACAATCAATCGTCACACACTAATCAAAAGAAATCTGCAAATCCATGCACTGATTTCTTGCCACCTGATAGCCTGTCTCCACTGCGCAATCCCTGCTGAAGAATAGCTCTGAATGAATTCGAATTACCCTTGCTTATACTGCGCAATCCTCATTGGAAACTCCAATGTGTGTGTGGTGCAATCAATGCAGCACTATAGTCACAACGGATAGTCCATCTTGCCCTTTCACCTATCTCTCCACTGGGTCTCCACTGGAACTGACATGCACTGTAGTTAACTGTTGTATTGTTCAGTTGATTAATGAATTATTATTTGTGAATTAATTAACTAATTAATTCACTCCACTCTCACTAGTGTATCATTCAGTTAGACTAGATACAACTAGCTCAACTGAGTTTAACTCCATTAACTGAGTTAAACTGAATAACAACTCCATGAACTACTCTTCCAACTCTGTCATAACTTTGCCACTTCAATTCTAACTAAGTCCTCCATGCATGAACCACCAATAAACCCTAGGAATTGCGTAATTCCTTCAGCCCACTAATTTGTCAAATCTGTGCACTGAAATTAAGTGCTCCAAGAGAATAAGTTGATATTTATTGTTGGATTATTATTAAGAGCTAATAATAATCGACACTTCTATTTTTAGATCGACGATCTATAAACAGACTTTGCCCAATATTCTAAAAATAGAATTTCATCTATTTTTCCAACTTGACCAACCATCCACAAATAGCATCCTGCAACTTCTGAAATGTGATCACCATGTCTAAAAATAGACTTGCACCGAAAAATAGCCTACGGGCCCACTTAATGAAGGCGACTCATTTTCACTAAGCTCATCATCTTGTTGAATCTCAGCAGATGTGTCTATTCAAAATTCGTTGGAGCCCCTTTTATAGCCTATAAATAAAGGGTGATGGATCATTGTTTTAGCATCCATTTGTGTCAATTCATCTCCAAGCAAGCTCTGAAATTAGAGGCAGCCGCAACAAGGTTAGGAGGCCGACGAATAGCAAGTGAGGAGGCCGAAGAGCAACATGGCATTTATGGAGGAGAGGTCGAGTTGATGTACGTACAACGGATCTGTCTTAGGGTCATCTCAAGTGTTGTTTAAGGGTTGGATTGAAGGTTTGTAGGACCGCAGAGCTTAAGGATAGATTGTTGTTGTTTCAGGGCAGTGTGGTGGTGTTTTGGAGGAGGTCATAAGCCTACGACAATTGTTTTGATAGGCCACAGGCCATAGCCAGCAGCTGGGCCATCTCTTGGGGTGTGTTTGGGGTCAAACAAGCCACAAAGAGGCAACGTAGGATTGGAGGGCTTCTCTCTTGGAGGACCGCAGCCCTAAGAAGGCTTGTTTGTTGATTTGTGTGGAGGGTAAGGGTTGTAGGGTGATTCCCTAACCATAATTGTAGAGTGCAACAAATGAGCGCGGTGAACAACAATATTTTTGGAGGTGTATTGGGTCAAGGTGTGACCGGATTGGATCAGTTTGTAGAGCAGCTTGTTGATGCCATGTGTATGATATTTCGAGGTGGTGAAGTGTCATACTAGGAGTCGAATCAACAATGATTGGATTGGGTGCCATAGGTTTGTTGGAGGGCAGCGTGTTGGCTACCCAAAGTAGCCCTAGATGAGCTATCTTGAATGACGAAGAGCCGTTGAAGGTTGGGTGAAGATAGGTGCCGAAGTGCAACACTTTGATGGACGAAAGTTGCTGCTAGCCTGACAGTTTGGAGCTCGGGAATTTTCCAACCCAGAGAGCAG
Source organism: Pinus albicaulis (assembly GCA_034641835.2). Taxonomy (NCBI): domain Eukaryota; kingdom Viridiplantae; phylum Streptophyta; class Pinopsida; order Pinales; family Pinaceae; genus Pinus; species Pinus albicaulis. The sequence continues at coordinate 1,009,810,203 of CM076583.1, forward strand.
ATTAGATCAACCCATGTACACTCTACAGGTGGACATGCAACAATGTTAGGTGGCAATCCTCCTGGAGTCTCGATGTGTAGATGCCTTGATGGACTAAGACATTACTAGTGAGCAGTACAGAAGCGAAGGACCGACAAGACGAGATACGACATCATTTTTGTCATTGTATCTTGTATACCATAGACTGTTGTATTATTCAGATTTGGTTTAATATAACGAAGATTGGTGATTGTATATTATTGTACAATTTTGTTTAAAATTGTGTATATTGTGCATATGTGATTTAGTGCTTTATATTTTCCGTTGTGCAAAGTAGTTCATGGTTTAGATTCTTGGTTTGGTAGCATCACTGATTTAAGACTCTAACCTAGACCCAAGGTCATGGAAATTCAACACAACACCCAGAAAACGTTTCAGGAGAAAACAACTAGAGATGGCTCAATTAAGTTAATTAATCAATAATTAAATACTTCCTAAGTCTATCTTAGGAAAAGTGATTAATTAATAGTAATTAATTGAGAAAGGTGAGAATTCTCTAGAAATTCACATGGATCGAGCCAGAGATGATCTTATTTGTTGATGGGGATCTAATCATGGTCGTTGGTTCACCGTGAGACATTATAAGAGCAGCTCGATGGGTAGATGGAGGATACACAGGAAAAGTCGAGTTCCTTGGCAGATCAAGCTATCCAGCTGCAGAGGTCGAGCAGGGAAGAAGAGTTCGAGCCAAAAGGGATGAAGAGACAAAGAGAGAGCGGAGATAATGATTCCGAAGGAGTTTCCAGTTTCAGAGAGGCAGCAACAAAGAGGTTGATGTTGAGATTTTGGGGTAGCATCGGGTGTTCTCTAGCTCCGAAACTTTGTGGAGGGGCTGAAACACACGTGATCTCCAAGACCCAGAAAGTGTTTGGAGAAATTTCACCCGGTGTAATAGTTACTCAAATAATTAAATTTTTTAATGGGGACCCTAAGTCTAACTTAGGGAAATTAAAAAATGAAAGTGAATTAAGTTACACATGTGATAAAATGTTCTAAGAGACGTGAATCAAGCTTTCTTTTAATCTCAGTCATTGATAAAAAATTAGATCACAGTCTTTGGTTTGCCAACGAGAAATGTATAAGAGAAGGGCTTGGGGTCATTTGGAGGACGCACACACATTGCAGAGCAATGAAGCTAAGTCAAATTTTTTGGACAGGGTTCGCTGAGGAATTCAAAGTGAGTTTGCGGTGTAGTGAGGGGCAAAGATTGGCAACGAATGATTTGATCCGAGGCCGAGAATACAGCAGCAGAGAAACAACATCGTATCAAGGCAGTGCAGAGGCCAGCAGGAGTGATGCAACCCAGCCAAGTTGACGCAGAGGCATCGCAGAGGCCTTCAAAGTGACGCAGGGGCAACCTGTGCTACGCTGGGCTAGAGGGTTGACGCAAAGGTTGGAGAAGACTGTGCTGAGGGTTCCAGTGGGCCAGAAAGGGCTCGTTATCTATAAATCCCAATTGAGGGTGTGATTCAGCCATATTTTTTGTCTCCGAGTGAAAGGTAAAACTGTCGTGTAATTTCTCTGTAGGGCACACCATTTTTGGCTCCCAGATTGTTGTATTTAGATTCTGCATAATAATAAAATCCTCTAGAGTTGCTACATCGGTTTTCCCGCATTGGGTTTTTCCGAGGACATTTGTTCGAAAAATCTGTGTGTAATTTTATCACATGTGCGTGTTATTCAGTAAATGATCCATAGATGTGTAGGTTGCAGTTTGTATCTGCTTTAATGTTCTTTTGAGTACTTCAGTTAAATAACTTGTTAAATTAATTAAACAAGTAGGTGAAGTAGATCAAGACACTGCAATAGGGTTTCTGTTTTGAAACTTTCACATGGTATCAGAACATTGCAGATCAAGTTGATCCATCAACAAAGCGGTTGAATATATTTGTTACAGGAAGGGTAGTTGAAGCAGCAAAGATCCAGAAGAAGGTAGCGCAGCCCCAAGAGGGACGCAAACCCTGTAGGGGTGACATAGAGTCAGTCTACTCACGCAGAGGCTGACGCAGCTCTAGAGAGGTGACGCAGAGCCAGTCTATTCACGCAGAGGCTGACGCAGCACTAGGAGAAGGACGTTGAGCCAGTCTGCTCACGCAGAGGTTGACGTAGCACCAGGATGGTGATGCAGTCTGAATATAGAGTTGTTGTGCAGTTTTCCATGGCTGGAAGTGCAGTTTCTGATCCTTAGAAGTTGTTGGTGTGGCACAAGTTCTATCGGTGCAGAAAAGTGCCTAGAAAAGGTGACAAAATTGGGGGGAGAATAGTCGCTCAACAGATTCTCTAGCCAAGGAATCTGAGTGTGATCAAGAGGAGTGATCATAGAGGACTGATTCGTCAGAATTGGTGAAGGATTTCTGGGAGGGAAATCATTGGTCAGAGGGAGCACATTCTTTAGAGGGTTCTTTCACCAAGAAGCCCAGATCCAGTTCTTTGTTGAGTGTAGCAGTTGTAGAAATTTCTGAATCCTTACACTTTATGCAGAAATTATTACTGTTAATCTGGTTATGCTCCTCCTTAGGAACTCAGTTAAATTTAAGTACAGCTTATCATCCTGAGACTGACGAGCAAACAGAAAGGGTAAATCAAGTACTAGAAGATATGCTAAGAATGTATGTTATAGACCAATAATCGCGCTGGGAAAAGTACTTACCCTTTGTGGAATTTGCATACAAAAATAGTTATCACAGTTCAATCCGGATGCCACCATTTGAAGCATTATATGGGAGACCCTGTAGAACACCATTGAGTTGGAACAGGTTAGAAGACCGGGTAATAGTTGGGCCGGAATTGATCCAAGAGATGGAGGAACAGGTAAAGTTGATTAGGCAACGACTGAAAGAGGCACAGGATAGACAAAAAAGTTATATTGATGCTCATAGGACAGATAGAAACTATGTAGTAGGAGATCAAGTTTTCATCCGCATCAGGCCAAATAAGAGCACCATTAATTCTGGGAAGGGGACAAAATTATCACCCCGATTTGCCATTCGAAGTCTTGGAAAAAGTTGGACTTGACGCCTATTGTCTTGCATTGCCACCCCACTTGCACAAAATTCATAATGTACTTCATGTATCTACCTTAGAACACTATATTGCTGACAAATCTCATAATCTTCAATGGAAGGAACTGCAGGTATCAGACGAGGGAACCATTACATTCGAACCATTACATATACTGGAACGGAGGGTTCGACAGCTCAAGAACCGACTAATAGACCAAGTTAAAGTCCACTGTGACAAATATAGTCCTGGATTGGCGACTTGGGAAGATTCTGAGGCCATATGCCAAAAATACCCCAACTTATACTAAATTTTGAGAAACTAGAAATCTTATATGTATATGACTACTCTATTTTGATACTTGAGACCTTATTTTGAAATATCACATAAAGATGAGTTTTACTTTGTTGGTAGATGGTACCCATAAAGATATGATGTTATTTAACACTATTGATATAGGATATATGCTATTTGCTTAACTTTGCTAGTGCATGGATACCAATATGAAATATGTCATTTAAATTAACATTGCGGAAATATGAAATCTAGATCGTAGATTATGTTATAAATGAGGCTATCTATCAATTCGTTTCATTTCTGCATCTCAATATGATTGAAGGAATAAAAATAGAAGAGTAACCACATTTTAAATATGAAAGCTAAACGTATTAGTATATAGACTGAAAATGGCTAAATACATTGTATCATAGATGGCAAAATGTATGAACTATGCAGGAGCTGTTATCTAGCGAGAAATTGTATTGAATATATGGATGCATATGTTGTAATGTGTGTACGAGTGTTTACATTGCAGATTGTGTACAAATGTGTACCTTGCAGAACACATCATTACCGAATCAATCACGTGATGACAGAATTCCAAGAACAGTTGAAACTCCATGAGATTCCATGATAGGTTGTTGACCTTGGTCCTACTAGAAGGGGTGGAGGTGTTGCCCACCGTTTATTCTCCAAAACCTGGAGTGATGGGAGGGCTGTGAAAATCACGCTCCCCTAGACGTGTGATGATGATTGTCGGATGCCTACTGGTAAATCAGGTCGACGTAATCGACGCTGACACCCTTAAGGTCTATGATAGTTGGATCAGTAAAACTGATGCCATGGCATATTCCTGTAAAGGACGGATAGGATGGGAGCGGAAGAGATTAGGGAGGATAGGATGGTTCTAGAATAGCTTGGAGACTGTGTTGAGACGGAAAGTAACAATTAAATTACAAATACATACATATTCAAACGGAAAGTCAATCTTAAAGTAAAAACCTTACACAATCACCGTAATTTCTAACACAATTATTGATGTGATTATATAAAATCCTAACTTCAGGACGAAGTTTTCCGAAGGGAGGAAGTATGTAATGACCCATTCCAATTTATAAGAAAAATAATATTAGCATGTATATGATGTATGCATATGATAGCTACACATGCATACATCGCATACACCGCACTAGTATACATACCTGCTAGTATTGAGAATATCTAAGTTAGGGTAACGAATTGAATATCATAATGTGTTTTATCTCGCTGAGATATAATGAAATATCAAGCTAGGTACTTAACACGTAAACCGCTCTTATATACATATGCGTGGTAGAGCATTGATCAAGAAAAAAAAACAAAATATAATTAAGTGCAAATTATATTTGAGTGAACAAATAAAATAATAATATAATTTGATTAAAATTATAAAGTTAAATTAATTAATTTAAAAACAAAATATAATGAAATTAATCTTAAAATAATTAATCAAAATAATATCTACATAAATGACTATAAATATTTACATAAATGACTCTATAATATCTCCATAAATGACTTAGTAAATATCTACATAAATGAAGGAGGTGAATCAAAGTTATAAAAGGGGAGGAATATGGAGGAGGAGAGGTTTTTCTTTGCTAATTTCTACACTATTTTCTAAGGAAATAGTGAGTGGTATGAATTGTTCTTAAGCAAATCTTCACTGTTCTTGGAATTTTGGGCACGGGGGCAAAAGAGGTATCTTCTGGATGTAGGATCGTTTTTGGAAAATCCTAGATTGGCTGGGAGGAAAATATTGATTCGGTAACTTGTCTGTTGCATCCACGAGAAGAGCCACAGCCCAAAAAATCACCAAATTCGTTCCAGGTATTCTTCTATGTATAAGTTAGTTACTTAAGTAAGTTTAATTTCACTGACGGTCTCAATTCATTTGGATTTATACTTAAATCTATAAGTAAGAAAAATTTAGGATAAATGTCACTGTTTTGGGTCACTACAATTTTCGGGTACATTTGTCCAAAAATAATGGTGTCATTATTATTGTGTATGTGCTCTATATTTCTCAGTTCCAACATTTTATTTTTCACAGCATTGTAATGGTGAAAACTGCAGATGTGATTTTATTCGTTGTTGTCGTAGCAAATGAACTGTGCATTATAATATTCAGTTTGAAGAATAACTTCCAGTTGCTATAATAGACTTGAAAATTTTATGATCCAATTTCATTTTAGGGTCGACCTGTCCATTTGTGCACGTGGGCTTCTCTTCAAAAATACACTTTCCCTTGTCCAAATCAAGTGCTTCAAAGGTCAATTATGGTCCTCTCGAAATGAGGAATCTAGTCCAATGATTAGAATTTGTCACTGAGCTACCAAATTAACACGAGGAGGGCATAGGTGATAGTAATGCTCTAATCCTATGTGGTCATTCAATCTCCTTTGGATTTCTTCCAAGGGACAACTTTGGGTGATAACAATACCTAAAGGTTGATCACTTTAGGCAAGATGGATAACCTATAGCTTCTTAACTTAAGGATATGTTTATGGTGAATTAGACATCTTGCCTTAATTATCTTACGTAGTTGATTGAATATGAATAATTCTCACATATGTATGGTCATTACACATGCATTTTGTGGGTTAAACCCCCATATTTGGTTTGATGATCTTTCAAGTGAGATTGCTTATGAGAAACAAGCAATAAGAAAAATATTTAAATGGTGAGCTTTCTTTAGATTAAACCCTCTATGGTTATGCAGGTAGATAAATTTTGTCTGTGAGGTGTCATCCATTAATGATGCTAGAAGTCCTTCGGATGATTCAAGATTCAACAATGTTTAGTGAGTTTAAGATTTAATTCATAACATGAGACCAAAGTATGTTACCAAACGATTTCTTAGTGAAGTCGCTGTTATGTTTCACCAAAACTCATTCTGGTGAGTCTAGGGTGACACTCTTTCCAACTATTGTATTGACACTATTGTCTGTCAACAACCACATAATACTGATGAATTTTTCAATAGAGGGTGGAACCCAATGGCCAACTAACAAATGTTACAACTTAGTAGAGTGACTACCACACATAAGATAAGACAACATAGATAATTTTATTAACATCCAACAAATGACTGCATAGTAGATTAATGGGCCCATTGTCCTGTTTCTTCTTCCAAGAGTATAGTATGTTGGAAATAAATATTCAATTTTGATGCTTCCTCGTTATGCAGTTTTTTCTATGCTGGAGTTTTACTAAGGTAACCACAATCTCTGCTATGTAAGGGAAGTGGTAATCTCTGTCAGCTTTAGTATGGTTGAGATGTATAATAACAGAGATTATAATGAGCATGGGACTGTAATATCATCTTTCATATTTCATAGTGGAAGAAATTAAATTCTGTAGGTATGTGCTGGCTCCCATACTACCCTGGTTGTCTGTGTTGTTTTGGAATGAGTCAGCTACTCCCATCACCATCAAATCAGCGGGACCAATGTTTTCGGCATATTATTGGTCAATTGAATGTTGTTCTGACCTACCTTCTCACATGTTTTCTCTCATTTTTTGTATCCTTTGATCCTCTTCTTCACTTCCATATATGTTTCCATTTTCACTTCCACTCTATATAATAACATTTTTCCAACTACTTAAAGAATAAGAAGTCTAATTCATGCAGCGGGGTCCAACTTTGGTTCTATTTATCTACATAAATATAATGACACGTCCATGTTTTCAACCCTGCATGTAATTACTATTAAAGATGCAGCATGTTTGATTAGCTTGACAGCTCTGAAACCGGATTCGTTGGGGAGGGGCGAAGAATCCTGAATTCTCTGTATCCGATACGATACAGAGGGATTCGTATCCGATTCTCCGGATTGGGCCGTATCCGTACTGGGTATGGAAAATCCCGACCGTACCCTGTATGAAAACGGCTGAATCCCGTACAGCCAGAATCGCGTGGCCAAAAAGTGCGTATTTCAGTTATAAAATTGGAATTTCTCTCATTCTCTCACTGAATTTTGTTTTTGAAGTGAGCAAGGAGCAAGGGTTAGCAAGGAGAAAGGGAGTTTTTCCAAAGAGATTCGAGCATTCGGTAAGTGCACTGTCCCTCTATATTTTGCATTTAGTTTGCTGTTAGTGTTTGTATGTGCATATGTTTTATATATGTAAGAACCTTAAACTTAAACTTTCATAATGCAAACATCATTCATAAAATACATAAGTGTAAAGCCCTTAATTTTCAAGATTTATAATCATTCACAAAATTCATACAACACAATTCAAAGTGGGATTTTTGAAGCAGAATATATATATATATATCAATTGACAAATTAATACTTACCTGGAACCATGTTTGGAGATGTTCCTGATCTACCATGGCTCCAGCTCCCGTTACCAAACCGTCGTTTTCCTCCCAGCCTATCTGAGGTCAACCTCTCTGGTTCCCAGATCCAGAAGACAAGTCTTCTGGCCCGCGTGCCCAAAACTCCAATAACAATCGAGAGCATTCCATAACTCTGTTAGAACTCTCGAACTCACTGCTCATGAACCACGCAGTTAGAACTCCTCTGACAGCATCCGAGTCAGTTTTCCCCTTCACTACCCATGCTCATCAAGTTTACCCCTCTTCCCTTTTATACACAAACTCCATTTCTGATATTTATTAGAATATGATCTTTTAATAAATATCTTTGAAAAATATCTTTAAAATATTATATTTTAATAAATATCTCATTTTTATTAAAATATTATTATTTAATAAATATCTTGGTTTTATTAAAATAATATTATTTATTAAATATCTTAGATTTATTAAAATATTATTATTTATTAAATACCTTGGATTTATTAAAATATCATCATTTATTTGCATAAGTCGATGCTTTTAATTTTCTTTGAACAAAATATTAGTTCTCATTATATTACGGTGAGTTAGGGAGTTACTCAATACTTCAATAATTCACTCCCTACTCTACATCGAATTTCTTTTTATAATTGCTTAGTGCACGTACTAGTGTCGTACACGTGATACCTGCATATATAGCTATCATATGCAGGTCTCATATGCATGCTAATATTTCTATGTTCCATATAATTCGAGTTGGGTCGTTACATATACCCCCCTTCAAAAAAACTTTGTCCCGAAGTTAAGTTTTATGTCATATATCATTAACTATATCAATGATTAGTATAATCATATAATGTTGGTGTATCATAGATGAATCTTCATTTATTGTGTGAGAACACTTTTAACATTTATGTTTTGATCATTTATTGGTTTACCAATTTAGTAGTCACGTTTTGCCCCAACAGTGTCCCTAAGCTATTCTAGAATCGTCTTATTCTTCCTAATCTCTTCCGCTCTCATCCTATCCATCCTCTACAGGAATATGTCATGACATCAGTTTTACTGATTCATCCACAGTCCTTAAGGGTAGCAGTGTCGATTACGTCGACCTGATTTATTTGTAGGCATCCAACAGTCATCATCACACGTCTAGGGGAGCTTGACTCGCACAGTTCTCCCATGACTCCAGGTATTGGAGGTTAAACGGTGGGCAACACCTCCACCCCTCCTAGTAGGACCAGGGTCAACACCCTATCAGGGAATCTCAGTGCATCTCAATTGTTCTTGGAGTTTTGTCATCACGCGGTCGGTTTGGTAACGATATTATCTGCAATTTAAAACACTTGTCCACAAATTATAACATATGTATCAATATGTTCAAAACAAATTGTTACTCATATAACAATTTCTACACATTCCAAATATGTTGCTATCTGTGATATTGATCCTTGAGTTCATATAACATACTTGGTTAAAACACTTGTCCACATCTGTACCAATGTGCTCAAAACAAATTGCTACCCATATAACCATTTCTACACATTCTAAAATAGGTATGTAAATTCATTTTCCCCCTGAATAGTGTGCCATCACTCTTTTATTTCAACCTCATTATTTTAGGTTGATATGTAAAATTATAGATACCATATCTATAACATAATTCATAATTTATTTTAGTATCCCTATACCAACAATGTTTAAGCAAAACTTTCTTCATATTGGTATCCATGTACCAGCAATGTTTAAGCAATTAATATATTCTCACGTCATAGTACAAAATGACAGTCTTAAGTATCCATCCAAAATAAGGTACAATTTATAAAAATAAGTTTTTAAATGTTTAGAAATATAACCCACAGTTATAAATGTCATATAGAATAATCGAACATGGATATACAAATAAGGGTGTAACCATTATTTTCTATACTATATTCACTGATTAACATTATAAAAGTCACAGGTTGAGACTCTAAATCTAAATGGAGGGATGCTCCACTTTTGCATATATATAGAAACGAAATGAATTGAAACAAGAGCGCAAAACACTTACTGTTTAGTCCAAGCATGATCTAATTTCTTGATACAGGTTGATTAAGAACTTTAAAGCAGAAAACTACATATGGATCCAGCCAATCTTTTAATTCTTGTTACTTATTTGTCTTTTAATTCTAATTATCTTTGATCTATAATCTACATCCCAAGAGATAATAATAACATTAACTTATTTATCATGTTATTCCAGCTCATCTTCAACCTAAAATCTAGAAGCCAAGGAGTAGGTTTTGCAAGGCTAATCATTAGGGTTATGCTGGAGATGGAGGAAGAGTTAATTGACTACTCTAAAGATCCCTTAGTAAGAGGTTTATTTTCATAGAAGGAATTTGTCATTGCTTGAAAATGCATTATTCACTTTGCATTTATACTTGGTTTACTAAGAGTGTCATGTTTTCAACAAGATGTCAATTGTTGGCAAAATAATAATTTTCTCTTTCAATAAGAAATTCACAATTTACAAGATATGCATAGTCACATTATTAGTATGTTACAGTTTCGACATAGTCTCTTTATTTTCAAGTTTCACCATTTAGAGTCTTAACTTTAGCTAGGACATTACTAGCTTTACTATCATTCCTTACACTATTGTTTCACTTCTATTAGATTGACTAATTTAATCCAAACACATAACACATCACTGCTATACCCTCTCTTTATTCTTCACATTAATTGTTTTCTCATTAGTCCTTAGGTCTCATCTCATTGCCAAATGTATCTTCTTTTCTAACGGTGTACAATTATTATCTTTAATATTTATTTTTAAATATTTTCCCAGTTCGTCACTTGTTATTCTTAACAAATTAGGAGTGTTCACAACTCCTTACAGGTCGTTGCTTTGACCCTTAGCATTCATGTTGCTCATATCTTTAAGAGAATTCTTTTTTATAGAAAACATCCCTTCACTTCCTTAGACCCGATATTCCTAATATTTCATGTCTATTTTAATTTGAAAAGAACATATTATCACTTTGACTTTGTTTTCTCATCTCTAGTCATCATGGTTTTCTTTCCTTTAATGCATAAAATCATTATACTTGTAAATGTCGTTACTATTCCCAGCTTGGGTAAGATTCAATAAATAAATTCACTAACGAGGATATCAAAATAATCTACTTATCATTTCGCGTTTTTTAGGCATCTCGGGATAGAATTTCCTAATCATACTCCATGATGTCCATATTCCATGGATATATTTAGTTACTTAAGGAAAAATTTATAATGTGACTCTCCCATTAGAGGGAGAAACTATTATAGATGTTGCCATGCACATAAATGATCCTATAATTGATAAATTTTATTATAGTTTCACTCTCTAATCTAATGTTATTGACTTCTTATGTTGCTTTGTGAAACTTCCATTCACTCACCTTTGGTGCTATTTTGTCGATCTCAATATTCTAAGTTGATTATGATAACAAAGATTTCTTATCATCGTCAGAAGTTTTCCATTTCGTTCTTTTCTCGTCCTCCCTAGGTACTATATTGATTATATTATGATAACAATGGAGATCAAACTTTGAAAATTTCCGTTGCACTCTTTTGTTAACTATATCGTCTTGTTCTAATAGTGTGTTTACTTCCTTACAGGGTGGTTTCTTACCCTCTTGACATATGTTTCATCTATCACTTTACCTCAAAATAGCTTACCCTTTTATGTGGTTGTATTTTACTTTACATCTAACGGTCTTGTCATAAGGTACCTAGTCATGCTTTCATTACCATTCTTCTTTCCTTCAAGTATTAACCTTTTTTTTTTTGGAGCAACTCTGCCAATTAATCCTTATATATGCATAAATGGTTACCATAAATCATCTTATATAGTATCATAACGTCCCTAATTTCTCTTTCCTAAAACCATATTGTGTTCCTTTCCATGAAAATGCTATATTGTCATTTTATTTGTTTTAGACATCGATATATCCTTACAGTTGTAAATGGATAATCATCTATCTTAACAATGACATAATGGTTGAATCTCACAATGTTCAATTTAGTGAATATTCAACTATACTAATTTAAACCTTCACTCTCCTCCTTAAACCACTTACACATATACTTGGATAGTAATTAAAGTATTAACATAAGAAAACGGTATAAAAGATATTTGCATAAGTCAATATCATCAATGGTTAGAGTTATCAGCTAGTAAGATATATACATGGAAATCTCAATGTCACTTGAAGAACGGAGTGTTTCAATTGCATAAAAACAATCAGGATAGTTTCCATTCCAACGTTCAAAAATTTATAGGAAAAGTTTGATGTCTAAAGTGATGTTAATGTGCCCATTTTAATATGATAATTTGAATGTATTTCAAACTCTACTTGCCTGATATACAAAATCTTAAACTTCATTGTGGAAAAATTTACAACTGATATTCATGAGTTATCTTAACTCCTTTGTCGGATGGAATGTAAAATAAAAGTAATGGATTAGGAATCAAGTGGCATTGAGCTCGATAAATGTCTTCGACACATATATTAGCATAAAATATCTCATCTTTTAATAAAATGTATCATCCTAGTACTTTCAACTTAGTCGAGCAGACTCCTAGATAAATTTTGTATTTCTCAACGCTTAAATCTATGGACTAGAGTTCTCTTGAAGCCATTTCTACCTGTCTAAAAATTGTTTTGCTTGTAAGTTGTCAACCCACACCTATTTAGTGCGTATGTGGAACTAAAACTATCAGTAGCACCAGTATCAATAGAATTTTAAGTTTTATTCCATTGATAGTACCTGGAGATTCCACAACAATGGACTGATGCGCTGCCTAATTATTGTTGACTACAGCATGGGTTCTATGAGTGCCTTGAGTATTTGATGATGGTTACCACATTCTAACCATAGCCTTGATTCGAGGATTTAATCCATATACAAAACACTCGGCTTGACGTTCGTTGTTATCTTGATAAGGAACATATTTTATGAGCTCCATAAACCTTATCTTATATTCTTCGACTATTTTACTACCCTAGATTAAACGCGGCCTCCCTGTCCTAAAGTAGGATGTTCTATGCGTAATATTCTTAAATGCATGAATCTTCATAGACCATAATATTACTTTGTAATATTTGTCTAACATTTTCTAAAAATAATAAACTACCAATTCCTATTTATTAGCATAGGCCAGTTTAAATATATATTTTATACTCAACACTTTATCAAATTAACATTTAATCATAATAAATTTATACCAAGTTTTATAGAGATAAGTAATAAATATTGGAAATAACAATTTGTGATATACATAATAAGATTTTAATTTCTCACAAATTATTTTTAATCCACTCAACCATCATCTATTTACGCATATCTTTTACTGAAATAAAGTTTATTTTATATAATGGAGAGCCATTGAGCGTATATTTACTAACTGGGATATACCATAGGATTCCCTTCACTTTATTTATTAATAAATATATTAATAGATGCATTAAAGTCCCTACTAACTTGATCTTCCCTTCTCTAATAGTTTACAATCTCCCCCAAAGCCATTTCCTAATTGCTATGAACTGATCACTTCCTCTGCTACATAAGGTTTTGAAAGATTTAAATTACAGAAAACTCAAAGTTGTGGATAACAAAGCAACAAATGAGGAAGAGAATTCTTCAGATTGATTATAATTCTAGGGTTTCAAGACCTGGTACCTTGGTAATATGCGATGTTTCCCTAGTTTGACAGGGCTATTCTTTCTTCGTTGTAGTTCATAATGTCACACAAAATATAGGCGCCAAGATTTGTCTCTAAACGGCTGCCACAAATGTGTTTGATTCTTGTGTTTGGTAGCTTAACTTACCAAGGAAAAGTTAGAATGAGAAATCATAGTGAGTGGAAATTTGTCTTCATAGATATTTAAGTAATAATGTCAAATTTTCCTAGATCATCAACTCAAGACAAGACAAATCAAAATTAAATTTAATATTTATTATAATTTAACTTTTCAATCTATTAAAGCATATATTCATAGTGCAAGGGTTTTGAATAGATCGGGATGAGGTGCTTTGTTAAGCCACTCCTTGCTGTGAAGTCATCGGTTCAATTTTCCACACTGATCTAGATAATATATTGGACATGATGAAGATGTAGTCTCACCAAGCTCGATGAATTCCTAACCAGTCCATCCTTATGACGAGATCATCAGTCCTTAGGGTCGTGACATATACTTTACTCACCCTTTTCTTTTATAAATAAAATTTAGCTAAAGTTTTTGAAATATTCAATATATATGTTAGGATTTATTATTATTATTATTATTTTAACAAATCTACTAAAATTATTACTAGAAATACCCACCTTCCTAATACAAACAGTATTAATGAACATATCCACAGTCACAACAATACCTCCCGAATATATATATATATATATATATATATATATATATATATATATATATAAAATTTAAAAACGAACATATTAGACATGGCAATTTACAATTATCAAACCTTAAAGGCCACCCACAGTATTTCATTAACTATAAAAGTAATTTGGCTTTGAATTATAAACTTTTAATTGGTCATTTTTCTTACCAACGATAAGAAAGTTTGAATTAAGTGGAGTAGGGATCAAAGGTTGCAAATCTTTTGCTCTTTTGTAGTTCTAGTCAACATCTCTGAAAATTTAAATTCTTTAATCTATCATTACTATAGATGTAAAGTTACCTCCAGCTCACAAATGATCTTAGTAAAACATTGATAACATTGAGCATTGAGAAAAGCAACGAAGGATATGGTAAACCTTAATTCTCTAAACCTAAGTTCGAATCCGAATATTGTTTGGATATGGCGCAATATTTTAATTGCGGTGGACTCATGTATTTCGTTGGCATATGTTAATACGAATATATGCTAAACCTTAATTATGAAGCTTTAATTATAGTTTAATACCTCGGAACCTTTGATTTCCACATAAATAATACACCATCGCAATTATATAAAATAAGGTTGGTACAAGGCAATTAAATTTATCGATAATTGTACAGGTTCATTCAAACTTGACCCAAGTAGAAAGAATATATATATATATATATATATATATAAAGTTTCTTCCGAAACCTTTAGCCGACTATACCATGTATAACGTTGTTTGAGACTTAGGCATGTGTTTCACCACCTTCCTCCTTGGAAATCGCCCTGATAGCACAGTTTTTTTGTGTAAGTAAGAATTGTATTAAAAGCATCAAATGAACAAGAATTACAAAGGGTTACGCTGGTAGAAGACCACCAGAGAGCCGTGATCCCCAGACCTAACAAGAGCGACCAACTTAGACAGACTGATCGACACAGAGCCAAGCTATACAGCAAGAAGAGCTGCTGATAGCTGAAGGCAGCCAGCCAACATAGACAGACGGAAACATGCTATCTGCCCGCGGACTCGCAGCAATAGCAGAACAGGTTACACGAAGCAGAAAAGGGAAACAAGATTGATCAGGAGAAAGACTAAAAGCCTAGCCAGAAGGGGTTGAGAGCATAATGCGAGATTTCTTCCCTTTCTTGTTGACCACTTTGACCCAACCATCGGGGCCTTGGGGTACGGAGACCATTTGCAGATCACTTCGGCTCCCAGGAGGAGCGTCTTTGTCCGAATCGGAGGAACTGGAGATGTGCGGGCGTTTCTGAACAACCGAGTAGACAAGGGACTTCTCCGGGACATCAGAGGGAGAAGGTTGCTGCTGAGTTGCAATCTCTTCGTCTGAATCATTATCATCTTCAGAGCTGCTGGAATCAAGGTCCTCCGCGGGGGGGGGGGGGGGTTCAAAAGGTTTCCAGCTTTTATCCCTTGGTTTGCGTATACCAGATTTATGACTGGCTAGAAATTGAGCACATGAGTTCTGAAGATGCCCGGTCTGATGACAGTGCCGACAACGGAAAGCTGTGTTCTCATAGTCAAGAGGCTGAGGCCAGGAGAAATCCCCAACTTTGAGAATGATATGGTCCGGAAGTCCTTCGCTGATATCAATTTCTGGACAGATTCTGCCGTAGGTGTAGATACCCTTTAGGCCTCTTGACGGATCTGTGGCCAGGAAACGCCCAAGAGTGTTCCCAATAGCTTCGAAAACTGCAGCATGCCAAAGGTGAGCAGGCAGGTTGGGGAGCCGAACCCAGATCGGTAGTTTGGTGATGACTGTCGTGGATGGATCGAAGTCTGGAAACCAGGGGGTTAAGAAAAGCCCTGCCTTGCCCCAGAACCAAGGACCACCGGTGAGGGCAGTTTGATAATCCTCGCTGTGAGCTAGAATGACAATGAAAAAGCCCTTGGAACACAAAATGATCTTGCAGTGCTTGGTCCAAGTGGAATGAACCCAACTGTAAAGATCTTCAGATCGTGGCCAAAGACCATTGAATCTGCAGATGAGAGCCTTTTCCTCATAGAGTTGGTGCACCCCAGCCAAGTCTGGGTGGGTTATCTCTGCTGAAGGAACTTCTTCCATTTTATCTACCACGAAAGGCTTGGGAGCCTCTGTGGTAGGGGCTGAGGTAGAAGAAGTGGGTGCCTTGACAGCCTCCTTGTAGGAAAAACCCTTGGGAGCAGAGGACTGCCCTACTGCGCCTCCCCTTAGTCGGTAAGACAGAACCACTGTGGCATTCCATTCTAGATTGTAAGAAGTCAGAGGTAGATGATCTGCAAGCTGCTTACCAGCATAAAGGACCCTGAAGCAAGAAGACGGGATCCTCAATTTCTGTTCAAGGGCTTCAGAGAGGAGAAGCCCCGTGAAAGAAGACTGTACCCAAAGGAGCAGGGTTCTGCCCGTTGGAAGGGAAACCTGTATTTGGAAAAAGTTGGAATGGAATTGCAGTGGATCCAAGCTGTTGTTGGTGAAAGCTGGATCTATTCTAGAGGATCCACTGGGCTGCATAACAAACCCTGGATCAGAGCCGCATCGATCCTGCCCTTGGACGCCATGGCGGGGTGAAGCCATCGCCGCAAACTCTAAACTCAACCCTCGTTATTCTATGCATGAATCATTATTCCTGTAAGATGCATTGATTGGCTGCTTCTGCCTCACATTCCTGATGCAGATCGGGGCAGCCGCAAGTGCTCCCACATTTGCAGAGTGTGGATCTGTGGCGAAGGCTGTAGATGCCTCAATACCTTCGCCTTTAGCACAACCATAGGCGGCGCAGCCAGACGGAGCTTGGAGAATTTGCGGGTAGTCAATGGGAAAGGCAACCGCACCAAGCTTAGGGGTGCCTTGATCTGTTGGAGCGTCGATCGCTTTCTGGAGAGCTTGATCTGCAGTGGTGGAGACGGCTGCGCCAAGAGAGGAAATCGCTGAAACTGCCATTTCGGTGATCAAACGAAAACCCTACCCTTCACTTTCACCTTATGCTTCCCACTTACCAAAGCCTCCTCTTCTTATTATTGGCCCTGATAGCACAGTTCCTTATCAACGAATGTTGATTTTCTCTTCACGATGCAAACACCATTTGCAGGAGGTCTAGCCGTGTAGGTCGTTGGTCAATGTTCAAATTTGGTGGGCGGAGGTCACAAGGTCGACCCCCGTGCCCAACGCTTGAAAACCAATTCCAATTTCTGATAAAATTAGTCGACCTTTGCATTGGCAGGCGGTCAACCGAGTTCAATGGCGGTCTGTCCTAAGGTCTAGCGGTTTGGACATTGGAATCTGATTCTAATAGCTTGAGTTCAAATCTTGGCCCATTTAAAATATGGACATGTTCGTCGTCCATATTTCTACTGTGCTACCAGCCGAAGCGTCTTTCAAAACAATAATTTATAAAATCCTTACCTCATAACTTTTAGACAGCTCGACATTCATCGACATATTGCTAGGAAACTTCTTCACTCACCAGAGAACGCTAGTGGGTCACTTTCTGGCCCAGCTTAGTTCTTCGAGCACAATCTCTATCTCAAACAATCATTAGAGTGGCTTCCATACTCCAGATTACTCCCGTAAGTACCCATAGATTCCTCGGAAGGACAAAATAGAAGACAAAGACAGGAATGAGAAGAATTGGTCTCAGCATTGTAAAAGTTTCTCTGCCTCGTCCACAAGAGGATTGTTGAAATTCTCAGAAAGACCACTTTTCGAGGATATTATTACACTTGATATTGCAAGATATGGTAGGCCATAATTAGGATTATCTGCATAAATAAGATGGATATCTCAGTCCACAAATACTTCATCTATTGCAACAGAGAGTCAACCTGCTACAGATAGTCCGAAAGATAACAATGGAGAGCGGACTTTAAAGCAGAAAAAGACAAAAGCATCACCGGAAGAATGCGACCAGGCTGTTGAAGGTCTGAGTACAGTGAAAGTCAAGGCCAAGCAGGCACAGGAATCACGCAGGAAAGATGAAACTATTGTTAGAAAGTTCTGGTCTTTATTGATGGGAGTCGGACCTACACTAAGGGTTGTTGCTTCTATGAGCAGGGAAGATTGGGCTAGGACGCTTTATTAGTGGAAAGATGACTTTAAGGGAGCCATTCTACATTATCGTAACCCCTGACGTCAAATATTGATTAAACGTATTAGTTGCAAGTGATTTATTCAGTTCGATGTAAAGGCTTTTTATATAAAAATAAAAAAATAAAATAAAAAATAAAATAAAAAAATAATAATAAAAATGTTGCAACAACCGTAAGCCTTGACGGCAAATAGCGTCTTTGTCATAATAAGCCCTTGATCTCAGCGCAAGTTTTGCCTCAATAAAAATGAAATAACTTACAGCATTTTACCAATATGTAAAAATCATGGCTTCTAATGCTAGGCAAAATGTGTAGTTTCCATTTATCGTTTTTGAACTATTCGGGCTCGTGAAACCCTTTTATTCTTAATGTTTTCCAATACGTGGAGAGAATTATCAGAATATGCATTATTTCAGAAAGCTAGTTTCCCACAGCTTGACACAACTGTCTGATATGGGTGCAGGGCACCTATTCCCATACCCAGACCCGGGGACACACATTATATATATAAAAATATCATATTTTAGCCTTTGGGATCTGCATTGTGTGATCTGATTAACTTATCAAAACAGCAGATGAAGGAACAACAGATCTACAAATACATTGGTCTCAATTGATAGAGCAAAGACAAATCTGCAGCACTCAGTGACTTGCCTTCGATTAACTGTAAGAAAGAGGTTTCAATGCAATAGCTTAAAACTCAAGAGTTTGAAGCAATACAAGCTTGGAATCCATAGAAATGATTTAAAATACCCTAAGATTCCCAGAGTCTGAAACTGTGCTCTGATACCATGTGTAAGAACCTTAAACTTAAACTTTCATAATGCAAACATCATTCATAAAATACATAAGTGTAAAGCCTTTAATTTTCAAGATTTATAATCATTCACAAAATTCATACTACACAATTCAGAGTGGGATTTTTGAAGCAGAATATATATATATCAATTGACAAATTAATACTTACCTGGAACAATGTTTGGAGATTTTCCTGATCTACCATGGCTCCAGCTCCTGTTACCAAATCGTCGTTTTCCTCCTAGCCTATCTGAGGTCAACCTCTCCGGTCCCCAGATCTAGAAGACACGTCTTCTGGCCCCCGTGCCCAAAACTCCAATAACAATCGAGAGCATTCCATAACTCTGTTAGAACTCTCGAACTCACTACTCATGAACCACACAGTTAGAACTTCTCTGATAGCATTCGGGTCAGTTTTCCCCTTCACTACCATGCTCATCAAGTTTACCCCTCTTCCCTTTTATACACAAACTCCATTCCTGATATTTATTAGAATATGATCTTTTAACAAATATCTTTGAAAAATATTATATTTTAATAAATATCGGAGATTTATTAAAAAATTATTATTTAATAAATATCTTGGTTTTATTAAAATAATATTATTTATTAAATATCTTAGATTTATTAAAATATTATTATTTATTAAATATCTTGGATTTATTAAAATATCATCATTTATTTGCATAAGTCAATGCTTTTAATTTTCTTTGAACAAAATATTAGTTCTCATTATATTATGGTGAGTTAGGGAGTTACTCAATACTTCAATAATTCACTCCCTACTCTACACCGAGTTTCTTTCTATAATTGCTTAGTGCACGTACTAGTGTCGTACACGTGATACCTGCATATGTAGCTATCATATGAAGGTCTCATATGCATGCTAATATTTCTATGTTCCATATAATTCGAGTTGGGTCATTACAATATATTTGGTCATTTTTGTTTATTTTTCATAGTATTCATGGCTCAATCAAAGGCAACAAGACAGAGGCAAATAAAGAGGAAGAATGTCCCCATTGGAGATGCCCCTCCTGTCCTTGTTTCATCAGGGTCTGCAAGTATTCCATCTATTGGAAGTGGGGCTGCAACAACAACTTCAAATGTACAGGGAAAACAAACTCATGACCCCAAATACCCATTGTGGAAATATGTGACAAGAGAGGGAGGGGCAGGAAAAATGGGAAAGGGAGGAGGAAATTGTTCATGGAAATGCAATATATGCGACAGCCATTTCACTTCCACATATTTCCTTGTGAAAGCTCATTTGTTGGGTTTTCCAGGTTGTGGCATTAAATGTTGTACAACAATTGAATCGGCACAGAGGAAGGAATTGGAGAAAGAGCAATTTGTTGGTGCGGCAACTGTGGCATCAAAATCAAAACAAAACAAGAATGATGACCCCCTTCCATTCTTAAGGAAAAACAACAAGTTCCCTTTGGAGACTTTTAGTAGGGGACAATCAACAAAGAGAAAGGCAACTGCAGTTGGTCCAATGGACAAGATTTTTCAAAAAGAGAAGAGGGAAGAGCTTGATCTCACCATTGCATTTTCTATCAGAACTTCATATCCTTTAATGTTGCACAGTCACCTCTATTTATTGAGATGTATTTGTGCTCAGCCATGGGGCCCTCATCAGTAGACATGTGCCTCCCTGGCCCAGAAGCCTGTAACAACATTGTTGACAAAGGCAAAGAAAGAGGTGGGAAAAATGCTTGAGCCTATTAAATCAACATGGCCAACATCTGGGGTTAGCATTGTTTCTAATGGATGGACAGATTCAGCACGCCACCCACTCATCAACTTCATGGTGTCATCCTTGAATGGTCCAGTTTTCTTGAAAGCAGTGGATGCACTTGGACAGTACAAGGATGCACAATATATGGGTGAGTTATTTATTAAAATTATTGAAGATGTAGGTGTCGATTCTTGTGTGAAAATCATTACAAATAATGCACCTATTTGCAAGGTTGTTGGCATGATTATGGAAGCAAAATATCCACAAATATTTTGTACACTTTGCATTGTCCATTCATTGAACTTGGCACCGAAATCTATTGCCTCTGATGTGCTTTGGATTGGAGCCATTATTGAGGATGCACGGCATATCCGCAACTTTGTACAAAACCATATAAATGCCCTCACTATCTCTAAGGAGTATAGCAATCTATCATTGTTGAAAATTGCGAATACACGGTTTGCCTCTTCATTCATCATGTTTAAGAGGTTGAGGGAGGTCAAGACCGCTCTTGGGGCCATGGTTATTTTAGAGTTTTGGTCTTTTTGGAGAAAGACGAATCAAGCAGCCTCAAAGAAAGTGAAGGACACAGTGTTAGATGATCTATGGTGGGAGAAGGTAGATCTAGTTATTCAGATCATGGAGCCTATCATTTCCTTGCTTCCATTTGCAGATACAGACCAACCCATCCTAGGAGAGGTTTATGAGGGATGGGATTCCATGATTGAGTCTGTGAGGACCATTGTTTTACAGAGTCAGTGCCTAGAGTATGAGACACGCTCGGTGAGGCCTTCTTCACCAAAGACAGGATATTCTTGTTAGTGTATGGAGCTGATTGCACACTTTTACATGGTTTGGCTCATCCCTTGAACCTGAATACAAACGATGATTAGTGGTCGAATGGTGGACCTTCCCGTTGCAAATTCTCCTCACATGGATGGTGAATTGCAAGGAAAGATGCATTGAGGAGGATTTTTTCAAAGAGAGGGGCGTCCCTTGATGAGGGAGGATGCTTCCTTGCGCAGTTTTCTCAACGTAGTTCCGGCGATTTGGTGCCATGACGTATCTTAAGATAGGGGGCTAAAGCCCCATTCTTGGTGGAAACCTGCGGGGAAAATGCCCTATCTACAATAGCTTAGCCATAAGGCTCTCTCTGTGTGACTTCATCCTTGTTAGGAGAGGAATTGGAGCACATATGGGAATTTGTATAGTGTGAAGAAGAGCAAGTTTTAGCGCTCCCAGTGGCAAAGACAATGGTATGTGCATGCCAACTCGTCTCATCTACAGGCAGAGGGAGGATTGGTTGAAGGGAAAGACAAAGATGTGGGATGTCTTTCCTAATGATATGGGTCTAGACAGCAGCGTTGAGTTGGCATTGGCCAACTTGGATCTCAATGCGCCAGTGCTTGAGCTTGTCACATTTGATGATGGAGTAGAGGCATCATCCTCCACACCAGCAGATGCAGAGATGACAGAGGAGGAGGATGCATCAGAGCCAGAAGAGAGCAGTGGTGAGCATGATGATCAAGATGAGGACAGTGATGTTGATTATGATGATGAGGATTGATGACTCATTGACTCTGACTCATTGAGGCTTCAGGCTTGTAGTATTGTAAACTGTATTTTTTTTGTATTTTCTATTTCTATTTGCCATTGGCAGTGTACTTATGTAGCACATTTTGATTCTGATGCCTTAATGAGAAAACTACAGTATCTTACTATCTTGTCTTTCTAAGTAAATTTGACAATTGTATGATGTATCAATGTATCATGCATGAGTATCTAAGATCTTAAACCTATGTTTGAATCAATGAATTTGTATGAATTTGTGTAAAAAATATCTAATTTTTAATATATTAATAGATATAATTTTTTAAAATATATATATATACGAGGATTCGAGAACGTATTTCGGATACGTATTCCCCGAGGATTTTGACAATACGTTATATATTATATATATATATATATATATATATATATATATATATATAATACTCCCGGGAGTGTCCTTTTTATATATAATATATAACGTATTGTATCCCGGGAGTGTCCTTTATATATATATATATATATATATATATATATATATATATAATAAAATAATATATAACGTATTGTATCCCGGGAGTGTCCTTTTCCGGGGGTCACCGTATCCCGAATCTGATTCTGGAATCCTCGTATCCATCGAATCCCGAATCCCCGTATCAGGGGACTTAGATTGACAGTTGTTTTGTCCTTAGGGGTTTACCTATTTTTCACATCATTGTCAAGTTGTCCAAAGGTCTTAGATGACTGTTGTCCTGTGTTTCTCTTAATTAAATAAATCAGATTTGAACTTATTTAATCACAGAAATAAATATTTTTGAACATGCAACAATCACACATATGGCTGGAAAAATGAACAATGAGCAATAAATGAATAACACACGTGCACAGTTATTTTTCCCTTCAAATCAGCTTATAATTCCTGTGAAAATTCTATTGCAGTATATTGGTTTATTTCCTCCTACTTGATTTAATTTATACAAGTTATTTTCAAAAATTGGATTCAGAAAATACTGAAAATAAACACAACTACAACCTACACAGGCAGATCATTTACTGAATAATTCACTCATGCAACAAAGTGACACATGGATTTTTGGACATAAGTCCCCGGAAAAACCCAAAGCGGGAAAATCGGTTCAACAAATATGAGGGTTTTATTATTAAGTAGTTCTGAGTAGAGCAAATCTGGGTTCCAATCTTGGAAAACCCGACAGAGAATAAAAGATATAAAATCTGCAGCTAACCTGAAGCTCTAGTGCCAAATATCTGACTGACCCACACCCTCAAACGGGATTTACAGGACTCAGTCTGGATCTGACCCTAGAAAACCTCAGCATTGCCCCTGAAGCCTCAGCGTCAACCCTGCTAGCCTCAAATGCCACTGCACTGCACCAGAAGGGACTGCTTCACCCCTAGAAGGGTCTCACAGTCTCACGCTAGCCCTAGACGACCCTCTGTGTGATTTCTGAAGCCTCCCAGTGCCTCTGCACTGTCTTGCGTAGCACCTATGCAGTGGCTGCGCAGCACCTGTGTAGTTGTTGGTCTGCTTCTCTGCGTTATCCTTGAGCTGCTCCTCTTGCCTCTTGTTGTCTCTTGGTTCTTGGAATCAGATCATTCCCTCAGCCAATACTACCCCTCACTGCAGGAAATTCCACTGGAAATTCTTAGCAAACCCGCCCTAGAACCAGATCTATTCCTTAGTTCTACAAAGATTGTGTGTCTTCAACTGACCCTCAAGCCTTTCTCTTATACTTTTTCGTTGAACCCTTCAACGGCCTAGATTAAATCATCCATCAATGGCTGAGATTAAAAGACTGCTTGATCCATGTGACTTAAGACAATTTTCAGCACATGTGTTAATTAATTCACTTTAATTATTTTATTTTCCTAAATAGACTTGGGAAATCCATTAAAAATAATTAATTATTTGAATAACTTGAACACAATTTGAAATTTCTCAAATCCATTTCTAGGTCTTGTAGATCAGGTGTACTCTAGTCCCTCCACAAAATTTGGGACCTAGAGCACAACTGATGCTACCCCAAATACACAAAATCTCAACACTCCCTCTTAGCATCAGAAGTGTGCTCTAGCAATACATCACACCATGCATTACAAGATCTTGAATACTTGGTTTGTGCTGCTAATGTTTGGCCTGTTGCCCTCCATCTACTGCACTCCTTCTCTCTTTACTATTGCCCATGCCACTGCCACTGACACTGCCACATCTGTAGTAGTACTGCAACTCGCTCTCAATTTGTTGCATCATGTTGCCCATAGCACTGCAACTCAGTTGCTGAGAAGTAAGCAACTGAAAGACTGCCCAACTGTTTGACAGAAAAGTCAAGTTTCCCTCCACCACTGAAGGTCCCTGGATGTTGAATAATGTTATCCTCTTGGAGACACTGTCATGTTGCAACACTGCACTGCGTGAGCCCAGCTTCTCTGCACTGCTGAAGTCCCATCAGCCTCTCTGCGTTGCTGCGACGCTGTTGTTGCCTCTGCATCACGCTACTCCCTCTTCAGCTCTACAGCTCCGTCTTTTGCTTCAATGTGGCCAACTGCAACCATCTCCCGACTCATCCCGCTACCGTCTTAAGGCTCCTGTAGCTCGTATGTGATCCAAGAGTAGGGCTGACTCAAGGATCCCGCCACTCAATATGGATACTCTATATATCCATGTCACCCCACCTCTTCTCTCGAGTTGCATGAGCACTCATGGCTGCATCATCATCAAAGCCTTCTTCATTTGCTGCAGCAACATTGGAATCAAAAGCTCCTTTGTCCTTCTTCTTAGGACAACTGTTGGCGAAATGACCAAGATCACCACAGTTAAAGCACCGAACCTCGGAGAGGTCCTTCTTCTTCTTCCCTTGCTTCTTTTCCCTTGATGCAAGGGTTGCATCCTCCTCCTCTTCTTTCTTCACTCTGGTTGATCCACTTCCTCCACTGAAAGACTGTTTCTTAGTGATCCTCATGATCTTCTCTTGGCAGAGAATAGCCCACATATCTACCCATGATGGTAACGTTGCCCTTCCCAGAATGCTCTGTACAAACGTTTCCCATTCTTCAAAGACAACATTTAGGGCCATCCTCGCTAGGAGGCTTCATCTAGAGTAGCACCCATGCCAATTAGCTGGTCACAAATAGCTTGAAGTCTGAAAAGAAACGGATCTATCTCTTCGCCCTTCACCATTTGGAACATCCACATCTGGTTCTCCAGAAGCATTCTTCTTTGCACAAAGCCTCCTTGGTACATCAGCTCTAGAGTCGTTCACATGGCATTTGTTGTATTCTTACCAGCAATATGCGAAATGACGTGATCCTTGACTTCGTCTATGATCAACCGCTTTGTCCGTGCTTGATTTTCTTCATACTTCTTGAGTGGATCTGCATCAGTTGGTACAACAAGTGTCTGCTCTACATGATCTTTGAGACCATACTCATCTAGAATTGAGAGGATTCTGGCCTTCCAAATGACATAGTTGGACATGCCATCCAACCTGTCTTGATCCCTCAATCCATATCGAGCCATGTTTTCTCAGATCTGGAGCAAGCAATACTGGATCTGGGTTTCTTGGTGACTAGAAAACCTCTAGTAACTGCTTCTTTCTGCAAACTGACTTCCCTCTTGGAAATCTTCCACCAAAACTCAAACGGACAGTATTCTCCGATCCTCCTAATCGAATCTCAAATCTGTTTGGCTCAGATCTGCTGAATCACTGTCTTCCTCCCGCCTTTGTTGCCTTAGCTAGGCACAATTCTACAGCTGCAGAATCTCTACCCCACCAGCATTGCTGAAGATCTGAAGCACTACTTCCGGATCCTGGCAAGATTCTTCCGCAACAGGAGAAGTGACTAGACAGCGTCTTCCTTGTTGGCCTAGCGCAGTCCCAGCGTTGCTCAGAAGTGGACTGCGTAACCCCAAACTGGGTGATGCAGTCCTTACGCTGCCCTGGGAAGGGTCTGCGTAAGCCTAGAGGCCTTCTGCAACTTCAGCGCTGTCTCTCTCTGGATCTGCGTCCTCCAGAGTCTACAGCAAAGAAAATCAAGCAAGAGTTTACAGCAAAGAAAATCATCACCGAACATAGCAAGGAAAATCATGTTAGTGTTTAAAAATATACTTCACGAATCTTGTTATGAAGATAAATATTAGTTATCTGTTGAATTCCTTATTCTCCTTATTTTGAATTACTGCTTAAATTCTTACTCTGAATGTTAAATTCCGTGTTCTGAATTACTGCTTAAATTCTTATTCTGAATGTTAAAATCAAAATTACAGTGTTAATAATTGTAATGCTTAATGTAAATTCAGACTAACAGATAGTTATAACTATTAGGTTCTTTTGGTGAATTTCAGGAGTAGCGATAAGGTTCTTAGTTTAACTTAGAAACTTAGGACTTTACATTTTGGTATCAGAGCCGGTTTAACTCTCGGACCTGTTAAGATTATGTTGCTGATAAAATCAATAAATGTTATAAATACTGCCTGAATGCTGAAGATGAATTTATGTATTAACGCTGTCCTGTAACAACCTTATTCCAATACTTAACACAATAAGACTACAAACATTAGTCCTTAAGGCTGAATTCCTAGAAAGGAAAACCAAAATTGGAAAGGAGCAGTATGATCACAAGACTAGTCTTCTGCAATTAGGCTGCAGAACTGGGTAATCATGATCGTAAACCTCAACTTAATAACTTCACCAATGAAAGAAGCTGAATAGTATTTCTTGAAGGACCGAATAGTGAAGCTTTAAGCCTTTTCAAGGCTGAGATCATTGGAAGAAAGAGCGAAGGTCTGTACTGAGATATAAGATCTGAATTTACCATTTCAGAAATTGTAAGGTTCTATGGGTAACCAAATCACATGTTTAAGACATCTATAAGAGTTAAGTAGCATTGTTTATGGGATCCGAAGTACTAGGCTATAAAGTTAGGTCAATGTTTTTTTTTTTAAAGAAAGCAAATGTATGTGTTCACCATCCGAATTTTAGTGTCACCTCAGAAGGTCCAAGTTCTATGCATCATTACAAAGATGACCGAATCACAGTTTTGAGATGTATTTTGTGGACTAATATCAAGTCCCATCTCCAGCATAGACCCTTCTCAAGAAATAAGCCGAAGTTGAATTGTTTAGAAACTTTATAGGCCTAGCTGGAAGGTCTATTATAAAGCTTCTGTCATCATATTTGAAGAAGTCAAAACTGCTGTGACAAAAAAAAAAAAAAAAAGTCCTAAGCATATATATAAGGAGGATGAACCATACAGTGATATAAAAGCCGATCTTAAGAGGTAGAAGAGAACCTTTAATTTATTGAGTATATTGGGTTTGATTAACGTGAATTTTATATCAGGACTGTAGCAGCCTCTTCATAACACTAGTCATGTCATTATTTAATAGATCTTTGGTAGAAGCCCTATTTTGAGGGTCAAGCTTGCAAGAGAAAGCTACAGGATTCTTAAGAGCTATATTTACTATAATAAGCAGTAAAAAGGAAGTCTGTAGCAGCTCCTGCCAGAAGTAACCTTACCTCCGCAAACATTACATTCTCTTTCATACTTGTGCACTATCTACATTACATTCTCTTTCCTACTTGTGCACTATCTTATTACGCACTTGAGAAATGTCTTTTTCCTCGCTGTATAACCTTGCTCCTTTTGATTGTAAACCGCAACCTTTACACTTGAACCTTATCAGAAAACTCAAATTACTCTTCGTTGTTCTATCTCAGACTTATCCACAATACTTCCCTCAAATGAGCCACAATTCAAGGAAGTTTAAGGTAATGATTTATTAGCTGAATAAGCTTAGAGTAAATCATTTCTTCATTTGTGGGGATATATAGGACGAACCTTAAGGTCGGTAGAGAAATATGTCACTGCCATCCAATTTCCATCTGCCCATACATGTCGGTTACCAGCTATCTGTTGTCAAACGCTCAAAACCCCAATGTATCGAATCAAAGGAGAAGCCACGATAGCACTAATGCCAAATTTTTTTTAAATAATAACTAAATTGCTTTATGATATTTTACCTAAAATTGTTTTATGATATCTTCAATCTAATTTTGAGTATTTGAAATTTAAGGTTCGGTTGATAAAACACCTTTATGCATAGTTATGTGAGGCCGTTGTCATTTTCAAAAAAAATCTTTTTTAAAATAAATATAGCAGAAAGTTTTATCAGTAATGAGACTATCATTATTGTTGCAAATAAATTTAGTGGAAAGTTTTATCAATAATGAGACCATCGTTATTGTTGCAATTCCCAAATGTAATAGAAGTTTATTCATCTTTACATAAAAAAAATTATATCACTCAGATTGATTCACTGGGATTTATAAAGGGTAGGGTTTTACCTTTTGCTATTTCTTTTGGTTAATCTGACGAAAACAAACTCTGAGTATTAATATTTTTAGATAATATTCCAAAACTAATATCTCATCTTTCTTTATTTATTAAAATCTTAAAATTTAGATGGAAAGATTTATTTAAAAAGCTACGGTTTGTAAAAGGTAAAATTTTGAGTATTTGATTTAACTCATATATACAACCTTTATGAGTGAAATTTAATTTATAATTAAAAAAAAATACATGGTGTGAGGCATGAGGTGCAATGGGCAGTATAATTTCACACCATAAGATAAAGTGATGTATAAATATTCCCCACTTTTGAAATATATAAAGTTTGAATTTATTTTATATTTCATTAAATCCTTCAATATAATAAACAAAACCTTAATTTATTACTTTTCAATATGTAGTGGAGGAATTAAAAAAAAAAAAAAAATTGAAATAGTTCAATAAATTTCCTTATCGTATTAATTTAAATAAATTAAAGGAGAGTGACTCCATTACATATATTTGACATTTATGTATGTGTTTATGGGTGTATTTATTATAAAATAAAGATTGTTGAATTTATAAATGAAGTTTACTTAAATGTAAAGATATATTTTTATGATACTTATTAATATTTGTATATATTAGGATACTTAAAAAATAAAAATAAAAAAATTATATATATATATATATATATATACTCGTTTGTGAGCTTGAATTTATGAAAATCTAGATTATACCTAATTCTTATAAATTCTTATTATGTAATCAGGAAAAGTTACAATGGTAAGGACGTATCAATGGTGACAATACCATAGGGTTGCATCGCCATCACTAACACCACGACCAACCTCATCACCATCGCTCTCACCATCACCATCGCCACCACCAAGGTCAGCATCAGCACCAATTGTTACAGCACCTGAATTAACCGCTATAATGCGCTCATTAGAAGCCATTCTGGAAACATGAAAGGGGTCGCAACCAACCAACACTAAAGAAGAGCAACCTCATCTTGAGGAAAAACATTCTGAAAAGTCTAAAGATTGTGATTATAAGCCACCAAAAGAAGATATTTCTAGAGAACTACAAGAGATTAAGCTTTCGGAATTTTCAGGAGGACGAGCGGGAGAATGTGCTGAAGTATGGTTAGAAGGAATGATAAGATGCTTTGCATTAAGAGAATATTCTTCTACCTCTAAAACAAATATCTTCATATTTAAACTCAGAGAAAGTGCTCTAGTTTGGTGGGGAAATTTAGAAAAACAACTACATCTCACATCAAACAACGTTCCATGGAAGTTGTTTGAGGAAAGATTCTGTGCAAAATACTTACCACCTTTCTTTCAAGAACAACAAGCTCGAGCCTTCCATATGTTAGTCCAAGGTAATAAAACAGTGGAAGAATATGAGATAAAGTTTATAGAGCTGGTAAAATATGTTCCTTATCTAGATACTGACGAACGTCAAGCCCAGTGTTTTGTTTATGGATTAAATCCTCGAATCAAGGCTATGGTCAGAATGTGGAAACTGTCATCAGTAGCTGAGGCAGTTGAATGTGCATGGTATGCAGAGGAACATTTAGGGATTAAAAGAGATATCAGACCAACAGAACCTGCACAGCCAGGATTTACAGGAAAGACTCCCCGGAACTTCTTCAGGGAAAGTAGCTCTAGACCACCTCTTTATGGTAACAGGTTTACTCTGAGAGGATTTGAAGCAAGAACTCCCATGACCATTAATACTATAGCTACTGAATCATCAAATACTAGTCCATGGAAATCTCGGGGGACTGCTAATAGAGGAAGAAATGGAAGAGGAAGTGGCACCAAAGAACGAAGCTCCTTGTCTAGAAATTTACAATCTGACTCAAGGGGACCATCTCAAGGTAACTGTTGGGGTTGTGGAGGACCACATTTTCAGCGTGATTGTCCAAAAGTCTCGTCAAAAATAATACAAAGAGCCGGAAAAGAACCATCATCAAGTACTCAAGGCAATCATAGAATCCATGCTATGGTCAACAATAACGAGGCAGCACATCAGTCCACTGTTGTGGATCTTCAGGTACTATCAATGGAATAAAACTCAAAATTTTATTTGATATTGGTGCTACTGATAGTTTTATTTCATCATCTGCATTAAATAGATGCGGGTTGGCATCTTTTAAGCAAAACAATTTCAAACAGGTAGAAATGGCTTCAGGAGAACTTCAATCTGTAGATTTAAGTGTTGAGGAATGTAAAGTTGACCTAGGAGTCTGTCTGACAAAACTAAAAGTATATGTCACAGCCTTAGGAACTTATGACCTCGTTATAGGGATGGATTGGTTAGAATCTCATAAAGCATGGGTAGATTGTTATGGAAAAACAATACTTCGTATTAATGATGAAGGAAAGACAATCCAAATCCAAGGTATTAAGAGAAAAGTGTCCCTACGCTTCATATTAGCAATGAAAATGAAACGTTGTTTAAGAAAAGGTTGTTAGGTATATGCAGTTCAAGAAGTAAGCAAGGAGAAAGAACCATCCTTAGAACAATATCCAGTGTTATCTGAATTTTCAAATGTTTTTCTAAAGGAATTACCAGGATTACCTCCTAAAAGAGAGCTGGATCTCAAAATAAAATTAAAACCTGGTACAGAACCAATTTCTAAAACACCATACAGAATGACAGCCCCAGAGTTTCAAGAATTACAAATCCATTTGAAGGAACTATTGGAAATAGGGCAGATCCGACCCAGTATTTCACCTTGGGGTGCACCTGTAATCTTCATCAAAAAGAAAGATGGGTCCTTGCGATTGTGTATAGATTATCGAGATTTAAATCGAGCTACAATAAAGAATAGGTATCCAATGCCTCGAATTGATGACCTTTTTGACCAAATGAAAGGAGCTGCAGTTTTTTCAAAGATCGATCTACGATCAGGTTATCATCAACTAAAGATTAAAGAAAGTGATTTTTCTAAAACTGCATTCCGAACTCGTTTTGGGCATTATGAATTCATTGTGGTACCCTTTGGATTGACCAATGCACCAGCAGTATTCATGAATATTATGAACAGTGTTTTCCGTAAATACCTCGATCAATTTGTACAAGTCTTTCTAGATGATGTTCTCACATACTCTAAGAATGAGAAAGAACATGAAGAACATCTTCGGATAGTATTATCTTGCCTTAGGGAACACCAGTTATATGGGAAGTTATACAAGTGTTCTTTCTTTCAAAAAGAGATTCATTACTTGGGACATATTATATCTGGTGAAGGAATCTCGATAGATCTTAAAAAGGTGAAAGCAATCATGGAATGGCCAATACCTAAGAATGCACAAGAAGTGCGAAGTTTTATGGGCTTAGCAGGTTATTATCAAAGGTTTATAGAAGGATTCTCCAAGATTGTGAAGCCTATCACCACCCTCCAGCGCAAAGGTGTTAGGTATGAATGGACTGAGAAATGTCATAAAGCATTTTCCGAACTCAAAAGATTATTGACTTGCGCACCAATTTTGCGAGTACCTGATATGGATAAAGACTTTATTGTGTGTACCGATGCATCTAAACAAGGATTGGGTGCAGTATTAATGCAGGATAGAGGCGTAATAGCATATGCTTCAAGAAAATTAAAGCCACATGAAGAACATTATGCTACGCATGATTTAGAGTTAGTTGCCATGGTACTAGCTTTAAAGATATGGAGACATTGCCTGGTAGGGAGAAACTTTGTACTCAAAAGCAACCACCAAAGTCTACAATATTTGTTCACCCAGAGAGACTTGAATGCTAGACAAAGACGATGGAGTGAATTCTTAAGTGAATATGACTTGGAATTTCATATATAAAAGGGAAAGAGAATGTAGTAGCAGATGCTTTAAGCAGAAGACCACGAATATTTTCCCTCATACATATCCAGGTAGACTTAAGAAAACGAGTACTAGAACATCTTGTAAGAGATAGCTGGTACTTAAAAGTAAGGTCTGGGCTGGATAGTAACCATTTAAAGGAACCTAAGTTTGAGGGATATGATCTGGAAGATGATGGAATTTTACGATTCCGTGGAAGGATGTACATACCAAATAGTGGAGATCTTCGAAACACCATCCTGAAGGAAGCCCACAGGGCAGTTTATTGTGCATATCCAGGAGTAAAGAAAATGTATGCTGATACAAAGAAACTCTTCTTCTGGACAGGAATGAAAAACAACATTGTCAAATTCGTTGCTAAATGCCTTGAATGTCAGCAAGTAAAGGCTGATCATTGTCACCCAGCAGGTCTCCTACAACCTCATGACATTCCTATGACTAAATGGGAGATAATTTCTATGGATTTCATCATCGGGCTACCTCTTACTCCACAAAGGCATAATGTCATTCTAGTTGTGGTAGATAAATTAACGAAGAGTGCCCATTTTATTCCTGTAAGAGATACTTATGAAGCTGTCGATGTAGCACGAGTATTCATAAATGAAATTATCAGATTTCATGGAGTACCTAAGAAAATCATATCAGAGAGGGATTCCCGTTTCACTTCAAGATTTTGGACATGTATGTAATCAGCAACGGGAACTCAATTAATTTAAGCACGGCATATCATCCTGAGACTGATGGACAAACAGAAACGGTAAACCAGGTACTAGAAGATATGCTAAGAATGTATGTTATGGATCAACAATCGCATTAGGAAAAGTACTTACCCTTAGTTGAATTTGCATACAACAATAGTTATCACAGTTCAATAGGGATGTCTCCATTTGAAGCATTATACGGAAGACCCTGCAGAACACCATTAAGTTGGGACAGGTTAGAAGACCGGGTAATAATGGAACCAGAATTAATCCAAGAGATGGAAGAACAATTAAAGAAAATTAGGCAATGATTGAAAGAGGCACATGATAGACAAAAAGTTATGTTGATGCTCACAAGACAGATAGAAGCTATAAAACAGGAGATCAGGTTTTCATCCGCATCAAGCCAAATAAAAGCACCATACGGTTTGGAAAAGGGACAAAATTATCTCCCCAATTTATTGGACCGTTCAAAGTCCTGGAAAAAGTTGGACCTATCGCCTATCGTCTTGCACTGTCACCCCACTTGCATAACATTCATAATGTATTTCATGTATCTGTCTTACGAGTCACGACACTATATTGCTGACAAATCTCATAATATTTAATGAAAAGAACTGCAGGTATTGGACGAGGGAACCATTATGGTTGAACCATTACGTATACTGGAACGTAGGGTTCGACAACTCAGGAACCTTCTAGTAGATCAAGTTAAAGTCCAATGGGAAAAATATAGTCCTGAATCGGCTACCTGGAAAGATATAGAGGCCATATGTCAAAAATACCCCAGCTTGTGCTAAATTTTGAGAAACTGAAAATTTTATGTGTATATAACTACTCTATTTGGGACATTTGAGAAATGAATTTTATTTTGCTAGTACATGGATACCATAAAGATATGATATTTATTTGACTCTGTTGATACATAATATATGTTATTGTTTAATTTTACCGGTACATGGATACCAATATAAAATATGTCATTTAATTAACATTGTGGAAATATGAAATTAGATCATAGATTATGTTATAAGTAAAGATATCTATAAATTCATTTCATTTCTGCATGATTAAATAAATAGAAATAATAGAATGACTACATTTTAATATGAAATGACTAAATATGTTAGGTCATAGATAGCAACATGTATGAATTACCCAAAATTGTTATATGAATGCAAATTGTTTTGAATATATCAACACATATGTTATGATGTATGGACAAGTGTTTAAATTGCAAATAAGATCGTCCCAAAATGACCACGTGATGACAAAATTTCAGAACAATTGAGACTCCATGAGATTTCATGATAAGATGTTACTCTTGGTCCTAATAGGAAGGGTGGAGGTATTGCCCACTGTTTATTTTCCAAAGCCTGGGGTCATTGGAGGGTTGTGCGAGTCACGCTCCCCTAGACGAGTGATGATGACTGCCGGATGCCTACTAGGATATTAGGTCGATAGAGTTGACGCTATCTATGAATGGTTAGGTCACTATATAGGACACCATTTCTTACCCAATAGAGGATGGATAGGATGGGAGCAAAAAAGATTAGGAAGGATAGGATGATTCTAGAATAGCTTGGGGATCAATTTT
This sequence comes from Pinus albicaulis, assembly GCA_034641835.2. NCBI lineage: Eukaryota > Viridiplantae > Streptophyta > Pinopsida > Pinales > Pinaceae > Pinus > Pinus albicaulis. The sequence continues at coordinate 1,009,844,948 of CM076583.1, forward strand.
AAAGTATATATATATATATATATATATATATATATATATATATATATATATATAACTATTAAGTTAACTTTTATAGAATACAATTATAATTGGCCAAACAGAAATCTATCTTGAAAGCAAAATCCTCACATAATCACACCAACCATGGAAATAATTAAATATATCATATAAACCCTAACTTCGGGACGAAGTTTTTTTAAAAGGAGGGAGTAATGTAATGACCTATTTCTAATCATAAATGAAAGATATTAGTAAGCATACGATATATGCGTATGATATCTACATAGGCATGCATCATATGTCTTACACTAGTATAATTATTTATGAAGGATTCCTAAATAAAGGATAAATGGACCTGGTACCTTAAAACATTAGTGAAGAAAAATAGTCTTATTTAATAGTTATTAATGTAAATATATGTGAAGTTACATTTTAATTTGAATATGATTAAAGGAAATTAATTTTAAAATACATATATATAAAATATTATAATTTGATATAATTAAAATAAATTAAAGTAAAATAATAAAAAAAAAAGAATTATGAATTTAAAGATAAGCTCATACTTATCCCTCATTTAAAATGGAGATTACACGTATGTACCTAATAAATGAATAAGAAGGCGGTGAGGAGGTGGTAACCGCTTAAGATGGAATATTTAACCGTATGAAGAGTAGAAGAAAGGGGAGGGGAAAATGAAGGAGAAAATGACTGAAGGGTTGAGGAGTTGAATTGAGACAAACTAGATCAGGAATTACAGAGTCTCCATTGTTCTGAAATTTTGGGCACGGGGGCCAAAATATCTCAAACTTGAGGATTTTGGAACTGAGTACTGCAGTAGTATTCAGTTGGTTGGGTGGTTTTGGTCTTTTGGAACAAAAATAGGAGCAAAAGTGGTGAAGCAAGAGTTTACAACAAAGAAAATCAAGCAAGAGTTTACAGTGACGAAAATCATCACCAAACATAGCAAGGAAAATCAAGTTAGTGTTTAAAAATATACTTCATGAATCTTGTTATGAAGATAAATATCAGTTATCTATTGAATTCCTTATTCTCCTTATTCTGAATTACTGCTTAAATTCTTACTCTGAATGTTAAATTCCATGTTTTGAATTACTGCTTAAATTCTTATTCTAAATGTTAAAATAAAAATTACAGTGTTAATAAGTGTAATGCTTAATGTAAATTCAGACTAACAGATAATTATAACAGTTAGGTTCTTATGGTGAATTTCAAGAGTAGCGGTAAGGTTCTTAGTTTAACTTAGGAACTTAGGACTTTACAATTAAACTGTAACTTAGCAGTTGTACAATAAACAAAATCACTACAAAACAGAGAAGTATAACCTACTGAAATAGAAGTATGGTTCTGCCGAAGAAAGAAGGCAACAACTACTGTTGTGGAACTATACGATGTTGCCATTGTATGGAATCCTTCTTGTTGTTTGCTACAATGGATCAGTACTTTCTCCTCTCAGATACACTCTCCTTCTTCTCTTGGTCTTGTCTCTCTCAAGAGATCTCATGTGAGTTTTAGCTTCTCCCATTTGTCCTATTTATGCTTTGAGAGAGATAACTAGTCTCCTCAACTTTGGCAACTAATTTCCCATATCTTAGCAACTGATCTACTTAACCACCTTATCTCAACAATGAGATGTATGGCTAAGATTATTAACAAATCTAATTCACTAATATTCTAGAATCTATAGAATAATTCATTTAGATTTCTATGATTGTAAAAATATAGGAAATTTGACTTTCACTTGTATTATAGTATTATTTTCCACTTTTACAAAGTAGTCACTAGAATTTGTCTCGAACTACTTCTCCCAGTTCACACCTCACCTATGCAAGAAGCTCCTGCTCAAGCTATATTTCTCTATAAGCATCACTCCATCAGTAAAACTAGCCATGGTTCAATTCCTAGGAAAGCTGTGTAGAAAGAAACACATGACATCATCTAGCTCATTCAGTCTTCATGTATAGAGAATTGACCTGGGTTGTGATTGTGAAAACATTTACATGAACGAATTATTCACATATCAATAAGTAGGCATTGTTTTGTGGTCGAGTATCAAGATTCAAGACAAGAAAAGCGCCATACAAATCTCTTCCTTCAATCAGGTGTTCACATTTTGTTAATTTTAGTTAACAATGGTATGTTCTATGGTTAGCACAATTACTTCAATGTTCCTTTGGCAACCCAATGACAATTTCCAATTTAGTTTTCCAATAGCAATCACATTAACAATAACTGTAGATAGAACATAAAATAAAAGGCAGAAGACAAGCCAAAACAAGAGGACACCAGATTTGGCAGATGCTAGGGAAAAACCCCAATGTCAGGAAAACCCTTTGATCAAATCTTCTTATTATTATATCGAATGTTCAGCACAAAGAGAGAGAGTACAAAAGTCAAAGTTGGCTTGCCAAATCAAAGTCAAAACAACCCTGTCAAATCTACAGTCAAATTCATCCCTAACCAAAAAGTCAACGATGGTCAAATCAATAGCAAAATGTCTCCTTTGTAGCTCCATCAAACCTAGTCAAACTCGGCCTGAATAGGAGGTCAAAATCAGCCCAAAATAATCACAAAGTCAATGGTCAAACTCTGCCCTGAAGTTTGCGGTCAACCTGCAATTTTCTGTTGCAGTCAAAGTGCCCATAATTCTCGATTTTTGTGCCAACCTGTACGGCTGGCAAAAAACAAAATTTTCCCGCAAAAATCGCAGTCAAACTCAGTCAAACACTCCTTGGTCAACGTTGGTCAAACCCCTACAACAATCCTGAAATTCAACCCTACAATCTACCCAGAAAATTCATCCTCCTTGCCACACGTGTGAGAGAGAAAATCTGCCCAATAGTTGTACGAACCAATGAGAGGAGAGAGAAGAAATGTGAGTGATGATGATGCCAAATGAGGTGAGAGGACACTAATATTTATGCAAGTCATTGAGGGTGAAGTGTCACATCCATTAGACTTCATGAGCCTACATGATGATGAGCCTACATGACATTTTACACATGTGGGCATAAATTCAAAAACACATTTCTGTTTATCCAAATTTGATGATCTTTAGATCGAGTTTGGTCCTCTCGAAAAGAGGAATTCAATGAAATAATCATCTCCATCAAATCAGTTATCCAATAGTGGAATTTGGCCCTAGTTCCCAATTTTAACACTCCCTCTCAATTGGGGAGAATTCCACCTACCAATCCATCCATCATCATCCATCATCATGCCATCCTATCGTCATGTACCATATTTGTAACTCGTCTCAACTCTGTTTAACAATGATGTAATAATGAAGAAGAATTGATCGAGAGTGAGTCACAAGACCTTTCCACTCTCCACTAACAAAAGTCAGCCTAGGGCTAGAACCCCAATCAACTTTGATCGTAAATGATCAAGTTTTTTAACACCATGCATCCTAGACAAAGGGAGTACGGCAGTACACGATGCGTCCATCTATAGTGCTATGGTCCCTATCCACTTTTCCCAACTCATTGGCAAGATGAGAGGTACTTCCCATGAGTCCTGAACTACATGGGTAGGATGTATGCAGGGGCATCAACAGGAGAAGGTGAACCACTCATCCTAAGCATATGTCAAACGTAGGGGAAGATGAACCATTCACCCTACACACGTGTCATCAATTGTAGTGGAAGGTGAACCACTCTCCCTACACACATGTCAACCATCATGGGGTATCACAATGGAAGGTGAACCACTCACCTTGTACACAACACACCAATAGCGAAAGCTGAACCACTCACCCCATGGTTGCTCATAGCTCCAAGAAGTACCCCAAGCCCCTAGGAGCTCCCAGAGCTCAGTGTTCAACTCAAGTGGGACCCTCATGGGAGGGTCTTTCCACGACTACAAGTCTCTTTCGGAAGGCTAAGAATTTGACCTTCCTTAAGGGCTTCGTGAGGATGTTTGCGACCTTCTCATCGGTCTTGATGTGTTGGATCCTTATTGATCCCTGCTATACCATATCTCGGATAAAATGGTACCTGATATCAATGTGCTTGGAGCGGTCGTGGAACACGAGATTCTCTAAAAGGCAAATCCCACTGTGGTTGTCGCAGAAGATCACGATGGTATCCAACACGTGCTCAAATAGCTCACTAAAGAGCTTCCTCAACCAAACTGCCTAAAAAATCAAAACATGCCATACTAGATGCAATGTATTCAGCCTCCAATTTTTGTTTCCTCTGCATCCAAGAAATTGAAGCAAACCCCAATGGGAAGCAACATTCAGACGTGCTTTTGCGATCCACCACACTACTAGCCTAGTCAGCATCAATATATCCATGCAGCCTAAAATTTTCGACATTGTATCTCATTCCATAGTTGATTGTGCCACGGAGATATCTCAAGATATTCTTAGCAGCAATCCAATGTATGTGATGAGGCTCGACCATAAATTGACTCAACGTTTTCAAAACGAAGCATATGTTCGGACAAGAATTTACCAAGAACATCACAGCCCCCACGAGTTGTCTATATTCAGAAGGGTTTGCCAATTCGGGCCCAGCAACACATCCACATAGCTTTTTGAAGTTGAGTTCCATCGGAGTAGACAAAGATTTGCAATCCACCATCCCACATCTCTCGAGCAGTTTCACGATGTAGTTTCCTTGAGAAAGGAAAATCTCACCTGGATTTTGCCAGACCTCAAGGCCTAGGAAGTAGTGCATCAGACCTAGGTCCTTCATCTCGACCTCGGAAGCCAACTCCCTCTTCAATTGATAAATGAGAGGGTCTGCACCTGTCAAAAAGGGATCATCCACATAAAGACCAAAATGAGAGGCATGTTATTTTCAAATTTGAAGTATAAGTTAGGATCAACACCGCTCCTTGTAAATCCCAGCTTCATAAGATAGTTATCAATCCTCTCATACCAAGCCCTAGGGGCTTGCTTCAACCCATAGAGGGCTTTCTTAAACCTGCATACATGTATCATTTGATCTGTTGAGATTTTGGGTTAGCATCAGATGTGCTCTAACTCCCATATTTTGTGGAGGAGCTGGAGTACATCAGATCTCCAAGATCCAGAAAGCGTTTAGAAGAATTCCATCAGGTTTAAGAGATATTCAAATAATTGATCTTTTTAATTAAGGACCCTAAGTCTAACTTAGGAAAATTAAAAGATTAAAGTGAATTAAATTAAACATGTGATGAGAATGACTTAAGTGACGCGGATCAAGCAACTTCTAATCTTTGTCATTGATTAGAGATTAGATCACGGTTATTGATGTTTCAACGAGAAAAGTATAAGAGAAGTGCTTGTGGAAGTTGGAGAACATACACATTGGCGAAGCACTGAAGCTACGCTGAGATTCTAGGGCGTGGTTTGCTAAGAATTTCAGAAGTGTTTCAGCTGTAGCGAGGGGCAGTATTGGCAAGGGGTTGGTTTGATCCCAGGCCAAGAGTACAACGAAGGCATAGAAGCAGAATTCCAGACCAGCGCAGAGGCAAACAGGTGCTACACAGTCCAACCAGAGCACAGTAGGGGCAGCGCAGAGGCAGCAGGAGCCACGGAGGGCTGACACAAGCCTAGTCAAGGCAGCGAAGGGGCAGCGTAAACCCTTCAGGGGTGACGCAGGCCCTTCCTGAGCAACGCATAGGCTGACGCAGGCCAGTCAGGCTGACACAAAGGGCTTTAGAGTAGTGTTGTGGTTTCCAGTGGGTCAGAAAGGGCTCGAGTTCTGAAAATCCCGTTTGAGGGTGTGAATCAGCCATATTTTCTGTCTCCGAAAATAGAGGTATCGCTGCCATTTTATTTCTCTGTCGGGTGACCCAGTTTTGGTACCCAGGATTGTTGTACTTAGATTCTGCATAATAATGAAAACCCTCCAGAGCTGGTTGCACCGGTTTTCCCGCATTAGGTTTTTCTGGGGACATTTGTCCAGAAAATCTGTGTCACTTTGTCTATGAGCATGTTATTCAGTATTTGATCTATATGTGTAGGTTGTTATATGTATTTACTTCGATGTTGTTTCTGAATATTCAGAATAATAACTTGTGGATTTAATCAAGTAGGAGAAGTAAATTGAGATTTAACAGTAGGATTTCTTAGATTAAGAAATTTTCACATGGTATCAGAGCAATTGTAGATCAACCTGGATCCTAGCAAAATCAGCTGAAGAAATTTGTGCTGCAGAGAGCAGTTGAAGTAGCAGAGAATCCGAAGAGGGCATTGCAACACCAGAAGGACGCAGAGGCAGCAAAAGCCTCGCAGGGGCTGACGCAGTCCCAACTGGGTGACGCAGAGACATCGCAGTGCCTTCCAGAGGGACGCAGGACCAACCTGTGCTGCGCAGTAGTTGTGTTGAGCCAGTCTTCTCACGCAGAGGCCAGCCATGGTGACGCAGTCCAGTTTCGAGTGCTGTGCAGATTTGCCATGTTCCCAAAGAAAGGCTTCTGATCTTCAACAGTTTCTGGCTGGGTGGAGATTTTGTCGATGCAGAATCGTGCCTAAGCTAAGTTGACAAAGAGCGGGAGGAGAACAGCTACTCAGCAGATTTCATTGCCAAAATAAATCTGAAGATTGATCATAGGGTGATCGAAGAGAGTTGATTCGTTGTGTTTGCAGATTTTCAAGGAGGAAATCAGTTGTTAGAGGGAGCAGAGGGTGCCTTTTTTCGCCAAGGACCCTAGATCCGAGATTCTATTGAGAAGTGGGGAGAGGAAGAGCTGTTTCGACAAAGATCTGAGTAGATGGCGCCACACGGACTGTGTGATCAAGATAGGTTGGATGGCTTGTCCAACTTTGCTATCTGGAAGGCCAGAATCCTGGAACTTTTGGAGGCATACGGCTTAAGGGAGCATGTAGAAAAAGTCTTGGCTAAACCAACCGATGCTCTTCTCCTAGCGAAGCATAATGAAGCAGCGACACATGCCAAGTGCTTCATCATTAAAGATCATGTGGTACCACGCATAGCTGAGAAGAATACGGCCAATGAGATGTGGAGAGCTTTAACCACACAGTATCAAGAGAAATCCATCCAAAGAAAGATGCTTCTGGAGAACCAGCTGAGGTTATTTATGATGTCCAAGGGAGAGGAAATCGATCCTTTCCTCTTCAGGTTGTAGTCAATTCGGGATCAACTGACTACCATGGGGGTCAAGTTGGAGGATGATGTCATGGTGAAGACTGCTCTAAATGCAGTCATAGAGGACTGGGAAACATTTGTCCAAAGCATTTTGGGTAGAGTGGACCTTCCAAACTGGGACGATATGTGGGCTATCCTCTGATAAGAGGAGATCCGTCGAATGACCAAGAGGCAGACCAGCACAGGTTCAAGCAAGGTAAAGAAGGAGGAAGAGGAAGATGCAGCCTTGGCATCTAAGAAGCAGCAAGGGAAAAATAAGCGTGATCTATCCAAGATCAAATGTTTCCAATGTGGCAAACTTGGAAACTTTGCCAGCAATTGTCCTCAAAGGAAGAAGGACAAGGAAGCTTCTAGTTCCAAGGCTGCAGTAGCAGACGATGGCTCCGACGATGATGTAGCCACGAGTGCTCATAAACCACGGAGGTGGGGCGATATTGATCTGTAGAGCAGCTACAAAGTGGTGGCGGGATCCTTGAGTAGCCCAAATCTTCGATCACATCCGTTCTACAGGAGCCTTAAGACAGTAGCAAGGAATGACTGGAGCAGTGGGTGAAAATATCACGGATTAAGCAAAGGCAGAGGCTGGAACGTTGTAGACGGAGCAGCGCAGTGCAGAGGCAGCAACAACGTAGTGGCAGCAATGCAAAGGGGTTGATGAGACTTTAGCAGCCCAAAGGAGGCATGCTTACGCAGTGTAGTGTTGTAGTAGCACAGTGGCTTCAAGAGGACAGCGCAGAGTAGCGACCTAAGGAGCTTCAGTGATGAGATGTAGCCTGACTGACTTGTCTGTCATTGGGCAGGGGTCCTTCAGTTGCTTACTCTCAGCAACTGATTTGCAGTGCAACAGTTGGCAGCGTGATGCAGCAATTTGAGAGGGAGTTGCAGTACGGATGTAACAATGACAGTGGCAGAGTCATGGGCAACAGTACAGATAGCAGCAACAGCACAGTGATGAGGGGTGGCCATGCAGCAGGCCAAGCATCAGCGCAGAGACCAATGCCAGAGATCAAAGCAGTACTTCAGGGTGAAGTGTATTGCTAGAGCACATTCCTCTCTAGGAGGGGGTGTTGAGATTTTGGGGTGGCATCGGATGTGCTCTAGCTCCTAAATTTTGTGGAGGAGTCAGAGTACATGAGATCTCCAAGGCCCAGAAAGCGTTTAAAATAATTCCATCAGGTTTAAGAGATATTCAAATAATTAATCTTTTTAAGTAAGGACCCTAAGTCTAACTTAGGAAAATTAAAAGTTTAAAGTGATTTAAATTAAACAAGTGATGAGAATGACTTAAGTGACGTGGATCAAGCAGCTTCTAATCTTAGTCATTGCTTAGAGATTAGATCACGACCATTGATGTTTCAACGAGAAAAGTATAAGAGAAGGGCTTGGGGTCAGTTGGAGAACACACACATTGGTGGAGCACTGAAGCTAAGCTGAGATTCTAGGGCGTGGTTTGCTAAGAATTTAAGAAGTGTTTTAGTTGCAGCGAGGGGCAGTATTAGCAAGGGGATGGTTTGATCCCAGGCCAAGAGTACAACGAAGACAGAGAAGCAACATTCCAGACTAGCGCAGAGTCAGTCAGGTGCTACGCAGTCCAGCCAGAGCCCAAGAAGGGCAGCAGGAGCCACGCAGGGCTGACGCAGGCCCAGTCAAGGCAACGCAGGGGCAGCGTAAGCCCTTCAGGGGTGATGCAGGCCCTTTCTGAGTAGCGTAGAGGCTGACGCAGGCCAATTAGTCTGATGCAGAGGGCTTCAGAGCAGTGTTGGGGTTTCCGGTTGGCCAGAAAGGGCTCGAGTTCTTTAAATCTCGTTTGAGGGTGTGAATCAGCCATATTTTCTGTCTCTGAGGATAGAGGTATTGCTGCCATTTTATTTCTCTGTCGGGTGAACCAATTTTGGTCCCCAGGATTGTTGTACTTAGATTCTGCATAATAATGAAAACCCTCCAAAGCTAGTTGCACCAGTTTTCCCGCATTGGATCCCCAGAAAATCTGTGTCACTTTGTCTATGAGAATGTTATTCAGTGTTTGATCTATATGTGTAGGCTATTATATGTATTTACTTTGATTTTGTTTCTGAATATTTAGAATAATAACTTGTGGATTTAATCAAGTAGGAGAAGTAAATCGAGATTTAACAATAGGATTTCTTAGATTAAGAAATATTCACACAATCTTGTACTTCGAACCCCTGAGGTTGTTCCAAGTATATTCCTCCTTAAGTGAGCCATGTAAGAAAGCAGTCTTAACGTCCATTTGATGTAGACTCCATCCTTGAATAGCTGCGAGAGAAATGATATATCAAATAGTATTATATGAGGAAACTAGTGCAAATATCGCATCATAGTCCACTACTTCCTTTTGAGAGAAGCCTTGAGCAACAAACCTGGCCTTCTACTTTTCAGCACTCCCATCAGCTCCATGTTTAATTTTGTATAGCCATTTTGAGGTGACTACGGACTTGTCCTTGGGTCTAGGCACCACTTCCCAGACATCATTCTTCATGATAGGTTCATATTCGTCATTCATCACATCCTTCCTGACTTGGTGCTTTACGGCTTCTTTGAACATGCATGGTTCTTCTTGAACGATAGCACTCATATCAGCTAAGTACCCTTGATACCTGTTTGGCTTCTTACTTTCGCGAAATGTCCCTCTTGGAGCAATATGTCTTTCAGCATCTTCGAGAGTATCTTTGAACCACAAAGGTATTTTCCTTGAGGTAGGGGGATCACTAGGAGGTGGATCAATGGGATCCATTGGGCCTTCAACATCGGACATAGGCTCATTTGTCAGAGGTTCATCCTGTTTTTCTGCAACACCATCATAGTCCTTCCTTAGGATAGGGAGATCTTTGGCTTTTCCAAGGGCAGTATCTTCATCAAAGGTGACATCATGACTTACTTCCACATCTCTTTGACCAGGCATAGATTCTATATGCCCTTTGAATTTTCATTGTAGCCAACAAATATGCCCTTCTTCCCAAATACTTCCAACTTGTTTCTTTTCTCTTTAGGCACATGAAAATACACAAGACAGCCAAATATTCCAAAATGAGAAACACCAGGTTTCTTACCAGTGAATATATCCTCGAGTGTCTTGAAATCCAATGCTTGATGTGGGCTCCTATTTTGGACATACACGGCAGTGTTGGCAACTTCTCCCTATGAAAATTTATTAATCTAAGAAATCCTACTGTTAATTATTGATTTACTTCTCCTACTTGATTAAATACACAAGTTATTATTATGAATATTCTGAAACAACATCGAATTAAATACATATAACAGCCTACAGATACAGATCAATCACTGAATAACATGCTCATAGACAAAGTGACACAAATTTTTCGGACAAATGTCCCCGGAAAAACCCAATGCGGGAAAACTAATGCAGCTAGATCTGGAGGGTTTTATTATTAAGCAGATTCTAAATACAACAATTATGCGCACCAAACGTGGTTAGCCCGACAAAGAAAAACACAGCAAGCAATACCTCTTTCCTCAAAGATAGAAAATATGGCTGATTCACACCCTCAAATGGGATTTACAGAACCCGAGCCCTTTCTGGCCCACCAGAAACCCCAGCACTACTCCTCAGCCCTCTGTGTTAGCCTTCCTGGCCTGCGTCAGCCTCTGCGCTACTCAGGAAGGGCTTGCGTCACCCTAGAAGGGCTTACGCTGCCCCTGCGCTGCCCTGACTGGGCCTGCGTCAACCCTGCGTGGCTCCTGCTGCCTCTGCACTGCCTTTGTGTTGCCTTTGATGGACTGCGTAGCCCCTAGCTGCCTCTGCACTGCTCTAGTATGATGCCTCTCTGTCTTCGTTGTATTCTTGGCCTGGGATCAGACCATACCCCTTGCCAATACTGCCCCTCGCTGCAGCTGAAACACTTCTGAAATTCTTAGCAAACCACGCCCTAGAATCTCAGCTTAGCTTCAGTGCTCTGCCAATGTGTGTTCTCCAACTAACCCCAAGCCCTTCTCTTATACTTTTCTCGTTGAAACATCAACGACCCTGATCTAATCTCTAATCGACGGCTAAGATTAGAAGCTGCTTGATCCGCGTCACTTAAGTCATTCTCATCACATTTTTAATTTAATTCACTTTAATCTTTTAATTTTCCTAAGTTAGACTTAGGGTCTATAATTAAAAATATTGATTAATTAAATGTCTCTTAAACCTGATGGAATTCTTCTAAACGCTTTATGGGTCTTGGAGATCTCATGTACTCCAGCTCCTCCTCAAAATTTGGGAGCTAGAGCACATCCGATGCTACCCCAAAATCTCAACTCCCTCTTAGCGAGGAATGTGCTCTAGCAATACACTTCACCCAGAAGTAATGCTCTGATCTCTGGCATCGGTCTCTGCGCTGATGCTTGGCCTGCTGCCCTTCATCACTGCGTTGTTGATGTTCTCTGTACTACTGCCCATGACTCTGCCATCGTCAGTGCTTCATTCATACTGCAGCTCCCTCTCAATTTGTTGCTTCGTGCTGTCAACTGCTGCACTGCAACTCAGTTGCTGAGAGTAAGCAACTAAAGGACCCCTGCCTAATGACAGACAAGTTAGTCGGGCTACATCTTATCACTGAAGCTCCATAGGCTGCTGCTCTGTGTTGTCCTCCTAAAGCCACTGCGCTGCTGCAACTCTACTCTGCGTAAGCATGCTTCCTCTGCACTGCTGAAGACACATCAACCCCTCTGTGCTGCTGCCTCTGCTCTGCGCTACACCCTCTACAGTGTCTCAGCCTTTGCCTCTGCTTCATCCGTGATATTTGCACCCACTGCTCCAGTCATTCCTTGCTATTGTCTTAAGGCTCTCGTAGCTCGGATGTGATCCAAGAGTTGGGCTACTCAAGGATCCCGCCACCACTCCGTAGCTGCTCTACAGATTAATATCACCCCACCTCAGTGGTTCATGAGCGCTCATGGCTACGTCATCATCAGAGTCATCGTCTGCTACCGCATCCTTGGAACTAGAAGCTTCATTGTCCTTCTTCCTTTGAGGACAATTGCTGGCGAAGTGTCCAAGTTCGCCACATTGGAAACATTTGATCTTAGATAGATCACGCTTCTTTTTCCCTTGCTGCTTCTTAGATGCTAGTGGTGCATCTTCCTCTTCCTCCTTCTTCACCTTGCTTGATCCGGTGTTTGCTTGTCTCTTGGTCATTCGGCAGATTTCCTCTTGTCGAAGGATAGCCCACATATCATCCCAATTTGGAAGGTCCACTCTGCCCAAAATGATTTGGACAAACTTTTCCAATCCTCTGTGACTGCATTTAGAGCAATCCTCACCATGACATCATCTTCCACCTTGACCCCCATAGCAGTCAGCTGATCCCGAATCGCCTGCGACCTGAAGAGGAAAGGATCGATTTCCTCTCCCTTGGTCATCATAAATAACCTTAGTTGGTTCTCCAGAAGCATCTTCTTCTGGACGGATTTCCCTTGATACAGTGTGGTTAAAGCTTTCCACATCTCATTAGTCATCTTCTTCTTGACTATGTATGGTACCACATGATACTTAACCTCGTCCATGATGAAGCGCTTGGCATGTGTCGCTGCTTCATTATGCTTCGCCAGGAGAAGAGCATCGGTTGGTGTAGCCAAGACACTCTCTACATTCTCTCACAAGCTGTATGCCTCCAAGACTACTAGGATTTTGGCCTTCCAGATAGCAAAGTTGGATAGGTCGCCCAACCTATCCTAATCACGCAGTCCCTGTGGCGCCATCTGATCAGAAATAATCTATCGGAACAAATATTACTCTCCCCGCTTCTATTGTTACTCTCAACAAAAACTCAGATCTAGGGTCCTTGGCGAGAAAGGCACCCTCTGCTCCCTCTGAGAACCGATTTCCTCCTTGGAAATCTGCCAAACACAACAAATCAGCTCTCTTCGATCACCCTATGATCGATCCTCAGATTTCTTTCGGAAATGAAATCTGTTGAGCAGCTGTTCTCCTCCCTCTCTTTGTCAACTTAACTTAGGCACGATTCTGCACCAGCATAATCTCCACCCCACCAGCAACTGTTGAAGATCTGAAGCTCTGCTTCCGGTCCACAACAAATCTTCACAGCACTCGATACTAGACTACATCACACTGGCTGGCCTCTGCGTGAGCAGACTGGCTCAGCGCAGGCTGCTCCTGCGTCCCTCTGGAAGGCACTGCGTTGTCTCTACATCACCCAACTGGGATTGTGTCACCCAGCTGGGTGGCTCTTGATGCCTCTGCGTACTTCTGGTGTTGTGCTGGCCTCTCTAAATTCTTTGTTGCTTTAGCTACTCTCTGCAGCACAAATTTCTTCAGCCAATTTGCTGGAGATCCAACTTGATCTACAATCGCTCTGATACCATGTGAAAATTTCTTAATCTAAGAAATCCTACTGTTAATTATCAATTTACTTCTCCTACTTGATTAAATACACAAGTTATTATTCTGAATATTCAGAAACAACATCGAAGTAAATACATATAATAGCCTACATATACAGATCAATCACTGAATAACATGCTCATAGACAAAGTGACACAGATTTTTCGAAAAAATGTCCCCAGAAAAACCCAATGCGGGAAAACCGGTGCAGCTAGCTCTGGAGGGTTTTATTATTAAGCAGATTCTAAATACAACAATTTTGGGCACCAAACTTGGCTAGCCTGACAGAGAAAAACATGGCAAGCAATACCTCTATCCTCGGTGGCAGAAAATATGGTTGATTCACACCCTCAAACGGGAGTTACAGAACTCAAGCCCTTTTTGGCCCACTGAAAACCTCAACGCTGCTCCTCAGCCCTCTGCGTTAGCCTTCCTGGCCTTTGTCACCCTCTGCGTTGCTTTGGAAAGGCCTGCATCACCCTAGATGGGCTTACGATACCCTTACTAGGCCTGCGTCAGCCCTGCGTGGCTCTTGTTGCTTCTGCATGAGATCTGTTGGACTGTGTAGCCCCTGGCTGCCTTTGTGCTGCTCTGGTATGCTGCCTCTCTGCCTTTGTTGTATTCTTGGCCTGGGATCAGACCATCCCCCTTGCCAATACTGCCCCTCGCTACAGCTGAAACACTTCTAAAATTCTTAGCAAACCACGCCCTAGAATCTCAGCTTAGCTTCAGTGCTCCGCCAATGTGTGTGTTCTCCAACTGACCCCAAGCCCTTATCTTATACATTTCTCGTTGAAACATCAACGGTTGTGATCTAATATCTAATCGAAGACTAAGATTAGAAGCTTCTTGATCCACATCACTTAAGTCATTCTCATCACATGTTTAATTTAATTCACTTTAATCTTTTAATTTTCTGAAGTTAGACTTAGGGTCCTTAATTAAAAAGATTAATTAATTAAATATCTCTTAAACCTGATGGAATTCTTCTAAATGCTTTCTGGGTCTTGGAGATCTCATGTACTCCAACTCCTCCACAAAATTTGGTAGCTAGAGCACATCTGATGCTACCCCAAAATCTCAACACTCCCCATAAGAACTTCGGTAGACCTTGATCATGGAGCATGGCAAGGGTGGATTCCATGATTGTTCGATTTTTTCTTTCAAAAACTCCATTTTTCTTAGGAGTGTATGGAACAGTTGTCTCCCTCTTAATGTCAGCCTCTCTGCAAAAGTCATTGAATTCATTTGATTCATATTCGATTCCATTGTTGGTCCTCAATATCTTGATTTTCTTCCTTGTTTAATTTTCCACCAATGCTTTGAAAGAATGGAATGATTTGAACACTTCATCCTTCTTCGTCAAGAAATAGATCCATGTTTTTTGTGAGAAGTCATCCACAAAGATTGCATAGTATAAGTATCATCCCAGTGATGTTACGAGCAACATACCAGATAGGTCAGAATGGACCAATTGAAGAATATTGGTAGTTTGTCTTTCACTAGAAGGGAATGGTCCCCTTGTAAGTTTCTGAGTTGCACAACCCTGAAAAACCCCTTCATGATTCATGTTAAATTCAGGCATACCCATGATCGTCTTCCTTACCCCAGGTAGGGCTTTGTAATGAAGGTGGAAAAATCTCCAATGCCATAATTCAAATTAAAGAAAAGTATCGCAAGTCGTGGCTCCCAAAGGACTTCCTCCAACTTGATAGAGACCATCAACCCTAAATCCAAGTGTGAATGCTTCTTTAGGGTTTCTTTTCCAAATACGTACATTTCCATCGATGAATGCTACCTTGAAGCCTTTATCTTCCATTGCAGAAATAGATACCAAGTTCTTCTTCAAATTGAACACATACAACACTTCTTGTAGATGAATGGTTTGACCTTGATTCAAGTGAAGAGTGACAGTACCTATCCCTTTCACGACGTAGGTGGCATTATCTCCAATTATGATCTCCAAATTAGTCTTCTTTTCAATCAAATTTGAGAAGGCCTCCTTATACCCAGTGAAGTGCCTTGAGGCTCCACTATCAATCAACCAATGATCCAAACTTCAAAGTATCTCAAGGAGAGGCAATAGATAGAGTAGAAATAAGATAAAACTCTTTTTGTTTTTCTACAACATTACTTTCCTCATACCCGAAATTTCTCATCCTTTTGGGAGGTTGACCATTTCCATATCAAGCAGCGGGAGCATTCCTCTTTCCTTTATTTTGAATGTTCTTTTGATTTCCAATGCCTTTGTAATTGTTGTTGTTGTTGTCGTCATTCCTCGGGGAATCCTTCTTGTGAGGACACTCTAGCATAGTGGCCGAACCTATTACAATTGTAGCACCTTCCTTTTCTTCCTTCTTTGAATCCTTGACCTTGTCTCCTTGGACCAACATTATTTTTTTTCTTTGCATGAGTGGA
The DNA here is from genome assembly GCA_034641835.2 of Pinus albicaulis. NCBI lineage: Eukaryota > Viridiplantae > Streptophyta > Pinopsida > Pinales > Pinaceae > Pinus > Pinus albicaulis. The sequence goes on from CM076583.1 coordinate 1,009,860,857, forward strand.
GAAAACAGTAGGTTCATTTTCATTTGAGGACTTGTCTCTCTCCATCATCCTCATCTCCTCTTGAGTGCGTCTTGCCAATAATTCATCAAAACTAGGAATTTTGTCATTGTTAAGAATGGTGTTATCCATGTCACATGGTTCGGGTTTGAATTCGAGTTCAGTAACGATTAAGTTCGATTTGAATTTGAATTTTATGATGAGGTTCGACAATAAGTTCGACTATACATATTTTTCAACATATATATATATATATATATATATATATATATATCACATAAAATAATAAAAAATCAAAATCAATCAATAAAACTATATGAATAGCAGTGAGCACCCACGAGCCACAAATCATGACCACTATTCGCTTCACTCCCCGGGTGGTGGGGACCACTGTTGATAATATCGGTATCAGAAAAATATCGGTGAGGGTCTAGAAAACATCTTATCGGCAATATCGGAAAAATATCGACAAGCATAAAAATGCATAATATATCCATTTTTTCAATTTTTAAACATATAAAGCAATAACAACATGAAATAAACACATTGAAATATTAATATAAAGAAAGCACTAATATATATGATGTAGTGGATGTAAAATAAAAATGATATATCAAAGGTGATACCAAATCCTGTTGATCCCTGATAATTGTCCAATCAAAGACTCAAATGTGGAGAACCAGTACAAAATAACATCACAGATATTAAAGTACCTCATCATCATGAGTTAACTGTTATATGTAGCAAAGCTGCAAAACAAATAAAACTAGCAACTATCTATCTGAGATCAGGATTCAGTTCCCTCTCCCTAGAAGTTATCTTTATGTCTTTTTCAGCGATTGCTTCAAGAGCTTTTTGTAAAATTTCCGCACTAGGCACTGTACAAGGTATAACATCATGTCCAGGGAGTCTAGCCAGATGGTATTTCATTTGTGTAACCCCTCCTGCCATCTTGGTCCCACATAATCTGCATGATAGATGTGCCTAATTTGTCCCACCATCAAGCTCCCCATACTACCAAAATGGGTCCAAAGATTTTTGGCATATTTGCAGTAAACTAATTCAAATTTCAAACCTAGGGCACCAAAAAAACAAATAATTGGCATTAAACACGCATACACAAAAAATGGCAATAAGAGGGTGCATAAGAAAGTAAAAAAAATGAAGCTTGTTGTCCAAATATGAAAAAAACCCTTGCATTGGCTCATGGGCATGAAAATCATAGCAAATGGAAAAAAACAAAGAAACAAAATCTTGGTAGGCAAAGAGGCAAGCAAGCATAACCCTAAATTTATGAAAAAAATCATTAACATAGGGGTTTTTAAGAACATACCTATTAATGGAAGAAATGAAGTTTCTCTCACTGTTCTTCAATCTTTGATCAACAAAAAATTCTAAGTTGATAGTGACAATGGCTCTTTGATCCTCAATCCCTCCTTGACAACTACCACAAAGCTCTTCCCCTTCCTTCTCCAAGCCTCACAGACGAAAATGACAAAAAAAAAGACAAAATTCCCTTTTCTAGCCACGGCCCAGGAGTGCCTAGCAATATTTACCATCGTCGCGCGATATTTTCCCGAAATATCGACGATATTTCAGAAATATCGCGATATTTTCTCTCATATCACAATATTTTCTCAGCAATATTTCAGCTCACCAAAAATATCGCGATATTTCTGAATATCGCCGATATTTCGGCGATATTATCAACATTGGCAGGGACAAGCAACGTCTAGAAATTGCAAAGCATACAACACACAACGGCAACACTGAGCACAATAGAGCGAGCACACTCAGACTGAAATTGGCTTGTGAAAATATTTCGACAACCATGGTCAATAAAGCCAAAACAGTGGCCACTATGGAAAACTAATTGGCAGGAAGCAGAACAATAGAAAACCATGTGCTGCCCATGGTTTTTCTCATAAACTTTAAAACAACTGACAAAAACTACCCGAACTCTAACTTCAAACCCCAAAAAAAAATTAAAAATTTATAAAATTTAGCGTCAAGTTCGCCTTCAGGTTCAAATTCATTTAGGTTCGACTATCAGGTTTGTTGAACCTGAACGAATTTGAAATTTTATTTTGGGTTCGCCAAATTTCGAACCTCAAGGTTCAAATTCGGTGAACCCTGTGACATAGGGTGTTGTTAAACACATCCCATGCTCTTGAAAGACCCCCAAGTGCAACAAGAGTGAGCTCCCTATCAGCAATAACCTCTCCAATAGATAGTAGGTCATACTTGATTTGTGTTATTCTCATAAAGCAGGATTGGATAGACTCCCTTTTATCCATCTTGATGTCCTTTAACTTGTTCTTGAGAAAGAGGATTTGATTTGCATTGTTTACTTTGAACATCCCAACCAGCTAATCATACATCTCCTTAGATGTTCCCAAATCAAAAATATAGGCAACCAAATGCTTTTGAATGGAGTCTATGATACTTCTTTTAGCTTTGACCTCACCTTTCTTATATTTCGTCTTTGCAGTTGTCAATGCATTTGAAGAAGGCTCCACTAGTCTTCCCTGCACATAGTCCATGGCATCATGCTCTTACAAAGTCAAATCCAAATTCATCTTCCATGCATAATAGTCAGATTTGACCTTGAGCTTATCCTCATATTTCACGTAAGATGTAGTAGCCATTGAGGCTAGTCCAATCTTGTCTAACATATCTCCCTTAGTGATTGATTTTCTCTATCTTGCTTGGGTTTTGTCTTCACATGGGCTCTGATACCATGTTAATTTTAGTTAACAATAGAATGTTCTATGCTTAGTACAATTACTTCAATGTTATTTTAGCAGCCCAATCACAATTTCCAATTTAGTTTTTCAATAGCAATCACATTAACAGTAACTGCAGATAGAACATAAAATAAAATGCAGACGACAAGCCAAGACAAGAGGACACCAAATTTGGCGAATGCCAAGGAAAAACCCCAATGTGGGGAAAACCCTTTGATCAAATCTTCTTATTATTATATCAAATGTTTAGTAGAGAGAGAGAGTACAAAAGTCAAAGTTGACTTGCCAAATCAAAGTCAAAACAACCCTGTCAAAGCTGCAGTCAATTGTAGTCAAATTCAGCCCTAACCAGAAAATCAATGATGGTCAAATCAACAAAAAAATGTCTCCATTGAAGCTCGGTAAAACCCAGTCAAACTCGGCTTGAATAGGAGGTCAAAATCATCCCAAAACAATCACAAAGTCAGCAGTCAAACTTGGTCAAACTCTGCCCTGAAGTCTGCGGTTAACCTGCAATTTTCTGTTGCAGTCAAAGTGCCGAGAATACCTCGATTTTTGTGCCACCCTGTATGGCCTACCAAAAATGAAATTTTCCCACAAAAATCACAGTCAAACTCAGTCAAACACTCCTTGGTCAACGTTGGTCAAACCCCTGCAACAGTCCTGAAATTCGACCCTACAATCTGCCCAAAAAATTTGTCTTCCTTGCCACGTGTGAGAGAAAAAATCTGCCCAATAGTTGTACAAACCAATGAGAGGAGAGAGAAAAATGTGAGAGTGATGATGATGCCAAATGAGGTGAGAGGACACTTATATTTATACAAGTCATTGAGGGTGAAGTGTCACATCCATTGGGCTTCATGAGGCTACATGATGATGTGGCCAACCTTGACATTTTACACGTGAGTGGGCATAAATTCAAAAACACATTTCTGCTTGTCCAAATTTGATGATCTTTAAATCAATTTTGGTCCTCTCGAAAAGAGGAATTCAATGCAATAATCATCTCCATCAAATGAGTTGTCCAATAGTGGAATTTAGCCCTAGTTGCCAATTTTAACACATTTAATGGTTGCAATCATTTGATCCTTTACCTTGTCATTCAAACATTACACCCTCCATAGTTTTTGTTGACAAAAAAGAGACAAAACAACAAAAAAAATTCAAAAAGGTGAATTTATTTGCAACTTGTTTACATGAAATGCATTCACATGTTGGATATCCAGTTTGCACTCTCTGCAATAACAATGCTATATTTGCAGAGCCTAATATATTGTCACTGAATGCCATGGATTCATGTTAGGTAGGTTGGATGAAGCTCGAATAATGTATGAGAAGCTTGGCTCACACCCAAATGGTCCAATACGAAAGAAAGCAAAGCACATTATTTTTAGTTTTCAGGTATGAAACAAGTGCCTTGTTGTATTAATCATATTGCTAAAGAGAGAGAAAGAGAGTGTGAAAGAGGGATTTTACATTGGCAGAAACAAAATTTGGCAAACCTAACAATGAATCTATTTAATGCTTAGTGTTCTATGTACCTCCTTCAAGCCACTATTTCTAGGAAAAAAAAAAAAATTATGATAAGGTTCTGTATTTCTCAGCATTCCATGAATTGCAGGCCATGGAAATGATGAAGTTTTCAGGTCCATCCACTCAGAATACAACAAATTTCGGAGAATATTTTGAAGCATTTTCGGATGGATACCAATATAACAATACCTATTTTCCAAACGAAGAGGAGAAAATTGAAGATGAAATGATGGCACAATCTCTGCCCTACATTATCTTTCTTCTTTTTCCCATCATTCTTGTGTTTACAGCAGCGGCATCTAAGGGCATTTGAAATCAATTTCATGCTCTTTGGAGAAGGTCGTCATTTTAAGAACTATTCTATAATGTCAAAATGTCTAAGAATTCATGCTATGGGAAAATTGAGGATATGAGGCAATATAAGGAATGAAAATTGTTCACGGATTTTTTTGTTAAAAGCAGTAGCTTTGTAGATCTAATTAAGTTGGATACAAACCAAGAATCGCAAAAATAAAAAAAATATGTTATCATCACAAAGCTTTCAGATAAGAAGTGCGTTCAACAAAATTAATTTGGTGGCTTCTTGTTTATTAAAGTGCACTTCAATTCAATGTGTACAAAGAAACCCTACTAGTAAGATTAGCAGTAGACAACGTTCTACAAATCTTAGTATTGGAGCTAAACCTAACATATACATCCCTTTACGCTCAATCAATTGAACCTGCCAAAAGAAATATGTATTAAATGTAATATATTAGGTGCTTTGAACCCGTTACCACCCAAACCCTATTTTTAGGGATACAAGCCCTAAAGCACAATTAAGAAATAGATGGATGCGTGGAGCAAGAATTCGTGCCAATTCATCGTTAAATTATGTTATCAGATCAAAACCCAGCACATGGAATTTACTTCCTGATAAGTTCCCTGCCGGTTACCTACTGCAGATTTATTGAATAAAAAGTATAACTGAGTTCCAGTTACCTACTGCAGATTTATTGAATAAAAAGTATAACTGAGTTCTTCACATAAAAATTACAACAGAAGTAATAACAAAAACCATTCACACAATTCCAAAGTGATTTTGTACTTAAACCATGGAAAACCCCAGAAGAGAAAACCAGTCCTGAAGGTGATTTTTATTATAAATAACAAAAATCATTCACACAATGTGATTTTGGGTGTAAACTCTTGGAAAAACCTACTAGGGAAAAAACAATACCAGAGATGATTTTAATTATAAAAAATCCTGGGCCTACCTTCCTGGGATACTGGCCCCACCTAGGAAGTACAATGGCAATACCCAGCTAAGGGCAACACATATTTTCCAGTCTATATGCTATTAAATGCAGGTGGGCAGTATATGCTCACTCTTAGATTTAAAGAAATTAAATGCTGGTGGGTAGTATATGCTCACCGTTAGATTTAAAGAAATTTAAATCTAATGGTGGGCATATACTGCCCACCAACATTTAATAGTGTATAGACTAGAAAATATGATTCGCCCCCAGCTAACCACACCGAAAGATGGAATACTGGCCCCACCTAAGAAGTACAATGGCAATACCCCGCTAACCACACTCAGTGATGGAATTTGACGAGCAAATTGTGGTCAAGTGATTTTTACCATTAAATACAGCTGAAATTTTTTCATAACCATCAACATCCTTTGTTAAAATGATGAAAGATGTTAGAGTTGCCTAAACCGTCAAATTTGACCCGTGATTCAGATTTGAAATTCGTACACTGACCACACAACCTCAAGGTCAGTCCTTCAATCTTGCCTGCCCCTCTTGCCTTTCGTACTCCTTTCCTTGGTCGCTGGACACGTGAAATTCCTTCACCCAATTATGTCTACTCCTCTTACCGTAGTTGCCTTTTATAACATTGGAGTTAATCCTACATCCAAAACCCGTGGTCAATGGTTGAGATTACATCTCAAACATTCAATTAGATCAATGGATTTAGTAAAAAGCAAATTGTGGTCAAGTGATTTTTACCATTAAATACAACTGAAATTTTTTCATAACCATCAACATCCTTTGTTAAAATGATTAAAGATGTTAGAGTTGCCTAAACCGTCAAATTTGACCCGTGATTCAGATTTGAAATTCGTACACTAACCACACCACCTCAAGATCAAATTCAGAGTGCTCATAGCTCTAGTTATGGTTTGTTGGCACATGGTTTCATGGTTATTATTCATAATATGGCTCGTTGATTTGAATGTCTCGTTGTTATTACTTTTTTAGTTTAAACCCGTGTGTTGATTATCATAAGAGCATGGTTGAGGTGCGACATTGTTGTTGAACGACATGGATCATCCATATATGACATGGAGACGTAGATTTTGCATAAATTAATAATAACCAAAGCATGGTGAAGTATCCCATGGTCAAGGTGTAATGATGTGGATGCTTGAAGATTTTTTAATACTTTCTATGGATGTCGAACTGGACCACATGTGAATAGTCTACAAGTCTGCACCACATTATTCACATTATATGTAACTTTGTTAGATGCTATTACAAGAAAAATTGGACAACACGAACATACAAGATAACCCGAATTCTTGCTAAGAACGGGCGCCAAAGTTGATGTCCACTGACATTCCTCCGAATCAAAGTTGTTGGCTGCTACATATTTTTAGCCGCTAGGTTTTGTAATGTGGGCAAAATGGAGATCAGCACACTGATATTCTGTCCAAATTTCATTTATGGTCATCTTTTTGGGTAGTCGAGTACTAGTTGCTGGGGAGAGACTGCAGAACAAAATTTCAATGAGCACTAAATGTAGAAGCCAGTAAATTACAGGTATTTTATGTCTAGAGAAAGATATTGGCATTTCAAGGGAGAAAACCATTCACAGAATCCTGAACTCACTCTATTTCTAGTGAAAATCAAAGAAATAAGAAGCAAAAAACATAGTTGAGTTGTGCATTCAACATTCAATATTTATTTGATAATGGAACAAGAAACTTCAGAACCTGTGGAAACAAATGATATAGGGCAAGTGAAAATTGCCTCATCAGCCAAAGTTGGGAAGTGGGTTTGGGTCAATGCCAAAAAGTATCGAGGCATTTTAAAATGAAGGGTAGCTCATCTAAAATGGGAGCAAACAAGGAAAAAAAGGTCTCAAAGGGAAAGTACTCGTCTCCTTCACAAGAAACAACAGTCAAACAAGGCCGCTTTGCAAGCATATGGCAACAACAAGTCCAAAGGAAAAGGAAAATTCATTGATGATTCTGCCTTATATAGTCCCACATCCACACCTCTCCTTTGGTCATCTGAACTTTATGTGAAAGAATTGTTAAATGTAAAAACAAGGTTGGAGGTAGTAGAAGCTAAAGAGCAGGAAAGAGACTGTACAATCCATATAATAACAGCTGAAAACCAGGCTTTAGCAGAAAGCAACAAAATTCTGGAGGAGCAAGTGGCATTGCTACATGAAGCTCTCCTGATAGGGAAAACAGAATGGCAACGCATGAAGACGGAGCTGCAAAACATGAAGAAATTTGCAGTGGAGAATATAGAGGCAATGAATGCGAAAACATCCCAGGATAAGGGGAAAGTAGTTGCCAAAATAGACAACCATGAAGAAACATCAAGAGAAGTAAGGAAAGGAGATTTCGCAAAACTCCCAAAAACCTGGGCTCAAGTTATTAGCAATTCTGCAAAGAGGGAAGGAGAAACAAACATTCAGGTTGACAGCATGCAAGATAGAGAAAGCAAGGAAAGACAAGATAGAGCAACAAACATAATTATTAAGGGGGTGAAAGAATATGGGAAAAATGAATGCATTCTTGACCTTGCAAGAGACTTCTTGAAAGACAAGTTGCAATGGCAAGGACAAATATGCCAAGCATGGAGAGTAGGCAAGCTTAGCGGTGAGAGGGCCAGGCCCATAAAAGTCATCATGCTTAGCGTGCATGATAAAGATATCATTCTAAGCAAGAAACATCTCTTGAAGGGTTCCCGGTTTTTTCTAGAAGAAGATTTAACTGTAAGACAACAAGAGGAAAGAAGGAATGAAATGACAAAAGTTAGGCAGCAAGAGATGAGGGAAAGAGAACATGGATTTATAAAGGTAAAGTTGTGATAGCGCAATTTGAACCTCCTTCCAAAACAAGACAACAGAACGGTAATAAAGGAGAGGCAAGAAATGAGGAAGCAAGGACAGTTTGGGCAAGCAGGAGCGAAGACTCAACTGTGAGTATTACATATCAAAACAAATAGCAATTAAGTCACACCCAGGTTTCCTTAAGATTAGTTTGTTGGAACTGTAGGGGTTACCCATGGAGAAGAGGACCTGGGTTAGGGCTTATTGCAGAAGGTAGAGACATAATTTGCCTCATAGAGACACATGAGCATGAAGAGTGCAAGACATCGTTGTTTGAAGGGTACTAGAAGATAGCAGTATGGAACAAGGCATCAGGTAATGGCAAAGGGCATGGGGGTATCATGGTATTTGTGAGAGAAAAAGGTGGTCGTCTCATTCAAATAGAAAAAGAAGACCCAAATAAGCAATTTTTCTGGCTTAAAATATCAGAAAATGAAAATCACATCAGAATTGCAGCATGCTATTTTGCGCCGCAAGTTTCAAAAATCTACAAAGGTAGAGGGCTTGACCACAAAGATCCCTTTGTAGCCATAAAAGCAGATATTTCAATATATTCTCAACTAGGTGAAGTCCTTATAGTGGGAGATTTCAATGCCAGAACCGCAAGGCGAACAAGCTAGCATTCTTTGTTGTAAAGAAGACTATGACCCTATCTGGCTTACAGAAGAGAGTAATTATCAGTGGGAAAGAATTTCAGAGGATAAAGGCTGCAATCTCTTTGGAGAACAATTGCTTACGCTATGCGGGGCTTTCGATTTAGTCATTTGTAATGGTTTGACTAGGTGGGAAAAGTCTGGTAATTTCACTTGCAATGTTTACAATGGAGCAAGTGTAGTAGATTATGTAATTTGCTCGCATAGTTTGTGTGAGAAAATGGAGACAGTGTTGATTGGAGATCAATTTTGGGACTTAAAATTAGACCACAAGCCAGTCTATTTAAGTCTCCGTTGGACCGAAAAGAAACAACTAGGGTCAAAAACTTAGTGTGTTCAACAAAATCCCCCAAAGGGTAGAATTCTTTTGACTCCAGAGAATTGTAATACCTTCAAAATAGCACTAAAGAGCTCTTCGAGAAGGAGGGAATCCCATTTCATGGCCTTCGTAGCCACGAAGAAACACATTTAATTCAAAGCACACTTGTTGAGTGCAAAAGAGCAAAAATTAAGAACTCTGAAACAAATTGCTTTCCAGTTAATGCTTGGTTTGACGAGGAATGCAAGAAGGCAAGGAGAATGTGGAAGGAATCAAGCAAGGATAACATAAAGCTCAAAGCGTACAAGCAGATATTAAGAAAGAAAAAGGTTGATTTCATGGTTTCGAGGAGAGAAGAACTAATGTTCCTTGGGAAAAACAACCCCAAATTATTCTGGAAGGAGCTCCAACCGAAAAAGGTGCAAACTGAAAACAACATTACAGCTTTTGAATGGTTATACTATGCAAGACAACTATATGAGCAGGATATCAAGGTTGACCCTCCTCCCTTGGTCAACACAGACACAAAACTCTTCACGGTGCAAGAGGTAGAGATGGGTATCAAGAAGTTGGGTGCTGGAAAAGCAAAAGACTTAGCTAAACTCCAAGCAGAGTATCTAAAGTGGGGCTTAAAAATTCTTTCACCTCACATTACAAAAATCTTCAACAACATCATACAGCAGGGGCTCCCCTCAGATTGGACAACTAGTATGGCAATACCTCTTTACAAGAGTGGTGACGTCAATAATCCCTCCAATTATAGAACCATAATGATAAACCCCTTGTTTGCAAAGCTATTTGGAAGCATGTTAGAAAAGAAAATCAACATGTGGGCAGAAGAAAGAGATAAATGTGCTAAAGGGCAAGCGGGTTTTAAACCTAAACATTCCACAGTTGATCATTGTATAACTTTAAGGCACATCATTGAAAAAGTTTGGGAAAAAAAGCAAGAGGTTTTTTGTTGCTTTGTTGATTTCAGAAAAGCCTTTGACACAGTGCCTCGGGATAAGCTTTGGCGCAGAATGGAGGAACTTGGGGTTCCTAGGCATTTGAGAGCAATTGTGCATAGATTGTACGAAGAGGTGAAAGTCAAAATTAGAACTTCAGCAGGGATTTCTGAAAGTTTTAGAAGCAATATTGGGGTCAAGCAAGGTTGCCCTTTGTCTCCTACCCTCTTTGGTTTATATATTGACAAGCTTGAAGAGTGGCTAAATTCGCAAGGGGGTGACGGTTTCCATTTGAGCAAGTTCTTTATAAGGCTTCTTTTGTACGTAGATGACCTTATATTGATTGCTAAATCAGCTCTTGGTTTGCAAGAGCACTTACGTTCCCTTGAGTATTTCTGTAGAAAGGTGGGTATGCAAGTCAATATTAGCAAAAACGAAAGTAGTGGTTTTCTCTAACAAAAGAAAGCATAACCAACATAAGTTCTACTTCGAAGGCAACATTCTGGAAGAAGTTGCAGACTACAAATACCTCGAAATTGACTTCAACAGAAACTTAAATTGGGATGGTTGTAGAAATAAAAGAACTTTGGGGGGTTGGAAAGCATTGTATGCTTTTCAAAACAGGTGTAGAGAGGTGGAACTGTGGGACTGGAAAACCATTCTAACTCTTTTTGGGCTTCTAGTGATTCCGATGATTCTCTACGGTTGTGAGTTGTGGGCCAGCAGCACAACCGACATGCAATGGAAACAAATTGAGAAAATTCAGAAGTGTTTGATTACAAGTAAATTCAAAATTAAAAGTGCAGTTTCTTATGATATCTTGTTAAGTGAAACAAGGGTTGCTCCTATCGAAGCAATTGCTATGGTGCGAGTCATAAGATATTTGAAAAATATTGAGCAAATGGAAGAGGGTTGTAATGACCCGTTCCCAAGTTATACACTAAATCATAATAGCGTGTGTACGATATATGCATTTGATAGCTACACCTGCCTATATCGCACACATCGCACTAGTACATCTACCTACTAATATCAAGATTTCATAGTTTAGGACTTAATATTAAGATTTTAGATTAATATTAAGTTTAACTGAGTCAAAAGGACTAATAAAAGAAAATGATATAATAAAGTTAAAAATGGATATGCAAGTATTTAAAAATTAAGGTTAAAAATACTTAACTGTAAAGTCCCATATGCTATAATTAAGACAATCGTATAAACCACCTCCATACCTATGTTCATAAACCCCATTAATATGGATCACCTCACCATAAAGACATTTAATATCACCATTAAGATGGATAAGGCCTCGAGAGGTTAGAGGCGGTGGATGAAGGTTGTTTAAATTGTATTCCTATCCAAATATAATGAAAAGGATACCACCATAATTACATTTAATATCACCATTAATAAGGATAGGACCTCGGGAAGTAAGAGGCGGTGGAGGGAGTTTATTTAAGGGAGGAGATATGGAGGAGAAGGGGGGGATGTTTTGAGAGAAAAGAAACGAATTCTGTAAGTTAGAAAAACTGTGTTTGGGAAGGAGTCTCTGGTTCTTGGAAATCTGGGCACGGGGGCAGAGGAGACATCCTCTGGGTCTGGGTTTGTTCCTGGATTGGCTGGGAGGATTTGATTGTTTCGATAAATTGTTCAACTGTCCACAGCATCACAGGAGGAGAACCACCATTAAATCATCAGCTTTATTCTAGGTATTTTCCCATGTATAGATTAGTTCCTTATGAAAGATTAAAATTTCATTGTTGATCTGCATAAAATCGTATTACTGCTGACTTATATATATATATATATATATATATATATATATATATTCATTCATGCTGAAAGGATGTCTTAGATTGTATTCAATAAAAGGATGATAGTTGTAGCAATGATTACCCTGTTGGTTGAATTAGCTAAGTCCCTCACTAGAAAAACTCTAAAGTCTAGCGGTTAAGTTAGAAAAATCCCAAATTGGGTTCTTACAAGGGTAGATGGCCTAAGGCTGTGTTTAATGACAAATTGTGCAAAAGAAAGAAGAATTGGATGAGGCAAAATATCAAATGGTTTAGTAAATGGGGTATTTTCTTGGGCAGGTGTCCTACAGACAGTAAAGAGATAAAAACTTTTGTTATGGATAAGTTCCACAAATGTACCTGGGAAAAAGAGTTAGGGAGAAAGAAGAAGTACTACATTGAAGAGTTTAACCCCACGCATGATCATCAACAAAAAGCATACATAGGTTCCAATATTTATTGCAGATCTAAAATTCTTATTGCTTAATTAAGGACTAATTCTCATCAACTCCATTGTGAAACAGGGCGCTGGAAAAGGACAAAAGAAATGTGGGAGGAAAGAGTATGTATTTTTTGCTCTTCCAGAAAGTGGAAACAGAAAAAAAAATTCATTTTAGAATGCAAGGCCTTCAAAGACAGTAGGGAAAATTATGCAGGTATTCTGGCAGCGAGCTCCTGGGATAATCTATTCAGCGAAGAGTTTGTCGAGAAGCTGGGAGCATTTATTGTAAAACTCCACAGGAAAAGGGCTGATTACATGAGCCAAATAGAGAAGAAATATGTCCCATAGGCTATTTGTAGCCTTGTGGAAGTTAAAATTACTTTCTTTCATTCTTTCAATCTTGCCTGCCCCTCTTGCCTTTCATACTCCTTTCCTTGGTCGCTGGACACGTGAAATTCCTTCACCCAATTATGTCTACTCCTCTTACCTTAGTTGCCTTTTATAACATTGGAATTAATCCTACATCCAAAACCCGTGATCAATGGTTGAGATTACATCTCAAACATTCAATTAGATTAATGGATTTAATTTACTAATGCCAAAATTTTAGGCATTTAATTAAATTAAACTCAATTACTTATAAAGTGACATAATCACTTTATTAAAATGAATTTTGTAAACTTTGAAAGGTATTTACGACAACTTCACATGTTAAACACAGAACCAATGTGGAATTACATGTCCAATGCTACTTAAGACATCAATATCCAAACAATGGCAAATGGAATCACGAGAGAGATCCTATTGTGTTGTTTTTTTATGTGACAAAGAGAGAATGATGCTGGAACAAACAAGCAGTAATCCTATCTTGTTGTCTACAAATGCAGAAAATTGATTTAAGGAGCCCCACTTTGTGCTCAAGAAGAGCTAGCCTAAACTGGGAGAGGGAGCTATTGCGGATAGTTCCTCTTAGTTCTTCTAAGGTCTTGCTTATACTTTAAGACTTTTAACACCAAAAGTAAAGGTTTGGGTGCCAGGAGAATCACAACTTTGATTTGGATCATTGCAAAAACAAATAGCAATTTGATTTTATAAATTGCCTATCATGCCTCAAGAAAATTCAAAGGCCATATTTTTGTATATATGATCCTAGCAATCCCAACATATTTTACTCGTCTAATTCTCATATGCTTTTGTACACATTTTGGGTGAGTTTTTAATGCTATAACTTATTTCAATCATAAGCGCAAAAATTAACATTTTCTATGAATTGGGTAGTATTAAGTGCTTTTCATGGGACATGGTGGGGAAGCTAATAGCATGTATGAATTTTTTAATGGTAGTTCAACATTATTGATGCAAAATCATTTTTACCGTCAATGACAAAAACTGAGGTTATGATTTTCATAATATAATGAAATGAAATTTTAACGTCCACGAGACTAAAAATATTCTATGGGACTATGAGTTTCTTGTTTTTCACCTTTTGCATTTAGTTCTTTTCTTATTCAAATTGATGATGAGCTAGCCCAACCTTCCAACAATCTCATCGCTGAAAATAAAATGCCAAGAAACCGATGCTAACATATTCCCATAACTTTTTGTGATGTCTTTGAACGCATCACATTCCAAAATGAAATGTTTTTCCGATTCCACTGCCCTAGACGTGCAAAATGTACACACTCGTTCTTCCCAAGCTTCTTTAGGCCTTTTCCACCATCTTGTTTCACACTGAAGATGATACAAGTTGGTTCTTAATTGAGCAATAAGAACCTTTTCCCTCCACGGAATGTTAGCTCCAATGTACTCTTTTTGTTGGAGATCATACATAGGGTTGAATTCTTCAATGTAATACTTTTTCTTTCTACTCAACTCTTTTCCCCATACCTGTTTACGAAACTTCTCCATAACAAAATTCTTTGGCTCCTTGCTATTTGTGGGACAAGCATTGAGGTAGATATTCCATTTTTGCATCCAAGTGTAGTTTTGTCTCATCCATGTTTTCTTTCTTTCACTCATGCCTTCCTTGAAGATAACATTAGGCCATCTACCTACTCCCATTTGCTCAATTCTTTTAGATATCTTATGAGCCGCACCATAGCAATTGCTTCGATGGGAGTTATTCATGTTTCACTCAACATTATCTCATAAGGTACCAAACTTTCTATTTTGAACTTTCTTATGATCAAGCGTTTTTGGATTTTCTCAATTTGCTTCCATTTTGAGATAGGGGTGCTGCTAGCCCACAATTCACATCCATATAGCATCACTGGACAAACTAAGAGTCCAAAAAGCACTTTAATCGTTTTCCAATCCCATAACTCTGCCTCTCTACATCTGTTTTGAAGAGCATGTAATGATTTCCACCCTCCTAAGACTCTCTTCTTTCTGCAGTCCTCCGAATTAAGTTTGTTGTTGAAATCAATCCCAAGGTATTTGTACTCATTTACTTCTTCAAGAATGTTGCCTTCAAAAAAGAACATATGCTGACTCTACTTCCTTTTATTAGAGAAAAACATTATCTTGCTCTTGCTAATATTGACTTGCATCCCCACTGCTCTACAAAAATGCTCAAAGTCATATAGGTGCATCTGCAATTCATTGGCCAATTTAAAAATCAATACAAGATCATCAACATATAAAAGAAGCTTTATCACAAACTCCCCCAACTAAACACCATCCCCACCTTCCAAATTTAGCCACTCTTCCAGTTTATCAATATATAAACCAAAAAGAGTAGGGGATACAGGGCAACCTTTCTTGACTCCAATGTCACTTCTAAAGCTTTCTAAAATACCTGCTAAGGTTCTAATTTTGACTTTCACCTCTTCATAAAATCTATGGACAGCAACTCTATAATGCAAAGGAATTTCAAGTTCTTCCATTCTACGCCAAAACTTATCTCTAGGGACTGTGTCAAATTCCTTTTTTAAGTCAACAAAACAGCAAAATACTTCTTTATCCCCCCAAACCTTTTCAATAATTCGTCTCAACGTGATGCCGTGATCCACTGTAGAATGCTTTGGCCTAAAACCCGCTTGTCCTTTTGCCCTCTTTTCTTTGACTTCTGCCCACTTACTGATTCTATTTTCTACCATGCTGCTAAAAAGCTTTGAAAACAAAGGATTGATCATAATGGTTCTATAATTGGATGGATTATTAATGTCTCCACTTTTAAAAAGGGGTATTGCTAGGCTAGTTGTCCAGTCTCTTGGGAATCCTTGTTGAATGATGTTGTTGAATATAGTGTAATGTTAGTACAAGTTGTACAACCAATCACACAAGCCAAGCATGCCAACAACTCACCAAGCCAAATTGAAGAGTAAATTTGGCTACGGCTCATGAAAACTCAAGATTATCCTTTCATATTAAAAAATACGAAAGTATTTTGAATGTTACAAGAAAACTTGTATTTGTTTCAATCCATGATAAATCCATGATTCAAATAGACAAAATAAATTAATATGTTTGGGAAAATAGTAAGTGGTCACATTAAATTGTGAATGTGCATCAAAATTAAAAGTAGACATCCTCCATCTTCTAAGTATCTTGATACCACAAGTTAATGTAAAGGATAAAGAGCGGGGTTTGAAAACCTGTGAATCTTATTGTTTTTAACAATTTGGTTCCAATGATTTGTTGGACTCGGAGCAATCATATTAATTCAATGACATTGTTTTTTACTTTCAATTGATCCTAATTAGGAGAAATCTATGGAAAAGGGTTTTTTAATTGTTTAGAACATGCTCATTTTCTACAGGCATTTCCTCAAAGTCAACTCTTGACCTTTAGAAGGTCAACCAAACCTTTAGCAAAGAGCGTGGGTTCCCTTTATTTAGATTAGAGGATAAGATTAAGAAATTTTGTCTTGAAACTATAATATAATTGTTGTTTAAAGATTGGTTTGATAATTAAGATGGTAAGATAAGAGTACTATAGGAGGAAAAGTCTTTGTAGGAGGATGAGATCCTTGTATGAGTATAAAAAGTATTTAGAAGATAGATTCGGTCCATAAGAGATTATATTCAAGAGCTATTTTAGTCATTAGTTGTAGAATTCATAGAGTTGTTAGGATTTGTTGCAATTTGTCTTCCAAGTATTTATGTAAGCCTTCAAGCATGGATTGAAGTGTGTGGCAAGGACAAAGTAGGGTTCAAACTATGTGAAATCGGGCCAAGAGAGTGGCTAAGATAAACCAATGAATTTAGTCTTGAAAAGGGAGAGTAGAAATTATAGGTAGATAGATATTTCAAAGAAATTTTATGTATAAAGTTTGGTTGAAATGAGATAGAGTGTTTATGCCTCTAAGTAGTGTATGTCTCTTTCCAATTGATGTGTTTATCTACATGTTAATACAAAGCATAATTGTGAATGAAATCCTTCGTTTTTCATGTATTTAGATGTTACAAGAGTGGACTATCTCCCAATGCGTAGTCACATGTGTATTTATTTCTATGTAGATCAATTTATGAGTATTTATGTGTTATTGTGTAATATTGAGGTTTGGTTAAGCAATTGAGTAAAAGGAACGGTCTATCAAAGGTCTTTGACCAAAGGAAGGTTCCCAATTTTGTAAGGTTTTGAAGCGAAGTTCCCATATCAGGTCAAGATGTAACATAAACTTGTTTAAATGAAATCCTGAAATCCCAATACCTAACACCTAAAACGTCAACTGACAAGAGATGGATTTGTTACATAATATTTCAGTTAGTATCAATACAGAAACATTTGGTTCTTTTAATTAAAAGGTGTTTTTCCCAGACTCTCGAAACCCCAATCAATCAAAACTCTAAATCTTTAATCATCAATGTCTGAAATCCCAACTAGTTTATACATGAACTCTTAATCACCTAGTACCACAATTTCTCGAAACACCAACATTTCAAGGTTCCATTAACAAGTTTCCACATATCAGATCGGAACAAGATTTTGCTAAGAATACTGCCATGAAATTTCCTCTATAGCCCAAAATCGTCTATATCTGATACTTGATATCCCTATTTCTTTGATACTTGATACCCTAAAATCCTTGACACCTGATATTTCAATATACTAGAGAATAGTCTTTAATTGACAGTAATATTTTTTCTTATCAAGGCATGAGATTGTTTGGATACCGGGACAACTCATATTAGGTAATTTGTAAATTATTTCATCAATGTGTTTAACTTTTAAAATTTTAATATGTCTATACTCGATAGTTGGTGACGTTAATTAATGTAAAGGTGTATCGCCATATGACATATTTATTTATACCAAGACATAAATGTTCAAGAGTGTTAGTTTTTGTAGCATCTGATGTGTTCTAGCCACGAAATTTGGTGGAGAGGCTAGAATACATGAGATCTCCAAAACCTAGAAATTGTTTCTGGAAATTCCAGCTAGAAATGGCTTAATTAGATTATTAGCTGATTTTTAAATATTTCCTAAGTATAAACTTAGGAAATATGGCTAATTAAGTCAAGATGTGAATCATCTAAAAACTCACACAGATTGACTCCAAGATGATCCTAGTCATTGATTAAGTTTTAATCTTAGTTTTTGAAGTCTCAATAGAGGATTATAAGAGGTAATCGCTAGGCACTTAGAGAAGACACACCAAAAGACTAGAGGTTTGATTTCCTTGGCCGATCGATTTCCAGAGTAGCAACAGTCAGTTGCCGGAGAGCCAGAGATCGAAGCAGTGAGTGACGGGTAGGTATAGTGATCCAGTGGAGATTTTCCAGATCCGGAGAAGTAGCATCAAGGGGTCAAGTTATTCCCAGTGAGGCAGTGGAGAGTACTATGTAATCGACTTTAGAGGGAAATTCGATTTAGCTGGAGAGAAATTCATTCTCAGTTCCAGAGGCCGGACAGAGGGTCCAGAGTGCCAAAGAGGTGATTTCCTCAACAAAGACAGGAAGAATGACTTCATCAGAGGTTTTTCAAGGACTTGATGTCATAGGGTATACGCAGAGCAGTGCAGAGGGTCCAAGAGGTTGAGTTTTTTGAAGGAAGTTATGTCAGGGTTTCTTGTGGAAGAAGGGTAATTCCCTTAAATAATTTTGCCCATATATTCTTGTTGTTTGGATTGCAGTTGGGCATCCATAAATTGTGCTCAAATTTTCACTACTACATAATAGTAAAAACCCTCATTGTTGCACTAGTTTTCCCAAGTTGGGTTTTCCGAGAACATTTGTCCAAAAATAACGGTGTCAAATTTATGTGTGTGTGTGTGTGCTAGTATTTTCTTAGATTCTAGCACTATTTTTATTTCCGCAGTTTTATTTGTGAAGGTTGCAGTGTGTTTATATCAATGTTGTCATAGCGATAAACTGAATAATTAATTTATTAGTTAGAAGAAATAATACTGGTGGCTGCAATAGGATTTTAGTTTTGAAATTTTCACATGGTATCCGAGTGTGATTAATCAGCTGGGAAGTTCAGATGAAGAAGAGAGAATTTCATTGCTTAGGAGGAGCAGCAAACCGAAATTCTTGAGGCAACACAATGCTCATACAAGCAGGCCGAATCGCTGGGGCAGCAATTCAATTTTCAGTTGCAGGGTGGCAGAAAAATCAAGTTTCCTAGATTAGTGATTCCAGAAGTCAAAGGGAGCAGTTGCAGCTCAGATTTTCGCTAAGTAGATTCCTTGGTTGGACGCAGAGGGTTTTGCAGCAGCAGAACCTATGTCAGGTGGAAGAAAAAAGCACATACACAGTGGGATATTTCTCTCAGATGGTTTCTATCCAAGAAATCTAATTTTCCCAGTTGCAGATTAGCAATAGCAATTAGCAGAATAATGCATTACAGGAGAGAGTGCGAGTAGCATAGCAGAAACCGAGAAGAGGAAGAGGGAATTTCCAGACCATATCAGAGATGGTCATAGCTGGGCTCAGGGACGAAGATAGATTTGAGGATGCCTCCTACTATGTCATCTGGAAGGAAAAGATGATATTCCTTCTAAATGAATATGGTTTGAAGCCCTATGCAGAGAGTGTGGTAGCAGTGCCCCAAGATGTCGATCAGCAGAAGGAGTACAGAAAGGAAATGGTGAAGACCAAGAGGATGATTTTGGATGGAGTTCGGGACCATCACGTTTGACATGTGGTAGATAACGGAATGACCAAGAAGATGTGGGGTGCCTTGTCTGAGTTGTTTCAGAGTTCTTCCGAGCAGCAGAAGATGTATCTCCAGGAGAATTCGAGGAACATGAGGATGCATAAGGGCAAGAGCATAGATGTCTTTCTCACTCGGATTCAGGAAGTCTGAGATCAGTTGTCAGTTGTGGGGTCAATACCTCAAACCCCGGAGCTTGTATGATTGGCACTAAATAGTGTCTCAGATGATTGGAAGGTATTCTTCCAAAGTATCTTGGGTATAGATACCTTACCAAGGTGGGACATGATGTGGTCTAATCTGCAGCAAGAAGATTTGAGCCGGGTTCTGTTGAATACCACCATCAGTGGCAACAACATTAAGGGCGTGAAGAGTGAGGAGGATAATGTGGCCCTTGCATCCAAATTTCCTAATCAAGCACGGGGGGAGCAGAATAAGAAGAAGAAGGACCTATCTAAGGTCAATTGCTTCAGGTGTGGCAGTTTTGGCCATTACACTACTCAATGTCCTCTTAGAAATAAGGACAAGCAGGAGAAGCAGGACCAGGCAACAGCACATGCTAAGATAGATAGGTTGTCCTCCAAGTTGGATGAAGACTTCGCAATGTTCGCAAACATACCTCTAGGAGTGAGGTGGCGTGACTTGGAGTTGTAGCCCTAGAGAGCTACAAAGATGGGTAGGGTCCTTGAGGAGTCCACGTCATGGATCATTACCTGGCTATGGGGGCCCACAGTATTCAGTAGCAGGATGGATCAGTGTCAAAGGTGTTATTTTTTGTAGCATCGGATATGTTCTAGCCACAAAATTTATCGAGAGGCTAGAATATATGAGATCTATGAAACCCAGAAATCATTTCTGGAAATTCCGCCGAGAAATGACTTAATTAGATTATTAGACAACTTTTAAATATTTCCTAAGTCTAAATCTTAGGGAATATGGTAATTAATCATAACTAATTAATTCAAGTTGTGAATGATCTAGAAACTCACACAGATCGATTTCAAGTTAATCCTAGCCATCGATTAAGATTTAATCTCAACAAAGGATTATAAGAAGTCGATGGGCACTTGGAGATATCACTTGAGAGGTTCGATTTTATGAGAATATCGATTTCTAGAGTAGCAGTAGTGAGTTGCCGAAGAGAGAGCTAGTGAGATCGATGCAGTGAGGAAGAGGGGCAGAGACATTGAAGACAAAGGAAGAATTCCAGATCTGATGAGTGCATTTGCAAAGAGGCAGAAGAGCCATAGATAGGTTGACGCAGAGGCAGCGCAGTAGCCTTTAGAGGCAGTTTTGATTCTGTTGGGGAAGGACGAGTTTCAGTGCTAGAAGCTGGATAGAGGTTTCAGAGGCCAAGAAAGACATTTTCCTAGACAGTAGCAGACCAGGCGACTTGAGGTGAAGCTGGTTGGAACTGAGTGCAGAAGGGACCGCGCTAGCGTGACGCAATAGCTGCGCAGAGCCAGTTTAGACGGATCACCTGGGGCTAAGGTCAGAGGCCGGATTTGCCTATGGAGTGAGGAAATTCCCTCACTAGATTTTTCTTGCCAGTATTTATTTGTAGCATTGCTAGTTTCGACATCCAATTGTACTCATATTATTTCACTGCTGCTTAATAATAAAACCCTCATTTGCTACGCTGGTTTTCCCAAGTTGGGTTTTTTCCAGAGACTTTTGTCCAAAAATAATTGTGCAAATTTTATGTGTGTGTGCAAGCATTTCTTCAAACGTTTATTTTTCCACAGTTTTATTTTTTAAGGTTGCAGTGTATTTATTTCGATATTTGTCGTAGTAGATAAAATGTTAATTAATTAAAAATTAGGAGAAATAACATTAGTTGTTGCAATAGGATTTTTATTTTCAGAATTTTCACAAGAGGTGCAATCAAAATTCCAGAGTGACAGTTGCAAACTAGTTGTAGTCAAATGTTGGAGAGTGCATTGTGGAGTTGGCAACAATGCAGAGTCAGCGGCAACGCAGATTCTTCGGAGACATTACAGAGGCAAGTAGCAGTCAGATACTCGGGAGACTGATGCATCATATTGAACACATTTGACTCAGTATTTTGGATGTTTTTCAGTTGCAGCATCATCATATGAGAGAGAGAGAGTTGCAGCGCATATGCAGTGTTGGTAGCAGTTCAACAACAACACATATGCAGCATTAGAGTTGTGCAGTGGTTGTTGGGCAGTATGGCCAGACATCAACAACGTAATAGAGGATGGTATAGAGATAGGGTGTGCGACACTAGAACACATTCCTCGCTAAGAGGGAGTGTTATTTTTTGTAGCATCGGATGTTTTCTAGCCACGAAATTTGGTGGAGAGGTTAGAATACATGAGATCTCCAAAACCTAGGAATCGTTTCTAGAAATTCCACCTAGAGATGGCTTAATTAGATTATTAACCAATTTTAAAATATTTCCTATGTCTAAACTTAGGGAACATGGCTAATTAAATTAAGTTAAGGTGTGAATCATCTAGAAACTCACACATATCAACTCCAAGATTATCCTAGCCATTGATTAAGTTTTAATGTTGGTCATTGAAGTCCCAACACAGGATTATAAGAGGAAGTCAATGGGAACCTGGAGAAGACACACCAAAAGACCAAAAGTTCGATTTCCTTGGAAGATTGATTTCCAGAGTAGCAGTAGTCAGCTGTTGGAGAGCCAGAGATCGAAGCAGTGAGTGAGGGGCAGGGACAATGATCCAATGGAAATTTTCCAGATCTGGAGTGGCAGCAGCAAGGGGCCGAGTTATTCCTAGTGAAGTAGCACAACGAACTGTGATGTCAGCTTTAGAGGGAAATTTGATTTAGCTGGAGAGAAATTTGTTCTTGGTTCCAAAGGTCGAGCAGAGATTCCAAAGTGCCGAAGAGGTGATTTCCTTAGCAGAGACAAGTAGAATGACTTCATCAGAGGCAGTTCAGGGGCTTGATTTCATAGGGTCTGTGCAGAGCAACGCAGAGGGTCCAGGAGGTCGAGTTTTCTGAAGGAAGTTGTGTCGGGGTTACTTGTGGAAGAAGGGTAATTCCCTTAAAATAATTTTGCCCAATTTTTCTTGTTTGGATTGGCAGTTGGGCATCCATAGATTGTACTCAGATTTCACTACTACATTAATTTTCCCAAGTTGGGTTTTTCTGAGGACATTTGTCCAAAAATTACAATGTCAAATTTATGTGTGTATGTGTTAGTATTTTCTTAGATTCCAACGCTATTTTCATTTCCACAATTTTATTTGTGAATGTTGCAGTGTGTTTATTTTGATGTTGTCATAGCAATAAATTGAAGAATTAATTTATCAGTTTGAAGAAATAATCACAGTTGTTGCAATAGGATTTCCGTTTTGAATTTTTCACAAAGGGAACTTGTGAGGTATATAGATTCCCAATATCTTGATGAGTCGACATTCTGATATGTTCAATAATATAGATGGAGTTGCAAATGACTAGAATTAGTTCTTTTGGGTAGATGGAGAGGTTTACAGACATCATGAAGTGTGTTAAGGAGCAAAATATGACAAAGAGTTTGACAGAGAGAGTTGAAGTGCAGGAAGCAAAGGTCCTAGTTGCATAATTTTTGGTATCAGAGTGGGAGAATCATACATGTTTGAAAAGGTGATGTGTAAATATATTAATGTTGAAAATGATTGTGAAGATAAGGCAAATAGGAAACAACAAAGTAAATTATGAGATCCTAGAAGATTTCAGGCATCGACAAAACAACAATATAGGACCTAATCAAGTGGACAATAATAGCATAAAGCATGGAATCCAAGTGGATTGAAATTTGCAGAAAACTCATGAACATGAGTCCATGAATTTTGTCACTTGGGGATTTGATGTAGAAGCAGCACCTTGACGTCAACTCTTGACCTTTAGAAGATCAAACAAACCTTTACCAAAGGGAGAGGATTCCCTTAATTTAGATTAGCGGATAAGGTTAAGAAATTTTCTTCTAAAACTATAATCTAATAATTGTCTAAAGGTTGGTTTGATAATTAAGACGGTAAGCTAAGAGCATTATAGAAGGAAAAGTGTTTGTAGGAGGATAGTATCCTCGTATTTTTTAGTTTTTGTAGTTCGAACAGGTTTTCTAGTCTTAGATGGTATATATGAGACTAAGGAGACAGCGGATTAATTTTCTCCAATACCCAAAAATAGTTTCTAAGGAAAAATGTCTTATTTAAAATTTATTAGCTAGTTTAATTATTTTCCTAACTTAGGGAAATGGCTTAATTAATCAGGGATTAATTGAGACAAATAAATTTTCCTTCTAAAAACGACATTTGATGGAGCTAATACGAGATTATGAGATTATGAAACAATAAAGTAATTATGAGATCCTAGAAGATTTCAGGCATCGAAAAAACAACAATATAGGTAATCAAGTGGACAATAATAGCATAAAGCATGGAATCCAGGTGGATTGAAATTTGCAGAAGTCTCATGAACATGAGTCCATGAATTTTGTCACTTGGGGATTTGATGTAGAAGCAGCACCTTGAAGTCAACTCTTGACCTTTAGAAGATCAAACAAACCTTTACCAAACGGAGTGGGTTCCCTTAATTTAGATTAGTGGATAAGGTGAAGAATTTTTCTTCTAAAACTATAATCTAATAATTGTCTAAAGATTGGTTTGATAATTAAGACGGTAAGCTAAGAGCATTATAGAAGGAAAAGTGTTTGTAGGAGGATAGTATCCTCGTATTTGTTAGTTTTTGTAGTTCGAGCAGGTTTTCTAGTCTTAGATGGTCTATATGAGACTAAGGACACAGTGGATTAATTTTCTCCAATACCCAAAAATAGTTTCTAAGGAAAAATGTCTTATTTAAAATTTATTAGCTAGTTTAATTATTTTCCTAACTTAGGGAAATGGCTTAAGTAATCAAGGATTAATTGAGACAAATCGGTTTTCCTTCTAAAAACGACATTTGATGGAGCTAATATGATCTTGGCCATCGATTGAAGTTAGATCCTGGCCGTTGATTCATCAACAAGAGATTATAAGAGGAGATCGGTGGGGCATTTGGAGAACACATTTGAGGCAAAAAATTGCACTAAGAGAAAGGACGTGGTGATAATGTGAGGGCACCAGCAGTTGAGATTAGCAGTGATTGAAGACAGGGTTGTCAAAAAAAATTCTTCACAATGATGTCCAGTTTCTCCGTGATAGAAGAGATTGATTTTATCTTTAGAGCATTTGATTTTCCCTAAAAATGTGAATTGACTCATAGAGGTCGAGTTGTTGAAGCAAGAAGGAATTTTCCAGTGATTGATTTGCATAGGAGAAGTCGAGTTTGCTAGAAAAGGTCAAATTTCCAAAGGAGGCCAAGTTTATTTCCCAACTAGTGCGAGATTCTAGAGAGGTCGGGTTAGCCAAGGCCGCATGTGTGGATAAGTTAAGGGTTCCAAAGGAGGGTTGAATTGTATCAGAGGGGTTGAGTTGTGTCTGCTCAACTTAGTGTTCCTAAATTGATGTCATAAATTGTCAACCAGGGCTAGTAAATTGTTGAAGTGAAGTGCACTATATGTGCCTAGGTATCTGCTTCCTACTTCATTGTGTTTAGTGTTTTTCTAGTGTTTTTGGTTTTGTGTTTTATGCTAAGAGGAAAAGAACTAAGTGTTGGAAAAGAGAAGTTATTGGTCACACTAAAACAGAGCAAAATCTATTCTAAACTATGTATGGCACCTAAGAACAGAAAATACTAATTCACAGATTGCAAAACTTGACAAGAAAAATAACTCATAACATGAACTCAGTCCAATTCATTTCATTAGAAGTATGTTGGAACAACTTGAGAAAATGATAAGTTTGATGCAATGAGGTTCTTCTAAGTAAACAACAACTTACAATATCACGGAGAAAATCTCATCCATGGTTAGAAATTTGTTGGAACACATTTAGAAAAGATTATCTGCAACATGGTAAGGAACCCTACTTTAAATGAACTTATGACACTAAAATTAATCCATTTTTCAACTCAAAATGTCACTATTAAGCCTCATTCAAGGGTTAGAAATCTTTTGGAATAGTTTTGGAAAAAAAAGGCAGTTTGTAAAATTATGAGAAATTGCAAAACAGTCAAGACTTCAAAATAACATTACCAATTCTTGTTCCTATGATAATGATGTATTAGCAAAGATTAAGAACAAAAGCATTTTGTAAATAATGGAGGCCTTTAAGTCTAATTTAACAGAACTAGAATACAACTAGCTAATAAAA
Source organism: Pinus albicaulis (assembly GCA_034641835.2). NCBI lineage: Eukaryota > Viridiplantae > Streptophyta > Pinopsida > Pinales > Pinaceae > Pinus > Pinus albicaulis. Next base: position 1,009,886,729 of record CM076583.1, read on the forward strand.
CTTAAAATACATTAAACAGAACTGAACTAATATGCAATTAACCTCCGAAATACTACAGCTGAACTAAAATGCAATTAATCTCTGAAATACTACAGCTCTATCTCATTCAGTGTTAGTGATATTTTGGAATAAATCACAAGAACAAGACTGGCTATAACATTCGATGTAAGTGAGCATAAAACATAAAGTTCAGAAAACTGCCTAAATTAGAAATGAAACAGAGCTAAAGTTACTTATCTAAACAATATGCACAGAGCCTCTCGGGCAGTAAGGGCCCTCTACCACCAGATTAGCACACGAATCTCCTCAAGATTGCTTCAGATCATGTATTAAATTTGTTCTTCTTTCATTAAAAGAAAATGCTTCAAAAACAGAGTATTACGATCTTGGACAACTTAACAATAAAACATCAATCTAGTTAACTGTCTCTCGGTTTCCCGAGTTATTCTTATAAGAGAAATACATAACTGTCCTAGAGAAGAAGTAGGGATAAGTGTCTTTTTCAATTAAAATCAAATTAGGACTCTTGTGGAGGCCTCGTACTTTGCTGAAGACATCTGTAGAGTCCTTGTCCTGGTAGGAATCCACTTCTTAGTTTTGGTTTCCTCCACGTGCATAACCACCTGTAGATTTTTTCTCAAACTTCGTAGAGGGAAAGAAATGATGTAGGAGTGTTGTGGAATTCAACCATATGCATTTTTCCTTTAAGTGACACCTGTAACCTGTGTGAACATGAAGATAGTTGCGGAATAGGCGACTAGCTACAGAATGGCTGCATTCTGTAACTAAGTCTGATAAAAAATCACTATAACAACAAAACCATAAAAGTATAGCAATTCAGTCATTGTATGCATTCTTAAAGTAACTTTAATTAATCATATTGATCTTTTAAGCCTATAACTGATAAAGGACAAAGGAAATGAAGTGAAATTTGGTGAAAGAAAAGGACATCTTTGGGGCTCAACATACCCACACTGCAAAACTTTTGCATGTCCTCATGCAATCAATCTATGTATTCTGAAACTTCTGCTAGGACATCTAACCTTCTTTTTCTGCTTTGCTTGGTGTTCAATGGCATCCTAGGTTTCCTTATGACCAACTTAAATCTCAAATTTATAAGTGCTCTGCTCAACTTTTTGTTTTTCTTCTTCAGCTTTTCACTTGCCTTGTACAATTTTTCCATTTGCACAGAGAGAGTTGTGTTCATGTTACTCTTCAGCTTGATTTGTTCCCTTAAAATTTCATTTTCATTCCTTATATGCCTATTGAGTACTTCTAATTCATATTTGTCTCTTCTTAGTACTTCCAATTGCAGATCCTGGTGGGCTAGGAGTTCTTCCTCTGCTTTCTGAAGCTCTCTTTTCTAATGACTCAACATAATTATAGATTTGTTGTTGTGCTGGGTCTATCTCCGGAGTTCCTTCATCAAGATCCTCTTCGTACTGGTATTCAGGAGATCTATCAGTTGGTGTCTCTTCATCTTCAATGTCTATGATGCCTGTTTCCTTAACTCCAGTATTCTTCAATATGCCTCTAAGCCTATGGCTTTGTCTTAGTTTAGATGGTCCCTCACCTCTCTCCTTGGCATACTTTCTTATTATCTTCTCCTTTTTAAGTTGTTTCTTGATTTCAACCAATTTTTCAAAGATAATCTCCTCATTGTCCTCTTGTATGGATTTACCAATTTTAATTTCAACAGATTTGGAAATTTTCCCTCTCCTGCTTATTCTTGCAAGTTTTTCTTCAGATGGAGATTCCTTGGGTTCTTCAAAGTGATTCCTCACTAGGAACTCATCCCAATTGTCTCCCACCTTTCTCAAATGATGTTCAATTAGGATTTTAACTAGGCCATGGTGATACAAGGTGGTTTCCAAGAATTGAACCCTCTTTTGGACATTAGAAGCCATTCTCTTTAGGCTATGAAGTAAGAAAAAGGGTAAATTGATTTCTTCATCTAAAAAATGCATCATAAGCTGAATGTGATAAACATATAGGGTACTAAACCTTCCCTCACAAGTTATAAACTTTTGCAAAATGAGCAACATATTTCGCCATTTATTCTTCAGTGCCGAGCTAGGAATGCCCTTCTTAAAAACTGAAATATCCATACCTGGTGTTTTGAGCATCTGCCTCCATGCCTCATTGTGAAATTCCTTGTTTTTGAACCATCGTTCACCTTGTCTTGGTAATTCTGCTGCTTCTGCAATGAAGGATTCTGTAATAGTGAACTTGACATCTCCTATTTCAACTTCTGATCCGTTGAAGGACCGTGCAAATGTCTTAGTTACCTCTTTATGAAAACCATTGAACTTTTCCAAAAACTGTAACCACCCAACCTGCTGTAGCATCTTTCTAATATGTGGGTAACCCTCTAAGTATTTGCTTCCGACTGGTTCGGACCTTACAATGAGACCCATGGCTTATTTTCTCAACCTTCAATTTACTGCTCCGTTACTGCTCTTCTATTCACGGTAAAAATGGCTGTAGAGAGTTGTTTTCACCCCAAAGATGACTTCTCTGTTTATGCAGCAGGAATTGGCTACGGAAAGATGACAGGAAGTGGTTATGGGATGAGTGAAATACGGTGAGGGTGATTCACACGAATTAATGAGTGTGAGAGCTGTCATGGAGGAAAAGACCGTGGAAAAATCTCATGGGAATTTCAAAATCATCACTGAATACTTCGGGTTAGTGACGTGACCTAATAGGTCACTTCAGTACTAACCATTAATTTTTAATAAATGATGATTTGGTATGGCGGAATGGAAGGGATTTTGTCCAAGGATTTTATGATAGGCTTAATAGGCTTGATCAACACGAATAATCAAAATAACTTTATGAAACTTACATGACTTAACCATACTATAACTTTCATAATCTGTTATCATAATAATTTTACAACTTTACCTTAGTCTTTCTTTTGATTTTTGTGGTTTTAATATGCTTTGTCTTCCTTTGAAAATCATTGATCCTCCAGTCTTCATAATCCCTTTGATTTTGCTTATTGACATAGGTATGCAGGATCAATTTGCTGCTGAACAAGTGATTACTGGATAGTTGCCTTCAGGATATCTGGCTGCAGAATGTCTGGCTACAGAATGTCTGGCTGCAGAATGTTTGGCTGCGGAATATACCTGTAGAAAACTTTGAAACATGGAATGAAATGATTTGAAACATGGATGGAATGTTGTGTGGAATGAATTAAAATGGATCATGAAATATGGTGGAATGGAGCATGAGTGAAGTGAAATATAATGGAATGGAATGAATCACAAATGTGAAGTGGAATGGATGAATGGAGTGAATGAAATATGAATGAAGTGAGACATGATGGAGTGAAATGGATCATAAGTGGAATATGATATATAAAATGGGTCTGCACTTATGATTTTGTGATAGTTGCTTGTAGGAAAAGAACAAATTTGAAAAGCTAAAGTGTCAAAAGGATTTTGATTTTCACTTTATCTTTTCTGTATAAACATGCTAATCAGTGATTAGTTTTCATATTTATACTTTATTTATTTATTTATTTATTTTATTTTATTTTTTTATTTTTTTATTTTTTTTATGCATTTGAATTCAAAAAATTCAATTAAGTTGATGAAGAATAAGAATTCTTCTTCATTAACTTCACATCACTGTTTTCCTGGAATCTCTTGACAAATTCTTCTCTTGAAAGTGGCTTATGATACAGCTTCAATCTATGACCATTTACAAGAAAAGTGACCTTCTCTTCATCTATTGTCCTAATTTTTATTGCTCCATTGTCAAAAAATTTCATAATTTCATATGGCCCAAGCCAATGTGTTTGGAATTTACCTTGAAAATCTTTGAAATTTGAATCAAACAAGAGGGCCCAGTCACCTTCTTTGAATTTCTTTTCTTTAATGTACTTATCATGCCATCTAGTCCTTTGTTGTTGGGCTATATTTGTTCTCTGGACTGCATCCTGTCTGATCTCATCCAATTCATTAATCTGCTCCAATCTGTGCTTTTGTGTCTCTGTTAGATCAAGTCATAGTTGAACTGTCATTTTAAAAGTTTGAATCTGAAACTCTATGGGAAACAAAAATTGTTTTCCATAAACAAGTTCATAAGGAGTATGACCTGTTGTGCTTCTCCATGTAGTTCTATAGGCCCACAAGGCTTCAGGAAGCCTGTCTGCCCAATCTCTTCTATGTAAATGAACAGTCTTTGTTAGGATCCATTCAATGATTTTATTAGTAGATTCCACTTGACCATTTGCTTGTGGATAATAGGGAGTAGATTTTTTGTGTCTGATTTTGTACCTCTCCATCATTTGTTCCACTAGCCTTGATGTGAATTGAGCTCCTTGATCTGTAACAATTTCTCTTGGGACACCAAAACGAGTAAAAATATCCTCAAAAAGAAAATTCACTACAGATAATTCAGTAGCAGAAAGTAATGGCTTGGCCTCTACCCATTTGATAACATAATCAATGCAAACTAATATATATTTCTTTTGTCTTGATGGAGGACTAATAGGTCCTACAAAATCTAAAGCTCATTTCTCAAAAGGTTCAATATGTACTTGAGTCTGCAATGGCATCTCACCTGAAGGAGAAGGTTTCTCTACCCTTTGGCAGCTGTCACACCTTTTGACATACTCTTTAGCATATTTAAAAAGGGATGGCCAATAGTATCCTAAATGAAGGACCTTATAAGCTGTCATTTTATCAGCAAAGTGTCTGCCACAAGGTTCATCATGACATGCCTTGAGGATCTCAGGCATTTCATCTTCCCGAACACATCTCCTAATGATAAAATCTGGACCTATTTTGTATAACTCATTAGCAACCCATGAATATTTTGCACTGTCATAAATGATATTTCTTTTGTCTCATGCATTCATTATTGAAGGAAATTTCCCTGAAACTAAATAATTAGCAATGTCAGCAAACCAAGGAGTTTGAGTAGAAATTACAAAAATATATTCATCAGGGAATTGATCTTCAACTGGAGTATTGTCTTTGATGTTTTGGAGTCTAGATAGGAAATCAGCTACTGTGTTTTGTTTCCCAGGCCTATCTAGAATGGTAATGTTGAATTCCTGTAAAAGCAATAACCATCTTATGACTCTGCCATTAGTAATTGATTTGTTCATTAGATATTTAATTGCAGAGTGATCTGTGTGAACAAAAGTTTCATAGCCTGTTATATAGTGTCTAAATTTATTTATGGCATGAACAATAGCTAAGAACTTTTTTTCAGTTACAATATAGTTTAACTCTGAAGGAGTCAAATTTTTACTGGTATAGTAGATGGCATAAGGAATCAGGTCTTTTTGTCCCAATACTGCTCCTAAAGCTGTATCTGAGGCATCTATTGAAATATGAAAAGGTAACTTCCAGATAGGTCCCCTTAAAATAGGTGCTTCAGATATTTTTGTTTTCAGGGTCTCAAAGGCTAACTGGCAATTAGGATTCCACTTGAATTCACAGTCCTTGGTAAGTAATTTGAAAAGTGGAGATGCTATCTTGGTGAAGTTTTCTATAAACCTTCGATAATATCTTGTAAATCCTAGAAAACTCCTAACATCTTTTTGACAACTTGGAATAGATAAGTTAGAGATGACTTCAACTTTTGACTCATCAACTCTAATCCCATCCCCTGAAATGTGATGCCACAAAATAATTCCTTCAGTAAACATCATAAAACACTTCTCATGACTTAGTGAAATATTTGCTTCTTTACATCTCTTTAAAACTTTTTCCAATTTTGCTAAGGCTTCTTCAAATGTGTTTCCATAGACTGTGAAATCATCCATATATACCTCTACACAATCATGTATTAGATCTGAAAAGATTCCTAGTACTGCCCTTTGAAATGTTGTAGGTGAATTTCATAGTCCAAATGGCAATACTCGGTAAGCATAGGTACCCCAAGGACAAGTAAATGTGGTTTTGTCTTGATCTTCAAGTGCCACTTGAATTTGGTTATAACCACTAAACCCATCTAAAAATGAGAAGTACTTTTTGCCAGCTAATGTATCTAACACATGATCTATGAAAGGTAGGGGAAAATGATCTTTAAGAGTAGCTTTGTTTAATTCTCGGTAGTCAATACATACCCTCCATTTACCATTTTTCTTTGGCACAATTACCAAAGGAGAAACCCACTGACTATCTGAAATGGGATAGATAAAGTTGACATTTAACAATTCTGCAATTCTTCTTTAACAATCTCCCTAAGATTTGGATTCATCCGTCTCTGAGGTTTTCTAATTGGTTTACAAGTTTCCTCTATGTAGATGTGATGAGTGCAAGTCTTAGGGCTTATTCCTTTCATATCAGTGTATTCCCATGCATATGCAGAAGAATGTCTCTATAATATCTTGACTAGCTTTTCTTGTTGAGATTTCTCTAGGTTCTTGTTTATGTTTAAAGTTTTACCTGGAAATATCTCAATTGTAGAGCTGCCAAATTTATCCATGGAGTAAAGAGACATCTGTCTTGATGATAAAAACTCAATGTTGGATTCTTCTTTAAATTGTTCATGTTTGTATTCCGAAGAGGATTCAAAATTTTCTAAGGTATTTAGAATCTGGCTATCTTCACTAATTTCTGAAATTGTGAAGAGAGGTTGTATGTCTTCTTCATCCTCAATCCATTGAGTATCATCTAATTTTGTAATTGTCTTTGCTGAAGGATACAAGGTAAATTTCTTGGTTGAACTACCATCAGAGATGTACATATCATTGGATCTACAACTAATGAAAGCATCAGTTGTAGCTAACCAAGGTCTTCCTAATATAATAGGATGTCCTCCTAGATTATTCTTAGGAGTTAGGATCATAAAATCCACAGGATACTCCCAAGAATCTAGGGACACTGGAATGTCTTTTATTACCCCATCAGGTTTGATCACAGATCTGTCTGCTAATTGTAATAATGTGGGTGTAAAAATAAGATTAGGAAGTTTCAGTTTATCCATGATTTGTCTATTCATGATATTGATTGCTGCTCCTAAATCAATAAGTGTGTTTTGGATCTCAGTTCCATTGATGTGTATTTTAACAACTGGATTTCCTGGGTCTAGATACTTTGGAATGGCAATCTTACCCATCATGATATCTGCTATTTTTCCTGCCAGTTGAATTTTCTTTGTCTCTTTGATTCTTTTTCCTGTTTTTTTCATGCTCAACTCCTTTATTGTTTTTGCTAGAATTGGAATTTCCTTGATATCTTGTAATAATGGGATCTTAATACAAACATTTCTCAGCTCATCTAGGAAATCATAATTAGGCACCATAATTTGTTTTTCTACACCTCTATCAATTTGTAATCTTTCTGGAAAGGGAGGTGTAGAGGTAGATGTTGATGGCTGCTCTAATATAGGAGTTGAAATTATTGGCTCTTTTTGTTTTGATTTTTCAATATTCGAGTCTTGAAAAGATGTGTCTTCTTCAAGACTTTTATTTACCCGTAGAGAATCTTCTTCAGAGTTTTTTTGTTCTTGTATGATTACAGAAGGTTTCTTCTTTTCAAGTATTCTTCCAGACCTAAGTTGAACATCATTAAGGTCTAAAGGAGTGATCAAATAGGTTGGAAATTTTTGGCCTCCTATCATGTATGTGTTCTGAGGATTTTTATTGTTGGGGTTTGGTATGGGTTGGGCAGGCAACTGATTTGTTTTCTGAGGAAATGGTAATGGAAGTGGTGAATTTTGATGTTGTGGATTTTGAGGATTCTGTTGAGGATTTTGTTGAAGAGGGAAATGTGGATATGGTGGATAGGATGGTGGATATTGATAGTACTGAGAGTATCTTCCATAGGGATTTTGTGCTCCTTGTGCCCAAGTTTGAAATTGATTTTGGAATTGAGGCCAAGGTTGCTGCCAAGAATTCCAATTTGGTGGGGGTTGATTATACAGCTAATCATGGAATCTTTGTGTTTGAGGTCCTTGCCAAGGCCTCCTAGAGACAAAATTGAGAGATTCTATGGAATTTGTAGGGGTTTCTTCTTGAAAAACATCTTTAAGACCAAGAAGTGAAGGACAACTCTTGGTCTCATGTTTTTCTGAACAAATTACACAAGTCTCTACTAATTTTGCATCCAAAGGGCACTCTCTAAAGGCATGCTTCTTTCTACATTTGGGACAAAAGATTGCTAAGGCATCAGATTCAAATTTTTGCTTGTTTTGTAATTTAAGGGTGTCTATTTGTTCACTAAGACTCCCTAAAATATCAGATTTGAATTCATCAAGCATATGTCCTATTTCTTCCCTACTTACTGTCCCAGAAGCAGACTTACTTGCCCTTGCAAGAGCAGGGTCTCTTGGTCCTTTTACAGTTTTAGATTTCCCTCTTGAAAGGTTGATACATAATTCAGCTATTTCAGGTAATGTGAGCTAAGATATATCCCCTTTTCCCATCATGTTAAGGATCTCTAACCATTCATCCCTAATTGTCTTCAACAAGAGAGTTTTCAAAGTATCTTGGTCTAAGTTTTCCATTTTTGCTCTTTTGATGTTGTAGTTAAACCTCTCCAACAAATCTTCTAGGTTTTCATCCTCTTTTTGTAGCATTTTAAACACTTCCTCCTTATGGTTGACTGGCATACAGTAATCCAAATACCTCTCTAGAAATGCCTATTTCATGTCTTCCCATGTCCTAATAGAACTGTTGATCAAACTCATAAACCATTTTAATGCTGCTCCTTTCAATGTTGAAGGGAATAGTTTAAGTTTTTGGGCATATTGTAAGTAATCATAGGTTCTACATAGGACTTCAAATTCAAATAGGAAGGTTTCAGGATCTTCACTTTTGAGTCCATAAAATTTTGGAAGGACAGAGGGTGAAATGTTTTTCATAGTTGCATTGGTTTCTTCATCTACTATAGGAAACCCAAAAGAGCTTCCCATTTCCCTTCTACCTCTTCCTCTGCCTCCTTCTTCACCTCTACCTCCTTCTCCTTCTGTACCTCTACCTCCTCTCCTCTACCTCTACCTCTACCCCCTCCAAATAGTGTATGTTCTCCATTAAAGACTCCTCCTCCTCCTTCTTCTACCATGGTTGATTCTCCTGTGGAAGTGGAAAATTTTATGTCTCTAGCAGGGATTCTTGAATATTCTTCTGAGATAGGTTTAGTGGATGAAGTGGAAGGTCTTTATAATGGAATGTATGATCTTATGTCCTCTGGAATTCTATGATCAGTGGAGTATGGGATGTGGGTTTGAGTTGGAGGTGTTTTGCCTCTTGGTCTTGGTGGCACAAGTGGTGTTCTAGGAATCAAGCTTCTTCTTCTTATGAATCTACCCTTTGAGTCTCTTTCTCTATGCATATCATTGTTTTTGGGAGGTAAGAAACAAGGCTACCTAGTTACACTTCCCCGGCAATGGCACCAAAATGTCTGCTCAACTTAGTGTTCCTAAATTGATGTCATAAATTGTCAACCAAGGCTAGTAAACTGTTGAAGTGAAGTGCACTATATGTGCCTAGGTATCTTCTTCCTACTTTGTTGTGTTTAGTGTTTTTTCTAGTGTTTTTGGTTTTGTTGTTGAGAATGCAACAAGATGATGGAGCTTAGTGAAAAGAAGTCGCCTTCACTAAGTGGGCCCGCAGGCTGTTTTTGGCACAAAGTCTATTTTTAGACTATGTCTATTTTTAGACATATGGATCATGGTCTATGAGTTGCAGGATGCTATTTGTGGATGGTTGGTCAAGTTGGTAAAAATAGATGGACCTCTATTTTTAGACATACCGGGCGGAGTCTATTTTTAGACTGCCAGTCTAAAAATAGATCAGTCGAATATTATTAGCTCTTAATAATATTTGGACTATAAACATTATCTTATCCTCTTGCAGCACTTCAGTTCGAGCTACGGATGTGGCACATGTAGCTGACAGAAGGAATTACGCTATTCCTAGGGTTTATTTGAGCTATTGCATGGTTGACTTTAGTTGGAACTCATGTGGCAGAGTTTGGTGGAGTTGATGAGACAGTTGATGGAGTTGTGTTCGGTTTAACTTAGTTGAACTAGTTGTATTTAGTCTAACTGATAAATACACTAGTGATGAGTGGTGTGAATTAATTATTAATTAATTTACTAATTATTAATTCATAAATCAACTAAAGAATACATCAGTTAACTGTAGTGCATGGACAGTTCAGTGGAGACCAATGTTAGAGGTGGGTGAAAGGGTGAGTCTACTATCAGTTGTGACTATAGCTGTGCATGAGATTTGCACACACATTGATTGAGATTGCCAATGAGGATTGCGCAGTACAAGCCAAGGGGATTCAAACTTGGATCCAACAATTAACCATCTTGGATTGCGCAGTAGAGGCAGGCTAACAGGTGGAGGAGATTTGAGCTTGTGACTTGTTCATATCTGAGCTTGTGTAGTGTGTAACAATTGGAGATAGTGCTGAGAGCTTGTGAGGAGTTTGTGCTATGTATTGTTACATGTTCTCTATCATTATAATATACAGATAGTTGGGGGTTTTTAGCTGTAAGCTTTCCCCATTACATACTGTGTTGATATGTGTGATTGATTAATGTTCAATGTGCGCATGCGATTGTTTTTAATTCCGCAAATTGATGATCAATGGTAGAAGAGGTTATGTATTATGCATGAAGCTCAAATAGTGTGTAATCAGGATAATCTCGGTGAATAACTCATCTATTATTCAAATTTCTACATGGTATCGGAGCAAAGTTGATCATTGGATCTATTACAGTGATTACATTTTATTTCTTTAGGCAAAGTCTGTAAGAGGGCCATGTAGCCTCTGGATTCATCCTTTCTTTGAAAGGTGAAAAATCCAGTAAATGCCCCTACAGTCTATCTCTGTACTAGAAATACCTTGTTCTCACAATTTCAGATCAGAAGCGGTTGAGTTTTGAGCTGGTGGAATTCGAATTTGCAGCAGTGTTTTCTTGGTGTCGAAGTTGAGATGTCTTTCAACGGATTGCGATTGGAGTATGCCCTTGAGGGCAACTCGAATTATATTGCATGGAAGGACAGGATGGAGGCGGTGCTGGATGACAATGGGTTGAAGGAGTTCATAGATGCAGAAATTCCAAAGCTCAGCAATGCACTCCCTTGGTTGAGACTTGGCAAAAGAAGACAACAAAGTGTCGAAGGATTCTCGTTGGAGGGCGTGAAGGATCACATAGTGTCCAAATTTCCGAATGGAAAGCTTCTCCACACTTGATGTGGAAAGCGTGATGATGATTCCAAAGCAAGAGCGACCCCGCAGGAAGTTGGCGCTCAAGGATAGACTCGTAAACATAAAGATGGAGAAAGGCGACAAGATGCCATAAGTACTCACGAAGTTCATCCAATGCGGTGAATGAGCTTCGGGAAGTGGGGTGACTCGTAGAAGACGAGGACCGCAGCCATTCTGGTCTTCCGAAGAGTTGGCATTCCTATCAGGACTCTGTCAATGGTCGGGAGAAATTGCCAGGATGGGAGCGACTTTGGTCGGATCTTGTGCAAGAGGAGATAAGGCGAAGTACCAGTGACGGATCTTCATCAAAGGCATTTGATGAAGAAAATAGTGCTTTGGCTGCCAAAGCAAAGAAGGGGAAGAGCAAGAAATCTTCTCAATCCGGTGCGAAAGGCAAGAAGCAGGACATGTCCAAGGTGAAGTGCTTTCACTGTCACCAACACAGACATTATGCCACAAATTTTCCGCAGAAGAAGAAAAATAAGCAGGCTGCTAGATCTGCAGCGGGAGAGGCCTTAGCCTCGCAGTTTGAGCTGGATTTTTCGTTGATCGCATGCTTGGTATCAAGTGTGATGAGTTCAGTTTGGTTCTTGGACAGTGGTGCGTCTTTTCACATGACAGGAGATTGAGATTTGTTTTCTGATCTGGATGAGAAAGATCTTGGAGTGCACATCGAGATGGGCGATGATGGTAGATACAGTGCGACCGGTATCGGTACCATTTCCTTTGAGAGGGAGTCTGGTAAACCCTTCGTATTGAAGGAAGTGATGCATGTTCCAGGATTGAAGAAGAATCTTATCTCTGTGGCGATGTTAGAAGACAAGGGATATGATGTTGTCTTTAGCGAGGGAAAGGATTTCCTGCGTAGTAAGGAAACTGGTGAGACCCAGAGGATAGGGGTTCGAGTTAAGAACCTTTATCAATTGCAGGTAGATGGCTGCACAACAATGGCAGGCAAGGCAGAAGGAGTGGTGAGCCGGGATGATGGCGAGTTGTGGCACCAGAGATTGGGCCACCTTCACCATGGAGCTTTGAAGATACTGCAGCAGATTTCTACTGGGCTTCCTAAGGGTACTCTTGCGTAGTCAGATCAGTGCAAGGGATGTACCTTAGGAAAATTTGTGAAAGCCACCTTTCACGAGAAGGATAGTCGCGCCACGACGATCCTTGAGAGAATTCACACAGACGTGTGTGGACCTTTCTCAGCAGCTTCGACAACAAAGCACAGGTATTATGTGATATTTTTTGATGATTTTTCTCGTAAGTGTTGGATCTTCTTCATGCAGAAGAAGAGCGAGACATACTCAAAGTTCTGTGAGTTCAAGGCGCTGGTGGAGAAAGAATCGGGGAAGCAGGTGAAGGCTCTTAGGAGCGACAATGGTGGTGAATTCATCTCTGGCAAATTCAAGGACTTTTGCAGCGCAGAAGGAATTCGAAGAGAGCTCATAGCACCTCATAACCCACAGCAGAACGGGGTTGCTGAGCGGAAGAATAGAACGATCGTGGGTGCTGCACGGGCGATGTTGCATGATCAGGGCCTACCCATTCACTTATGGGCGGAGGCATGCAATACTGCAGTATATGTGCAGAACCGTTGTCCTCACAGGATACTTGGCATGAGTACACCCGAGGAGGCGTTTTCTGGTAAGAGGCCTGATATTTTCCATTTGAGGATTTTTGGTTCACCTGTTTACATTCATGTGACGAAGGATGCCAGGAAGAAGCTGGAGCCGACTGCAGAGGTTGGGATATTTGTGGGGTACACTGATACGCCCCATAACTATCGTGTGTATTTGCCAGACAGTCGCAAGACTGTTGTGCGACGGGATATCAAATTTCAGGAGGAGAAAGCCATGAAGTGTTCGCTTGAGAGGGAGCCACACTTGCATGCAGATGAGGAGCTATTAGTTCCTAAGGATGAGCTTCAGGATGTGGATCGGCCACAAGAGGAAGTTCATGGAGTGGAAGAGACCACTCATGCAGCGCCAACCATCAGAGGGCGAAAGCGCACTACAGAAGCTGAGCAACTGGCTCAAGATGCAGAGAAGGTTGTAGGACCACCTATAGCACAGTGCAGACAGAGACAGTCACCGGACCGGTACACTGAATACATGGCTCTTGTGAGCAAATGTGTCGTGACAGAGCCATCCTCTTTCGAGGAGCTGTGGAGGACCCCCGCATGGGTAGATGCCATGGTGGAAGAGTATGATTCGATTGTCGAAATGGGCATGGGAGATTGTCCCGAGGCCGTGAGGGGGAAATCAAAGTGGTGGGTTTGAGATGGATCTACAAAGTGAAGCAGTACCGACGGGGAGGAGAAGTACAAGGCAAGATTTGTTGCCCGAAGCTTTTAGGCTTTTCACAGACAGAGGGGATCGATTATGAGGAACCCTTGCACCCGTCGCAAGGTATTCTTCCATACGACGATTTCGTTCTCTCAACAGATGGGTTGGCACAATACACTGTATGGATGTGAAGACCGCGTTCCTCAACGGAGTCATTGAGGAGGAGGTGTACATAGAGCATCCCGAAGGTTTCGAGATCTTCAGCAGCGAGTCGCATGTGTGCAGGCTCAAGAGAGCGCTGTATGGGTTGAAACAAGCACCTCGTGCTTGGTACACACGAATAGACAGTTATTTCACCGGACTTGGATTCTCCAAGAGTGAGGCGGATCCTAACCTGTACCAGATTGTGGTGGAGGGGAAGTTGCTGATCATTGTACTGTATGTAGATGATCTGATTTTGACGGGTGATGAGCTGTTGATACTTTCATGCAAGGAAGATCTTGCTAGAGAGTTTGAGATGAAGGACTTGGGCCTCCTTCATTATTTCCTGGGATTGGAAATTTGGCAGCGCAGTGATGGACTGTTTGTTTCTCAGGGTAAGTATGCCCGGGAGATACTGGAGAAGTTCAACATGCATGGCTGCAAGCGTGTTGATACTCCTCTTCCTGGTGGTTGGAGGAAGGAGGATGCTACTTCAGCGGAGGTAGTGGATGCCACTGTTTATCGACAGTTGGTGGGGTCGCTTATGTATCTGGTCAATACATGACCCGACATATGCTATGTTGTTAACCAACTTTCACAAGCTATGGTTAAGCCTACCAAGCTCTTTTGGAAGGTAGGCAAGCATGTATTGAGATATCTCAGAGGCACATCGGGATATGGATTATGGTACAGACAGTCAGATGAGGTGAGGCTATGTGGCTTCACGGATGCAGATTGGGTAGGGAGCCCAACGGACAGAAAGAGAAGACCGGGAGGGATCTTCGCATCGGGTCGACAAAACAGCTTTTGCACAAAGAAGAAGCGCAGATCCGTGGCACTCGCCCGCGAGGCCGAGGTATATAAGAGCCAGCTTGGCCGCATGCGAGGCTATATGGATGGAGAAATCCGCTGTTGCAACCCTGTTGCCTTGCATCAGGATTATCAGAGTAACTGCAGGCCGCATTAAATCCCTGGGCTAATCCAAAAGATTTCTCATGATAGATCCAAACACATCGACATAAGGTACCATCATATCGTAGATTGTGAATAACTGACAATCATGTTACTTCCATACATTCCTACGAGGATCGTGATGCCGATATTCGACGAAGGCGCTACTGTGAGCAAATTCTCGAATACCACAGAGGCAGGATAGGGGTTGCAGATAATCCATATCTTGTTGAGAGGGAGTGTTGAGAATGCAACAAGATGATGGAGCTTAGTGAAAAGAAGTCGCCTTCACTAAGTGGGCCCGCAGGCTGTTTTTGGCGCAAAGTCTATTTTTAGACATATGGATCATAGTCTATGAGTTGCAGGATGCTATTTGTGGATGGTTGGTCAAGTTGGTAAAAATAGATGGACCTCTATTTTTAGACATACTGGGCGGAGTCTATTTTTAGACTGCCAATCTAAAAATAGATCAGTCAAATATTATTAGCTCTTAATAATATTTGGACTATAAACATTATCTTATCCTCTTGTAGCACTTCAGTTCGAGCTACGGATGTGGCACATGCAGCTGACAGAAGGAATTACGCTATTCCTAGGGATAAGTGTCTTTTTCAATTAAAATCAAATTAGAACTCTTGTGGAGGCCTCGTACTTTGCTGAAGACATCTGTAGAGTCCTTGTCCTGGTAGGAATCCACTTCTTAGTTTTGGTTTCCTCCACGTGCATAACCACCTGTAGATTTTTGCTCAGACTTCATAGAGGGCAAGAAATGATGTAGGAGTGTTGCGGAATTCAACCATATGCATTTTTCCTTTAAGTGACACCTGTAACCTGTGTGAACATGAATATAGCTGCGGAATAGGCGACTAGCTACAGAATGGCTGCATTCTGTAGCTAAGTCTGATAAAAAATCACTATAACAACAAAACCATAAAAGTATAGCAAGTCAGTCATTGTATGCATTCTTAAAGTAACTTTAATCAATCCTATTGATCTTTTAAGCCAGTAACTGATAAAGGACAAAGGAATTGAAGTGAAATTTGGTGAAAGAAAAGGACATCTTTGGGGCTCAACAAGTTGCTTCCAAGAGTTCAAATCGACTAGCAGGAGTGAATAAAATAATTTTCCGAAGGTTTGCTAATTTATGGTAAACAATTGTAATATTTTTCAATTACATAATTGTTGAAACATAGTAAAATTACTCATCTGCAACATTGGTTTTCTTCACATTGGGGTTTTTCTAGGGACATTTGTCCAAAATATCAATTTTCATTATTTTGTGTGTGCAATAATTTTCTCAGTTCCTATAATTTAATTTTTATGAAGTTGTAGTAGTGTGTTCCTATAATTTAATTTCTATGAAGTTGTAGTAGTGTTTTATTTAGTATTTGCGGCATATAAATTGCAGAAGACAAATAATCAAATTCAAATAGGTGAATAATAACTAGTAACTACAATAGTATTGAAATTTCACAGTATTATTACAAATAGCATTTAGAAGATAGATTCAGTCCATGAGAGGTTAGATTCAAGAGTTATTTTAGTAATTAGTTGCAAAACTTATGTGGTTGTTATGATTTATTGTAATCTAGAAGTTTCATATTCCAATTACTTATGTAAGCCTTCGAGCATTGATTGAAGTGTATGGCTGGGACAAAGGAGGGCCAAAACTATGTGAAATCGGGCCAAGAGAGTGGCTAAGATAAACCAACAAATTTAGTCTCGAAAAGGGAGAGGAGTAAAAAGTAAATGTAGATAGATATTTCAAAATAATTTTATGTCTAGAGTTTGGTTGGAATGAGATAGAATGTTTATGCCTCTCTCTAATTGTATGTGTTTGCCTTTGGATTAATACAAATTAGAATTGTGAGTTAAATCCTTTGTTTTTTGTGTGTTAGATGTTATAGGATTAAACTCTCTCCAACTCGTAGTCACATGTGTATTTATGTTTATAGATTGGTTTCTGTGTATTTATGTGTCATGTGTAATATCAAATTTGGGTTAAGTAACTGAGTAAGAGTGGTCTATCATAGTTTATTGACCATACAGAGGTTTTCTAGTGTTGCAGGGTTTCAAAGTGGAGTTCCCATATCGAATCAAGGCATATCGTAAACTTGATTTTAAAAGTGAAATCTTGAAAAGCCAACACCCAACATCTAAAATGTCAACTGACAGAAAATGGGTTTTTTCTATTAGTATCTAGATAGAAACATATCATATATTTTAATGAAAGGGTGGTTTGCCTAGTTTCTCGAAACTTCGAAACCCCAAAGCTGAAACTCTAAAACCCCCATAAACTAATATTCAAAATCTTGATCAAATAATCCTCAAACTCTAGATCACCCGGTACCCCGATCTCCCAAAATCCTGACATTTCAACATTCTATTAGCAAGGTTCCACATATCGGATAGACATTGTTAAGGGTAGCACATTGAGAAATCCCTAATACCCAATATCTCAAAATCCATGATACCTAATATTTGGAAATCTTCAACATTCAATATCCCATGGAACGGAGTAGAACTGATGGTAATATCCTTGTTTATTGGGACGTGAGATTGTTCGTCTATCGGTACAACTCGTATTGGGAAAATTGTAAAGTTTTCCATCGATGTGTTTAACTTCCAAAATTCTAGTATGCTAATACCTGATATCCAATGACATTAATTAACATAAAGGAGTATCGTCCTTTGACATATTTGTATTTGTGATGTGTATGGATTCTTGATATCTCAATGAGACAACATCCCAATATGTTTGATAATAGAGATGAAGGGAGTTGCAAATGAAGAGAATTAGTTCTAAGGAGTAATAGACATAAAGAGTCTAAGGGATAGAGTTGAAGTGTATGAGGAAAAGGTGTTGGTTGCATCATCATTGAAAAGGTGTCTTCTATGATGGATAGCAAAAAAAACTCAAGTTATACTACTCCACTTCTTTATTAAAAGTACTTCAATTTTTCATGGAGTCGAGGATGGTTTTTGTTTTCGATTAATTGAGTACAATTTTCTTAGTTATAGAATGTGTAATATTGGAATGACTTGGAAACTATACTATAATGGTTGTAATGTTGATACCATCATGTTTATAAATGGCTTGATAGTTTTGAAATAAGTCTTTTAGGGGATTATGCGTTTGTGGTTTTCTATGCTAGTGTAGAGGATTGCATTGATTCAAAGCGCTTTGAGTCTCTTGAAAATACAATTGTACAATTGGTTAAGACTCCTTCAAATGATCGTATCTCAATTTTTTTGTTAGATGTAAAGATCGTTATCTTGATAATTCTATTGTGCCCATGTACATTGACATGCATAACCAGTTGAAGTGGCATCTCTATCTTGTAATCAATTTCAAGGTGTTTAATATGAGTTCCTATGTGAGAGGTTTTGATGCAATGTGTGATACAACATGGTATAGGGGATTTTTTCCAACATCAATTTCAAGTGACTATCTCAAATCTACTACTTTTGTCAACTCATTTTCATTTAACTAGTTCAATGGTTGTTTTTCTTAAATATTAATTGATACAATATCATATGCTAGACAAGACTCATACACATTTTTATATAAGCCATGTGTGCCTCAATATATTCTAGTTATGTTTGTGTCAAAATCATTGTAGGTTGGGTTGAAGAATCAAATAAGAAAAGCTTATAGGCCATAAGAACATAAAACAATTAAAGTAGGAATAACAAATCAATAAAAAAAATCCAAGAATTTCAAACATGAAGAAGATTTAGATTTAGATGATAAATTTCTAAGGCTAACAGAGAAGTTACTCGATAGAATTATCATGTTTAATTAAGTTATCAACATTTTTATATTTTTGGTATTGTCGGCACATATAATTTGCATTCTTGTGTTGAAGAAACATCATCGTAAAATATTTCATCACCTTAAGAAAATTATTAAATGGAATTTTATTTAAGAAAGCATAATTAAGATAGTATGTGGTCATGTTGTTGTGTCCCTAGATGCAACATATACCTCTATTTAAGTAAATGTGTGTTTATGGGTTATTTTGTATGTTGTATTTTTTGAATAATAAACTTTTCGTCCTTTGATATTTTGTACAACTCCATTTATATTAAACAAGACCTTAAATATATAATTAATGTGTTTAAGATTAATTTGCTAAATAAGAGCCTAATTACCTCATGAATGTAACTTGGACCACAGATTAGGAAATTAGTGCCTCTTTGTATAAGGGTGTTTCTCCCCTTATGACCAATCTAATTTGCAAACAAATAACTAAATTTCCGCTCAACAAAGAATCATGTATTGCAGAAGTATTTCTCGAACATTTGGAATTGCAAATGCACTTTGTGTTTTAGGTATGCAATCGTTGGCACTTTATATGTTGGTAAATGCTTGCAATCTTGAATATATTTTGTTGTTATATGCACATTTGTTTGTGGCAACAATGTCATTTTGGACAAGAGCATGTTGCATGAGGTATTTGGATTGATGTTTGATATATAGGGGGGAAATTGAATTTTTGTTGTAGAGTACATAACTTACAACCTGAGAGTTAGATCAAGGTTCTACTTTTGTTAGGGACTAAACTCACATAGAAAATGTTTTCAATGAGTGTTCTCACATAATTTTGAAGTAATATGAAGGTAGATATACCTACTGCAAATTTTCCTTCTGGAATGGCTCAAAAACATTGTTTGTCCAACTACCATCTCTTGAATTAAACATAACTTTTTAGTTCATTTATTTTTGAGGTATTAGTGTTTTTGTTCTATAGTAAATTCAAAAATATTTCAAATGAGTAGTCTTCATGAGGTTTTATAAATTAGGGGTAAATATATAAGCTTGGAAAGTTGTTAATTTCTAATTTCAAACTCCTAGCAAAAATAAGCATATCATCAAAAATTTCAATGAAGGTAAGAAATCAAGATTGTTATTTGTAGTTTGACGAAGAAAATCAAATCTTCTTATCCACAAAGGCATAGCTTTGTGTACCTATGGAGGTAAATCCCTTAATATAAATTGTTTCCTATTTCTTTTATCAAACCCTAGTTTGAAAGAGAATAATGTTAGAAAATGGAGCATTACATAAAAAGCTATAGGTAGAGAGTTGAAAAGGGGTTTGAATGTATGTGATTATTTCCAATATGAAAGAAGAAAATAGGAAATAAATATGTGCATGGCAAGATCTAGAATATACTTATGAGGAATGGTTAAGAATGCATAAATCTTCTAACAAGGTAACCACGACTATTTTTAGCTTGGCTTTACATATCTTTGAGGAACTACTTATTTTCTATAATGAATCTTGTTGTAAAGAGGACTTGCAAGATGCAAAAAATATATTCCAACATCTCCTTGATCAATATCTTCTATGATAAATCTCTTGGTGCGAAAAATGTACTAATTGAAAGGGAAGTCAAACAAGTGAAAATTATCAAAGGTAGTCATAATGAAGTAGTGAAAGAGAGTTTTAACTTGAATCTACTTCATTAGAAATGTTCTGACCAACCTCACAACTAATTTTAGATATCTATGTGGATGGCATCTTTAAATACATGATTCCTAATATCCTAGTTGAGCCATAATCAAATCCATATGACCCCATGAGCACCTTCAAAATAACACATTGTCTATGTTATTTCAATTCATCATTAAGGTTGTTCTCATCTCCCCTATTTATTCAAGTGGGCACACATGATCATATAAAAAAAAAGAATGAAGCACAACATGAAGAATTCGTGTGGTTGAGCTATTGTTTGGTCCTCAAGGCTTGAGTACACAACTTTCCATGAGAGGTGGTTTTGTCGTGTATATATTCACAACATTTTAATGTAGGCAAGTAAATCCAAATCTGGGTTTTTGAGTTATTCTATATGTATGCAAGTAGATGCATGTTTTTGAGTTATTTTGTGATATTGTTTTATCATTTGGTCTCTTGATATTTGTTGAAGCAGACTTCAAATAAATGACTGGAGTTTCAAATATTAATTAAATAATAAGAGCCTAATTGCCCCATAAAGACAACATGCACTAAATATAGGGACTTACTACATATTTTGTATAAATATGGGGTCTTTCTTACAATTATTGTCATCTATGATTGAAATACTACATTTTATCTTAATAAAGATTCTAATATTGGAGAAGTGTTCCCTTAAAATTTGAAATTGCAAACAATTATCTCTTTTGGTGTGCAAGTTCCCTCATTTAATACTTCGATAAATGGTTGTGATCTTGAGATCTATTTTGTTCTATTTAATGTTAAATTCATGTTTTGTTTCGGTAGCAATTCCATTTTGGATATATACATATTGTAGATATGTAAATTGAAAGTCACAAGTAAGAAAATATATTTTTGCATAAAAATGCATTTATCCTCCCTACCCAAATGTTTTGCAAAAGTATTATTTATCCCTAGCCCTAGGCTCACATATAACACTTCATGCCCCAATATATCATCTCAGGGAACAACACTCATGGCTTTGAGACTAGGATAACCTCACTAGCATACCTCCAAAAGGGATCATTGAAAACAAGTGCCACAACATCTATGGCATTTGTATTTTGATTGTGCATAGACTTCTTTGATCATAAAAAAATTCTTTCAAATTTATCTCTTAGGTAAGACACGATTTTGATGAAATGAAATATGTTTCCAAGCAAAAGATCATACGGTCCATATGTTCAATATTCTTTATGGACTCCTCATTAATAGCTAGGAACTCTTCAAATGATTAGATACATTTACAAAAATGTGAAAAATAGTGCCCCTAATAAAAAAGGGAAATTCTATATGGTTTCATGCTAGTCATTACTTTACCTGTGAGATATTAAGTTGAACATCATAGGAATTCTGTTTCTCAACAAGGATTTATCGACTTACAAACAAAAATAATTCAAAACCTTACCTATAGGAGCCTTTGGAGAAGGGGATATAAAAACACAATCCATGAGCAATAATCCCATCAACTTTGGCTTTGCTATATAAGGATTAAGCTATGATGAAAACCAAGTCTCAAAATGATACAATGGATTTTATTGTTTTCCCACAAATCACTCTAATTAATTCTCCAAGATGCGTAGAGCATGGAGGTGGGTTTGGTGAGCAAAATAAAGAAGAGGAAATTAGATGGGAAGGGGGTTCAATATGGGGACGAAAAAACATTTATGTGGTAGGATGGTTATTAGTGCTTTTATAGTAGAAGAAGAACTTTGTTCTATCTTAACCCTTTGTCTTTTTCTCTTAACTTTGCTAGTATGGTGGACTTTAGATAGGCTCTAACTTGTAAGTAACATTAAATTACTTTTAGGCTTAGGATAAAATTATACGTTGTGATTTTCCAGTCATTTTGGCTTTTGGAAACAATGGGATTAGATGGTGAATATGTTCATGTGTCCTAGTTTTATATTGTTTATTTTATTTACTATTTAATATAATAAAATAATATTTAATATGTTCTTTATTTTATACTTAAAATGTTAATAAAATGTATATTTTCTTTGCACATAAACTTAAGAAAAGTTGTACATTCACAATAGAGTCAGACTCAAATTCTATATCCCCTCGAGCCAACTAAAAACAAAGATTATGAATATAAAGGTTTTAAAAATAAAAATAAAATAAAATAATTATTAAACTCTGTAATCTAATAGAAAATTTGACAAATTTGTAAACTTTATATATAAGTAAAAACTAGTTATCTCTATAACATGTCATAAAAAAGACACAAATAAGTCAATTCACAATCCCATAACTTTTTATAGACAAACTTTGTTTTTATTTACCTAGGTAAAGCTTTGACATCATTGCATCATTTTGAGTAGTGAACTCGGATGAAAAATGAAATGAACACTTTTCAAATATGATAAACATAAAATGTCAAATAGGCCTAACGATTAATGAGAGCATTCACCAACTTCAAGGTAAATATGTAGCAAGATCCAAATTCATAAAAAATGATTTTAACAAGCAATAACTTTAAGAAAACCATGCAAAGGAAACTTTTCCAACAAATAATCTATAGCTGCAATAAAATTGATCTAGAATAAATGATGTAATGACAAAGTGATTTCATTGAAATTTAACCATATTTGTTATAATGAATAGTCCACTTATATTGTTTACTTGAACAAAAAGGAAAACAAAGGTTAGAAAAACAAAACAAAATTAAAGGAACTTGAATATATTTTCAAACATATTTTTTCTTATAATTTGTGGAGTCATTAGTGTTAATTTTTTTAGCTTTAAGGCTTTAATTTTTGCTTAGGACCTATGTGCCAATTGACATAAAGTCTATGTTTTCAAGTCAACGTATAGGATATTTGCATTAAGCCATTTTTTTCAAGTTGAAGGCATAGAATTAAAATTAAAAGATATGTGAGTTTTAATATTGATCCATTGATTCAATCATATGGTTGGTCTAGTCATTTCCAAAAAGAATATGTTACATTAATTAGAGAAACTAATTAAGTCTTAAAATTAAATGTAGTCTTTAAAGTAAATAAATCAATATAGTCGAAGTGTAACATATTTAACTTTTTAATGACATAATTTTGGTTTTAAAATCTTAATCTATGTCTTAAAATAAAATTTGGATTTATTAATTTAATATTAGTCTTAGTTAGATTATTTATACTACAATTGGTTAGTTGGAGTCAAGGGACATACTTTAACTTATAAAAGAAGTGGACCTTTAAAATAAAATTTAGGTTTTATTTGATAAAGTTATATTCTTAATTTATCAATTTAAGTCATAAAAAAACAGTTTCATATTGTTCGTACTTTAGCTTTAGTAAATAAAATTTAACCATAATGCATAATTATTCATTTTCTTGGTCATTTTGTTTTACATTAAATTATTTTTAAATTTTTTCTAATTCAATGTTTCAATTGCCCATTTTGAGGTTTAAAATGTGTCTTATAAGGAAAATAATAAAATAAGAGTTATGAATTTTTAAAGAAAATTAAGAAGAATATTTTTTAACTATATTTTCTGTTTATCTCCTTCTAGGTTTACTAAAATGTCAAGTAAAATGTCAAGTGCATACACATGTTGGATGCATAATTGAATTCCACATCCAACAACTACCAACTTTGCATATTCTTTTAATAAACTCATAGGAAAAAAAGATGAAATTTTTTTTTTTTTTTTTTTTTTTTGGGTGTGAGCCTATTTAAAAGTATGCAAATTGAGTACATGTTGGATGTGGAACTTAAATTTCTATCTAAGAGTTGTCTATACTTCGGCATTTGAGAAAACTTGTAAGGAGATAAGTTGAAATGTATAGTTTTAAAAAGTACTTATATTATTTTCCCGCCAAAAATATTTACTCCCTAGGGATGACATCATCATCTTGAAACTTATTGATTATTTTTAAGTTGATTTTATTATCATATTTTGTTCAGAGGCTCGATTTTAACCTAATAATTTCCCTAATATTATATGTGAAGTTCATTAGGTCATATGTATAAGCAAGAAATCTCATTAGCTTCTTACTTACATCAACTAGGTTTTTCATGAATGGATCTTATTACTCTTCATGCATGCATGACTAATGAGGTGGTGTAAAAGGTTCGATGGTCAAGGTAAGTGAAAGTGTGGTGTAAGCATGTTTATTGGGTATCTGTGTACATTATGTAATGTACATGGTATGATTATCAATTATTGCGACATAGAGTGGGTTTTGAAATAATTAATTAGTTATGTGTTAATGAAGACTAGCATATGTGTGTTCAATTATGATTGCTATTGGGTCACACACTAATGTTAATTGTTTGAAGCTACCGTACTATTTTATAGTTCTTTATGGAAAAATGCACGCTACACTCAAGTGTCATAGTATAAAGTGTTTTGGAAGAGTACTAAGTGTGTCTCCTAACCATCCTTATCCTTTCTATGTGTAAGTGAATTTGTAAAATAGTTAAGTGGTCATATCATTCATTCTAAGTTTGATAACCTAAAATCTAGTTTTAGTATCTTAAGAGAAAACTATAATGTCTAAATATTTATAGATATGAAAAAAAAATATTATTAAAGTGGTTGCATCATTAATTTTAATGTAATTTCTTAAAAACTAGGTTTATTTTATTTTATTTTCCTTGAAAAAAAAGTGTAATTTTATTTCATTAGTCCAGAACAAAATTACACTCAGAAAAACACATTAACTGTGAATAACCTATCAAAGAAAGGTTAATCTGATGAGACATAGAATTCTATAGTTAAAAATCAAAGGAGACTGTTGAAAAAAACAATGTAATACAAGGCAAGTATTGTCCTATCAGTCCATCTGTTGTCCAATATGCATCAGCATCTGCTGACCGTCCAAAAATGTTTGTTGTCCATAGTGTCCATCTACAGTCCATCTACTATTCATAATGCAACAACATCTGTGGATTGTCCAAAACTGTTTACTGGCCATACTATCCCTCAATTGTCCATTAAGCAGCAGCAGTTGCTGACAATCCAAACTATATGTTGTCAAACTACCCAAGCAGTCGAAATTTACAACAATATTTCATCAAAGAAAACACCCAATATATTGTCCATGAATCCTACAGTATAGTATCATAAATCCATACAACGAAAAACATGCAAACTTCCTCGAAAAGGAAATTGGATTGCTGAAAGAAAGTTGTAGTGATCCCTTCAGAAAAACGTAGGAGTTGTAAGAAATTTGTAAATAAGCGGCAACATCCATCACCGCAGGGGATAGCGCCACCATAAGACAATTTGACACAAAGCACCGTTGTCTTAGAAATTTTCTGAGAAATCTGTATGGTCTTAGAACTTTTCCTTTCTGCTTAGTCGAAAAAAGGGCGATGATAGTACTCCAAAGATTCGTCATCCTGAAGCTCTTTCACCTTCCAGATCCCCATAGCCAACTGAAGCCCCTCCTTAGAGGCACGATCCGCAATTCCATTGTTCTCCCTGTAGACATGTTGGAAAGTGAAAGAATCAAATCTAAAAAGGATCTCCCTTATAGAAGTTAACAAATTGGCAAGGCTGAGATTTCTGCATTTTTGGATACCCCTTGTCCAATTTATAACATTCATAGAGTCACCGTAGTTTTTGAGATTCCGACATCCTTTCTCTGCAACAAAAATACGGAGGAGTTTGAGACTCAAAATCTCAGCATAGTTGTTAAATCCATCCCCAAGACCGACCGAGAGCTCAAAGAAGTGAGTGTCAGATAGAAATAGAAGAATTCCACCCCCACAGACATTATTTTGTGTTTCCCCATCAAAAAAACCCCAAGGGATCTCCCTATCAATCTCCAATTCCATTACCTCCCTTTGATTTGTAGCTCGGATATGTTGAGGAAACACAGAAAGGAAACCAACGGACAGAGCACCAATGATTTCATGGGTACATGTTGTCTCTTCGAAGATAAGATTGTTACGTGCTAGCCAACATCCCCAAATGACAAGAAGAGGAAGGGCTCTGTGATTAGACTCGGTTGTAGAAGCCCACCAAGATTCCCAGGCATGAGTCATAGAGAGACCCTCCCATCTACAGGGAAGGCCCAACAGTCTAGAAAATTCCAACCACACCTCTTTAATAAAAGAAAAGTTTAGAAAGAGGTGAGTTCTCGATTCCTCATCTTATTTGCAGAGGACACACCACCCAAGCCACTGAAAGCTCCTTTTCTGCAAAATGTCCCATGTAGGGGCCTTATTTTCCAAAACACACCACATAAAGAGGCAAGTCTTAGGAGGAAAATTGAGCTTCCAAGATTTCCTCCACCACGAGTGATCTTCCCTATGAATCCCACCAACACTCAGCTTTAAATAGCCCGCCTTGGGAGAGAAGATACATGAAGGACCGAAGTCCCAAACAATTTCATCCTCCCTCTCCCGGAGCAGAATATGAGCAAGTTTTAAAGCTCCTATGTATAAAGCCATATCCCTTTCATCCTGAGCATCCAGCCCAAAAGAGGAAGCCAATCTCCAAGAATGAATCCATGGTTGTCTTTGAACCAGCTCAGCAAGGTGGAAGAGAAAAGTAATCCCCCACTGGCTCAATGCCTCAATCGTATGCCTCGGGAGAAGGTGTTTTTGTACATTACCCATCCATGGATCCTCTCCAACTCTTATCCTCCTACCACTGCCCACATTCCAGACTAGGTTAGATTCCATAATGTGAAAATACTTTACCACCGCCTTCCAAATCACCAACCCTCCAGCATGAGACTTCCTAGGATTCCTAATCCAATCTTTAATGGACACAGGTTTAGGATATTTTTGAGCTATCACTTGGGTCCAAAGGCTAGTCGATTTAATAAGTCTCCATCCTCCCTTTGTAGCAAGGTCCTGTGCAAAAAGGAATATATTTTTCAGGCCCCAGCCCCCCAGCCCTTTGGGCACAACAATTTTTTCCCAAATAACCCAAGGGGTTACCTGTGTATCCTTCTTCCCACTCGATAGAAATCTAAAGCAGACCCGTCGAGCAGCTTCCAGAATGCCTGTTGGAATCCAAGAAAGAGACATCCAATACAGAGGAATAGCCTCCAAGACTGACTTCACCAAGATCGACCTCCCAACTCTTGAAACCCATTTGCGGCTCCACACTTTTAACCTCTTTTCCAACTTTTCCAAAAGCCACATCCAATCTTGTTTTTTATAGGAATTTGGTTTTATATGAAAACCCAAGTATTTCAAACCAGCATCTAACCCAATAGGATTAAATGGAAAAATCTGATGAGCTCAAGCCGCTCCTCAACCCTTAAAATATGAGTGGTAAGGGTTGACTTGCCAGCATTCACCTCCATACCAGTAACCCTGGAAAACAGGTCCAAAATCTCCCGTAGAGTATGTGCATCCCTCACTGAGCCAGAACAGAAAATTAAGACATCATCCACAAAGAGGAGATGTGTAATAAACAAATTTGGGGCAATCTGAATGCCCATCAAGGTTCCCTATCTGTTAGCCTCCTTAAGGGCCCTGCTCAAACACTCTGCAACCAATAATAACAACAGAGGAGACAACAGGAAGCCCTATTTCAGCATGAAAAAAATGGGAGGCCGCCCCATTAATCAAAACAGAAAAATAAACTTTGTATTACAACTCATTATAAACCTGATAAAACTAATACCAAAGCCAAGACGGGTCAAAGGAATACGAATATACATCCAACTTACTCTATCATAGGCTTTGGAGAGGTCAATTTTCAGAAACGCCCCTTTGAGGTGCTTAGTTTTTAGACTGTGTATGCCTTCCTGAGTAATCCCAATGGCTTCATGGATTTTCTGCCCTTCCAAAAATCCAAACTGTTCACCAGAGATATGTGCAGAAAGGATGCTCTTAATTCTTCTAGCAATAACCTTAGAAACCACCTTATAAATGCAATTTCACAGTGAGATGGGGTGGAATTCATTCAGGGAAGAAGGATTGTCAACTTTCAGAAATTAAAGCTATAAAGGTAGAGTTAAAAATAGCTGGAATCCTCCCTGATTCTCTGGTGTCTTCAACCACTTTCAGTAAATCCTCACTGAGCAAATCATAAAGATCCAAAAAGAATTCAATTGTCCAACCATCAAGCCCGGGGCTCTTGTCTTTGTGAAAACTTTGAAGCACTTCCTTCAGTTCCTTCTCTGACACCTCTTCCATCAAAGACCCGTTGTCCTCCTCCTCAACAAACCTTGGGAACAATTGAGCAACTCTAATGACTTCCGCAATGGTGGCCTCAATTGGAGCTTTAAAAAGAGCCTTGAAATGGTCTACCCCCATTTTTTCCTTCGCTTCAAAAGAAGAATGTTTAGCTCCCTGATCTTGAGTCAAGCTCCAAATATTATTATCTGCCTTCCTACCTCTAGCATAAGCATGAAAAAAATTTGTATTATCGTCCCCACATGCCAACCAGGTAGCCCTTCTTTTCAGCCTCCAATGCTCCTCCTTCTCCATTAGGAGGGTGTTCCTTCTCCCTTCCAGACGAACCAGAGATTCCTTTGCCTCATGGGATAGAAAACCCCCTCCATCCCCTTCATAAATCACACAAAGGTCTTCTTCCACTTGCTTCAGCTCACTATCCTCCCTCTGCCTCTTTGCCACTGACCAATCCTTGATGGCACCCTTAAGCGGATTAATGTTATCAACAAACTGAAAATTCACGAGGTGTGTGCTAACAGGATTAAATGGAATCCACCTAGAGTGAACTAAGATCTTAAAGGACTCATCTTTGAGCCAGATCTTATTGAACTAAGGGGCTTGGGGGCTTCAAAGGCCTGATTTTGAATTACAGAAAAATGGGAAAGTGGTCTGAAGCACCTCCACTTCCGATCCATTATCTGATTTGAAAAAGTTTGTCCACAACCTGTTCTACCACCAGAAAATGATCAAGCCTCTTCGCCACTCTACCTTCTCCACATCTTTTATTCTTCTAGGTAGGTTTGAGCTTGATGGGTTCAATGTCTAAAAAATTCTTCTCCTCCAATTTCTGGGTGAAATAACCAGTCAGAAAATCAGTGTGTGCATGAGGACCCCAAACCTCCAACTGACCCAGTGAGAAATTGAGATCCCCCCCCAGAATCACTGAGTCTCCTCTGAGAAATGGGTTTTTAAAAAGAGAGTCCCAGAAGGGGATCCTATTAATATAAGGACCATAAATATTAAAAATATGCTCCTAACTCCATTTCCGAGAAATTAAAACCAAGGATCGAATCCATTCCCCAAGAGTTCAAAGACTTGATATTTCCTTCATTCCACCCCACCACCAGCCCACTTGAATGACCTTTAACATCCAGAGTTTAAAAAATCCACCCCGGTAGCCAACTTTCCAATCTTGCTTTGACTGCAACTCCTTCTCCTAAAGTCTCTTGTAACAAAATAATATCCGGGTGTTCAAGAGAAATCACCCTCAGGAAAGCTGATTTTTTTATGGGGACCTGTCAAACCCCTGCAATTAAAGGAAATAATCTTCATCTACAACCCTTTTGATGGGTTTGCACTGCTCTAAGCGCCCTTTCAATAGATTTTTGTTTCCAATCATGGATATTCATTTTTTCCTTACTCTTGGCCTTAGCAAAATAGGATATCCTTCCCTTCCTCGTGAAACCGAGATCTTCCCCTTTCCCATACCTCTAGAAGCTTTCTTAGCACTAGACCTCATATAATACCCAAAATCCGAGGAATATGATGGTGAAGGGTAAGGATCCATATCCGCTTCGATGGGATCGGGATCCAAAGAGAGTGGGAGGCCCTCCATGGAAGCTTCGGGCAAGACAGAAAAGGAAGAGGATGGTCGAGGGAGACCGGAGAAAAGAGATAAGTTCTTTAGACCCTCCACCCAATCCATACTAGAGA
The DNA here is from genome assembly GCA_034641835.2 of Pinus albicaulis. Lineage (NCBI taxonomy): Eukaryota > Viridiplantae > Streptophyta > Pinopsida > Pinales > Pinaceae > Pinus > Pinus albicaulis. The sequence continues at coordinate 1,009,916,639 of CM076583.1, forward strand.
TCGAGACATTATTAAGAAATAAGTTAATTGATGAAGAGAAAGGGATAGAAGGAGAACCTAGGATGGAAGGCCTCAGCAGATTTTGAGCAACCAACATCTTTCCAACATCCCCCACCAGCTCAGAAACCTCAACGTACTCCTCTTGACTGCCGAGATCCACCTCTTCACTGGCCGGATCACTGCCAGGATCATGAGAAAACGAAGGCTGAGGAAAAGGTAATCCCGAACCTTCCATCTTCGAGCACTTCTCCATATCACTCCTACGAAAACATCAACCATTTAAAAGGCGAAAGGAAAGCTTGCAAACAAAGGCCGAATGACCATAGGCATGACGTATTCGACATCTGAAAGGCACATTTTCATAATCCAACACCTGCTTAATCTCATAAGGCCCCCAACTTATATTCATGGTTTCTGCAAGACCTTATATGACATTTATATTTACCAGAATCTGAGCCACTTGCCTTTGTTTAGTGTCTAGAAAGGAGAGGTCAGCTTCCAGGAAGTTCCCGAGGATATTCCCAATGCAACTGAGATGATCCATAGTCCAGTAATGGAGAGGAAAAATAGGCAGCCTCACCCATAGAGGAACCGAATCCACCCTCTCCCTACTAGCATGAAAAAGAGGATGTCGGGGCCTGAGAAGCAGAGTGTGATCCAAAGCCCAATTTCGATGCAACACCCATTTCACATGATCTGCTTGCAAAAATTGAAGGTGAACCACCCCCTCGTGAGAGTCACAACCTCTGGCACATAACCAATAGATTCCTTCTAGTTTGTTTTTGCCCACAAAACCACAGATTTCAGAGCAAAGGACCTCCCCATAGCCCTTCCCACTAGATTCTAGTTAGTCATCTGGAGCACCTGCGCCCAAACAATATCTTCTCCCAGCACATAATTATAGTCCACCTTCTTCGATTTCATCCATCTTTTTCTACTTTGCTTTCCAAGTCCCCTGCTAGGCTCTTTCCCTCCTGCAGCACTGTTAAGGCTTGAGCCCTTTCCCCCTACACCCTCAGGTCTAGGGAAACCACGCTGCTCAGAACACCCAAGATGGACCGCTAATGACCCCAGTTCCTCCTCCCTGGATGACCGACCTCCCGAGCCACATCCCAAAATAAAGAAATGTTTTAGGGCCCCAGTCCGATCAGGATCAGACCCTTCTCCATCAGTCTCCACTCCCTGAACTCCTTTGAAGACATGCGATTGGGAACCATCCTCTCCCGACCATTCAATAAACTTCTCTACATCGCTCTAGCACTGCAAACCCTGCACATGCTAGACATTCTCTTCGATTTGAAGTTCCCACTCGCCGCCATTCAAACCAACCCCATTCGATGTGTCTCATCAAAAAAACTAGGTTTATATATATATATATATATATATATATATATATATATATATATATATATGAAAAAACACATTATTAAAGAGAATTTTATTGAATAAAAAAATTCACTCTTTAACTATATAAATTAACATTTATTTAAACAAAAATTGCACTTCTTAATTACGTCGTAAGGTGTTTCTTTTTTAAAACAACTTCCCCAACTGTCACTATGTACGTGTCTCCACCATAGGATCAAATGTTAGACGAGTGAAATTTTTTAATCCATTCAATCCACCCCTCCGTCATTTAAGCTAACTACCTAACTAACTCTCTAATCCCTAAGCCCTACAAATCTCTCTTCCACCTAACAATCGAAAGCCATGAATTCATCCTTGCAGGTCTTTGTTTGGAGGGTGAGACTGGGACTGAGCCAAAGAAAAATGTTGCGTGATTCTCCTTGCGATCGGTTTGATCTCTGTGGTGAAACTGATTCCTAGAAAACGTTGCCCCCAGACTGTCTAGATGGCCTGTCCTCCACTAAGCCCAGTGATTTGCACCAAATTTTCCTTGGATTCGAGCTCGTTTCAGGAATTCATAAATTTATTTATGGTTTTTATTTTTTCAGGATAATATTATATGTTTTGCTCACAGGTATAAAGATGAATCTGTTCTCTAAGGCTTTGATCTTTTACCTATGTTGGTTAATCAAAGCAAGAGATTGAGCCACTCATAGCTAACTTTTCCATACCGGTTCCCTCGCACGTACGCGAGATTCTGCAGTTTGGCTGCTAGGAGAGAGGACATTCAACTCAGTTTATGTCGTTCTTTTTTTGGATTGTTGTATTTTAGTTGGGACAATACACTAAGGATATATATATATATATATATATATATATATATATATATTTATTTATTTATTTATATTTATATTCATACATCTCCTATTTATTCTCCACCATGGAAATGTTTGTGCCTATATTCACTATAACACATTGATACTCCAACAATTTTCTTTTATTTTTCTTTTTTAATTTACAGTTCAATTGTCCACATGATCCAATCTACCAATGTGAATTACAAAAGTTAGATATTAACTAAAACATATTTTTTACTCTAATTGGCTATACATGCATATATATCTCTATTTATGAATGTGTATTGAGATTCCTGAAAGCTCTCTCTTTATTTTGTTATGTATACATGTAATTACTTGCATCGTGGCACTGAAGAAGAATCCTTGTAAAAATGAACTTCAGTGCCATCTTTTCATCGTTTCGGATTACCTGATGCAACGCAAGGCTCAAGTAATGATTATCATCATCATGGGGAAGCTCTACAATGACTATGGGCTTCACGGGGTCATTGTTCACCTAGAGATAGATATTCCCTTTGTTATTAACCACAATTTGAGCTCTGGTCAGGGGATAGTTCTCCATAAGTTCACAAAAAACCATTGTTCTATGTTGTTCTTCAACATCTATTCTCATGGCAATCAATGAACCACTAATGCCCGTTCCCTGGTTGGTTATCCTCTCCCAATTCTCTTCATATTAACTCACAGGCTTGGATATCATTGCAAACTCTGATGATAATACAATTCGAAGCATCTTGGGCTTTGGAAAATATAGTCTTGGGAACGTCTGAGCATACGAAGGTTGTGATTGACCACAGAGCAATGCCTATATTGGTGGAGATTCTTAGTTCTGTGCATGATAACTTGAGAACAGGTACAACAATGCATGCATGCTTTGTTGAACTAGACAATCTCATAAGCTGCATATTTTGGAGTTATATAAAATATTTTAAAATCTGACAAATTAGAACGACTTCAAATAATTCACTTCATTATGATAAATGAGGTTTTAAAATTTTGCATCTTTTTTTCTAAACCAAAAATTTTAAATTTTTTTTCAAATCTGAGTTTTTGCATGTGATACTTAATTTTCTAAGCCATCTTTTTGTCTTCTATATTCACTAAGTTCATTAATAATACTACACTTTGACATTGGGTTCAAACTTAGTGGGTTGTTTGGGCTGTGAGAAATATTGTTGGAGACTCTTCATCATATAGGGATCTTACACTTGCTCATGGAGCATTGCTGCATTTGCTTGCTCAGTTTAATGGGACTGCCAAAATTTCATTGTTAATAAGTGTCACATGGACCTTCTCTAATTTTTTTTCGTGAGAAACCCTAACCTTAATTCGGTTAGGTAAACATAATTCATTGTCCCACTCTTCTTTGTTTGTGTATTTTATTTTTACAATGCATGTTGCTCGGTATTATCAATTCCATCTCAAAGACTTTTGCTTATGACTTTCAGATCAAATATGTGTTTCCTACCCTGTGGTGGCTTATCTATATGCAAGATCATGAACTATTGGCATGTGCTTGTTGGGCACTATCATTTCTTACTAATGGCAACACTTTGAATGTTTGCCCAAAGTTGTTGGAGCTTTTATAGTAAGTAGTATAATAATTAATGATTTAATTTTTATGTAAAGTTTGAGTGGGATTATGATATTGTAGCTCAAAATTGTTTTGTTTTGTTTTTCTTGTCAATTTTGAGATTATGTTAGAGTGATTGTTTTCTATTGACAAACCAGGGGTATGAGGGATGAGAGTAATAGAGACTTTGAGTCAAGGTATTTATTAAAAATAAAAATATAGATTCAATATTTTACTTAAATCTAGATGGTTAATTTTAAAATTATTAAAGTATTATTAGTTTTTTTTTTTTCAAAATGGTTAATAATGTTAATTATTTCATTATAATTAAATTTTTGATATTTTCAAAATGCTTAACCATAAATTATGTTAAAAAAAAAAATTCCTAATATTCTAAATCTAGTTCAATGTTAAAATACATGTGAGGCATTTAGATTTGATATTTTACTTAAATAAAATTTAGAATAAATATTTTATTTAAATTTAGATGGTTACTTTTAGAATTATTAAAGTATTATTAGTTTTTTTTTTTTAAAGTGATTCACAACATTAATTATTTCATTATAACTATTTTTTTTTTTCTCAAAATGCTTAAGCATAGATTGTGTTAAAACTATTTTTTTTTGGATTTCTTGATATCCTAAATGTGGTTCTATGTTAAAATGTGTGCGAGAGACTTATGGGACTTTTGACTGCAAAAGATATTGGCCAATATGTCAAACTATCCTACATTGTTTGTTGCTGAGAAACTAGAATTAAGGTACAACTTTTGCAAAACTTTGGTGTCAATCAACTTAGTCTTTTATTTTGCTTGATGTTTTAGAATATTGTAAGTTGGAATAATGTTGTTTATTTAAAAGTCTTTAAAAGTCCTATAATGTTTATTTTTAATTTAAATATGTGTAGTTTTATTTTAATATTAAGTTTATTGTGGTGAGAGGGGCTGTCCATCTTGGTGTGGAAGAGATGTTCAAATGACATGTTACACAAACATTTTGACTCTAAAATTACATAAAAATAAAATTTTAGTAAAATTTTAAAATGAAATAAAATAAACAAACTTAATATTTATAATTAGTAATTATTAACGTGGATTCCATATTTTCCATCCTTGAAAAAACTGAAAGTTAAGATGGATGTTATATATTAAAACTAATATTTTTTTTATAAATCTATTTTTCCCCAATTTACATTAAAAAAAATTATATTGATTCATTTCTATATATATAATATGAAGTGTAAATTAATTTAAATTAATTCTCTATATAAAATTTAGATTAAATATTTTACTTGAAATAAAAGTTTAGTTAAATGTGTTTATTTAAACTTAGATTGTTAATATTAGAATTATTAAAGTATTATTAAACTCTTTTATTTTTCAAAGTGGTTAACAATGTTAATTATTTCATTATTACTAAATATTTTGATATTTTCAAAATGCTATTACCAAATTTTTCAGTTTTGTTTCTAAGAAAAAAGACATTCAACTCAATTTATATCAATTTTTTTAAATTGTTGTATTTTTAGTTGGGCCAAGGTACCTAGGGTTTATATATATATAACCTTGATACTCCAATTTTCTTTTATTTTTCTTTTTTAATTTACAGTTTGGTTGTCCACATGATCCAATCTACCAATGTGAATTACAAAAATTAGATATTAACTAAAATAATTTTTTTTTCTAAATGGCAATACATGCATATATATCTCTATGTATGAATGTGTTGAGATTCCTGAAAGGCTTTATTTTGTTATGTATAAATGTAATTACATGCATAGTGGCACTGAAGAAGAATCCTTGTAAAAATGAACTTCAGTGCCATATTTTCCTCGTTCCGAATTACCAAATGCAATGCAAGGCTCAAGGACTGATTCTCATCATCGTGGAAAAGCTGGGCTTCACAGGGCCATTGTTCATTTGGAGATAGAGCTTTGTTATTAACCACAACTTGAGCTCTGGTCAGGGGCTAGTTCTCCATAAGTTCACAAACAACCATTGTTATATGTTGTTCTTCAACATCTAGTTTCACGGCGATCACTGAACCACTAATACCCTTCCCTGGTTGGTTATCCTCACCAAATTCTTTTCAGATTAACTCACAGGCCTGGATATCATTACAAACTCTGATGATAATACAGTTCGAAGCAGCTTGGGCTTTGGAAAATATAGTCTCGGGAAGCTCTGAGCATACGAAGGTTGTGATTGACCTAGGAGCAATGCCTATATTGGTGAGGCTTCTCAGTTCTATTCATGATAACCTGAGAACAGGTAATGCATGCATGCTTTGATGAACTAGACAATCTCATAAGCTGCATATTTTAGAATTATATAAAATATTTTAAAATCTAACATACTAAAATGATTTCAAATAATTCACTTTATCAAAATAAATGAGGTTTTAAAATTTTGCATCTTATTTTTTAAACTAGAAATTTTAAAATATTTTTTAAACCTAAATTTTTGCATGTTATACTTAATTTTCTAAACTATCTTTTTGTCTTCTATATTCACTAAGTTCATTAATAACGCTACACCTTGACATTGGGTTCAATCTTTGTGGGTTTTTTGGGCTTTGGGAAATATTGTTGGAGACTCTCCAACATATAGGGATCTTGCACTTGCTTGCTCTGTTTAATGGGACTGCAAAAATTTCATTGCTAAGAACTTCCACATGCATCTTTTCTATTTTTTTTCGTGAGAAACTCAACTTTAATTCGATCAGGTAAACATAATTCATTGTCGTACTCTTTTTTGTTTGCATATACTATGGATTTTGTTTTTACAGTGGGTGTTGCTTGGTATTATCAATTCCATCTCAAAGACTTTTGCTTATGACTTTAAGATCGAATATGTGTTTCCTACGTTGTGGTGGCTTATCCATATGCAAGATCATGAGGTATTGGCATGTGCTTGCTGGGCACTGTTATTTATTACTAAGGGCAACACTTTGAATGTTCACACATAGATATTTGCTCATAGTTGTTGGAACTTTTATAGTAAGTACTATAATAATTAATGATTTAATTTTTATGTAAAATTTGAGTTGGTTTATGATATTGTAACTCAAAATTGTTTTGTTTTGTTTTTCTTGTCAAATTTGAGATTATGTTAAAGTGATTTTTTTTATTGACCATTTTATTTAAATTTAGATTAAATATTTTGTTTAAATTTAGATTGTTACTTTTAGAATTATTAAAGTATTGTTAGGTTTTTTTTTTTCAAAGTGATTCATAACATTAATTATTTCATTATAACTACTTTTTTTTATATTTTCAAAATGCTTAAGCATAGATTGTGTTAAAACTATTTTTTTTGGATTTCTTGATATCCTAAAAGTGGTGATATTAAAAAAATATATATGCCATATAAAAATAGTGTGTATATATATATATATATAATATACCACATTCAATGGCCAATATGTCAAACTATGCTACATTGTTTGTTGTGGAGAAACTAGAATTAAGGTGCCGCTTTTGCAAAACTTTGGTGTCAATCAACTTAGTTTTTTATTTCCTTTGATGTTTTACAAGTTGGAATAATGTTGCTTAATTAAAAGTCCCATAATGTTTATTTTTAATTTAAATATGTGTAATTTTATTTTAATATTAAGTTTATTGTGGTGAGAGGCTTTCTCCAACTTAGTGTGAAAGAGATATTCAAATAACATGTTACACAAACATTTTGACTCTAAAATTACATAAAAATAAAATAAAATAAACAAACTTAATATTTATAATTAGTAATTATTAATGTGGGTTCATAATTTTCATTCTTGAAAATTTTGAAATTAAGATGAAACTAAGCTGGCTATATATTAAGACTAATATTTTTTTTATATAAATATATTTTCTTTCCCAATTTACATTAAAAATATACATTGATTAATTTCCATATATATATATATATATATATATATATAAAGTGTAAATGAATTTAAATTAATTCTCTATATAAAATTTAGATTAAATATTTCACTTGGAATGAAAGTTTAATTAAATTTGTTTACTTAAACTTAAATTGTTAGTTTAGAATTATGAAAGTATTATTAAACTCTTTTATTTTTCAAAGTGGTTAACAATGTTAATTATTTCATTATTACTAAATTTTTTGATATTTTCAAGATGTTATTACTATTTTTTTTTATATTTTCAAAATGCTTAACCATACTTTGTGTTAAAACTTATTTTTTATATTTATATTAGGTTCTATGTTAAAATACAAGTGAGATATTTAGATTTAATATTTTACTTAAATAAAATTTAGATTAAATATTTTACTTAAATTTAGATTGTTAATTTTAGAATTATTAAAGTATTATTAGTTTTTTTTTCCAAAGAGATTCACAATGTTAATTATTTCATTATAACTAAATTTTTTGATATTTTCAAAATGCTTAACCATAATTTGAGTTAAAACTTATTTTTTCGATTTATCCTAAATCTGGTTCTATATTAAAATACATGGAGGTATTTAGATTTAATATTTTACTTCAATAAAATTTAGATTAAATATATTACTTAAATTTAGATTGTTAATTTTAGAATTATTATTTACCCTTGAAATTCAACTTGAGGAACTATTTTAGATTGATAATTTATGGTTAATATCTCCACTTAATATATTATTTTTGTTTTCAAGTGTGTTGTTTGTGAGACATAGATGTGAAATTGTTTCCTTTTGACTTACAATACTAATGTAGATAGTTTCCATAAAGATTCCATTCTTGCAATATGGTGGATGTATTAACTCGCATTTTTTCTCAGGCTCATTGTTACATGTAATGTAATTTTGTATTAGTGACAAGTCACATAGAATGTATTCTACAGATTGTCCAAATTTGGAATGCTCGTTCAAAAAATTATTTGCCTCCTTTGATTTGAGCTATCTAGGCAAATGATGATGCACTTCTAGATGTTTTGTTAGAATTTTTTGCTTCAGTCAATGAATCATATCAAGATGGAAATAAAGTTCTGCATAAGGCTTTGAAACAGGACACTCCTCTCAATGGATGTAGTGTAAATTGTTTGGTTTCAAAAAATCTTTTAGATGTTGGTACTACCGTAATAGCTAGAAACAATACAGGACCAACTCCTGTTTACACAACTACAAGTCATCGCCACCTTGAGGCACTCCTATTAATAATAAAGAAGCATGGGGGAAGTATAAACATACTCACAAGAACAAGAGGACCCCTCTTCATTATGCTGTGAAGAATAAACATCTTGCATGTGCTTCCCTCATGTTAAAAAATTGAGCTAATAGAGATGTAAAAGGTTTGAGAAATCAAAAGCCTATTCAACTTGCACATTCATCTTAGATGAGTGCGTTGTTGTCTGTATGATAAATAATTCCTTGATGAAGCATGTGATAATATTATAACTTCTCAAAGTTGCATTTTATCTTCCATTAAGCAATCTTTAACAGGGTTCAAGTATTCACATTCCCATAAATCATGTGGGATTGATTCAATGCTTACAAGCAATTTGCCTACTTCCAAAGAAGTATCTTCTTTGCAACCTGTGCTCATCCTAGAAATCCTCCAACGGCTAAATATTTCTCACAAATTGTTGCAGAGGATCCACAAAAGTTCTAGGTAGAGTCTTCCTCACAATTCCCTTCTTCCAATGGAAAAGAATTTGAGCAGACCATAAATTCGACTTGGAAAATGGTCCAAAAAAATTCCCGCAAGCATATATATAGTTTAGATTCAGCTTTGAATGTGAATTCCCTAAAGGTCTTTGTTGGAAGTTTGCCTCCTTATGTGTTTCTATAATTCAAATTCAGCTTTGAATGTGAAGGCGATACCTATTACTAAGATAGTTACACTACCTCCATACAAATCTATTATTTTCATTTTTTGTGTGACAAACAAGAAGTGTGACTGGGGAACTTATTGTCACTTTGCTCACTCAAAAGAAGAACTTCGGAAGTGTTAGCAAGTATTGGCTATTTATGATCAGAAAGTAGAAACAGTTCATGGTTGTGCAATAAGCTCCAACATTTCTGATGGGGTAAAGAATTATAAAACCATGTTGTGTATGCATTATGAGACAAATGGAACCTTCTAAATGGGTTGAACTGCAAATTTTCTTGTGCACACAATGAGCTTAGGCCTTATCAACTTCGTCAAGTCTTCTATTTGGTGCAAGAGTTGGAACTCAGCCTTCAACTACATCTTCTCTAGGAACTTATTCCAGTGAGGAACTTGATGACATGAATTCTCTAAATGTTTTTTTTGGAAGTTTGCACCTTATGTGTTTCTCAATGATATGATGTCTCCATATCTAATACAATTTACGAGAGCTTGCTTAGAACCAAAAGTTCATTTTCTCAATGCATCCCTCTTCTTATAAGTCTACTCAAATTATCATTTTATTTTCTTTTGGAAGCATGCAATTCAAATGAGTTTGAATGGGTATATATGTGTGACATAGTGTTATTTGTCACAGGAAATGATTGAATTTCTTGTAAGTGAATGGAAGGAGAAAGGACTTTATTGAAAAACTGAGTTTTTTAGATTGATAATTTATGGCTAATCTCTCCACTTAATATATTATTTTTGTTTTAAAATGTGTTGTTTGTCAAACATAAATGTGAAATTATTTCCTTTTCACTTACAATACTAATGTAGATAGTTTCCAGAATATTCCATTCTTGCAATATGGTGGATGTCTTAAGTCGTATTATTTCTCAGGCTCATTGTTACATGTAATGCAATTTTGTATGAGTGACAAGTCACATAGAATGTATTCTCTAGTTTTTCCAAAGCTAGAATGCTCATTCAAAAAATTATTTGCCTCCTTTCATTTGAGTTGTCTAGGAAAATGATGATGCACTTTTAGATGTTTTGTTGACATATGTCAATGATGCATATCAAGATGGAAATAAAGATATTCATTGGGCTTTGAAACAGGACACTCCTCGTAATGGATGCAGTGTAAATTGTTCGGTTGTAGAAAAACGTTTAGATGTTGATGCTACCGTAACATCTGCAAACAATACATGACCAAATCTTGTTCACACAGCTGCAGGACATGTCCACCTTGAGGTACTCTTATTAATCATAAAGAAGCATGGGGAAGTATAAACATACTCACAAGAAAAAGAGAGACCCCTCTACATTATGTTGTGAAGAATAACCATCTTGCATGTGATGCTCTCATGCTCAGACATGGAGCCAATAGAGATGTAAAATGTTTGAGAAATCAAAAGCCTATTCAGATTGCACATTCAACTGAGATGAGTGTGTTGTTGATTCTATATGATAAAGAATTCCATGATAAAAAATGTGATAATATTATAACTTCTCAAAGTTTCATTTTGTCTTCCATTAAGCAATATTTAATAGGGTACAAGTATTCACATTCCTAGAAATCATGTGGGATTGATTCAATGCTTCCAGGCAGTTTGTATACTTCCAAACAAGTATCTTCTTTGCAACCTGTTTCTCATTGTCGAAATCCTCCAATGGCTAAATATTTCTCACAAATTGCTGCAAAGGCTCCATATATGTTCCAGGTAGAGTCTTCCTCACAATTCCCTTTCAACTTGTATTTTCTTTGTGTTAGGGGTTGAACAAAGATTGAGCGAGACCTTCTTGAATATTCAAAGTGATACCACGTAGGAATGAAAATAAAGTGATAATGCATATATCCAGGGCTTGTAAGCTCCAAAAAAATGGTCACTTATTACTTCTCTAAATGATGAGGAGGGAAATATAGAAACTGCCCTTTCTATTTCCTTGTATTATCCTCCCCAACGTCTTGAGACAAATGGCATACAGGTAGGTGCCACCCCAACCATATGCTTGTTTTACTTCTGGCAATAGAAAGAACGAAAGTGGATTCATACCTTGTCAATAGTGGGTACGGTACATGCAATACCTTAGGAGACCATAGGAGTACAGTGTACACTAACTTTGAAACCTAGATCAAGGAATAAACGACAATGGATGATAGAGGATTTTCAAGCCAATACTGACAAATGTATACCAAGATTTCAAGCCAATATCTATAGTACGTCTATTTCTGATAGATATAATATAGGAAAGGGAATAAATAAAACCAGAGAAACGATTCCCCAACACCACTTATTCCACATAATTATTCTGATTATTCCTCCTATTCTTCACTTTCCATATTTACCCATTTTGTGATAGACCACCTAGGATCAGCAAAATTCCCATGCAATTGGGTAGCATGTCCACCTTGAGGCACTCCTATTAATAATAAAGAAGCATGGGGAAGTATAAATATACTCACATGAAAAAGAGATACACCTCTACATTATGTTGTGAAGAATAACCATCTTGTATGTGTTGCTCTCATTCCCAGACATGGAGCCAATAGAGATGTAAAAGGTTTGAGAAACCAAAAGCCTATTCAGCTTGCACATTCATCTAAGATGAGTGCGTTGTTGATTTTATGTGATAAATAATTCCATGATGAAGAATGTGATAATATTATAACTTCTCAAATTTTCATTTTGTCTTCCATTAAGCAATCTTTAACATGGTTCAAGTATTCACGTTCCCAGAATTCAGGTGGGATTGGTTCAATGCTTTTAGCCAGTTTGTGATACTTATAAACAAGAATCTTCGTTGCAACTTGTTGCTCATCGTAAAAATCCTCCAATGGCTAAATATTTCTCACAAATTATTACAGAGGCTCCACAGAAGTTCCAAATATATTCTTACTCGCAATTTTCTTTCAAATTCTCTTTTCTTTGTGTTAGGGGTTGAATAAATATTGAGTGAGACCTTCTTGAATATTCAAAGTGATACCGCGTAGGAATGAAAACAAAGTGAGAATGCATATATCCAGGGTTTGTAAGCTCCAAAACAATCTGTCACTTCTTAATTCTCTAAATTATGAGGAGGGAAGGATAGACATTTCCCTTTCTATTTCCATGTATCATCCTCCCCAACGTCTCGAGACAAATGGCATACAAGTAGGTGCCACCCCAACCATGTGTTTATTTTACTTCTAGCAATAGAAAAAACAAATCTGGATTCAAACCTTATGGATAGTGGGTATGGTACAAGAAATACCTTAGGAGACCATAGGAGTACAATGTACACTAACATTGAAACCTAGATCAAGGAATAAATGACAATGGATGATAGAGGATATTCAAGCCAATATTGAAAAATGTATACCAAGTTTTCAAGAAAACATCTAATGTACGTCTATTTATGATAGATATAATATAAGAAATGGAATAAATAGAACCGGAGAAATGATTCCCCAACCCCACTTATTCCACACAATTATTCTCGTTATGCATGATCTTCCTCACTTTCCATATTTACCCATGCTGTGATAGATTACCTAGGATCAAGGGAATTCCCAAGTGCAATTGGGCAGATTCATAATCTTTCGTATTGTGGTTTATAATGCATATTTTTAGTCTAACCCATGCCACCCTTGGGGTTAGCACACCTTAGGCTCATTGTTACATGTAATTTAATTTTGTATTAGTGACAAGTCACATACAATGTATTCTACAGTTTGTCCAAAATTGGAATGATCATTCAAAAAATTATTTGCCTCCTTTGATTCGAGTTAACTAGGAAAATGATGATGCAATTCTAGATGTTTTGTTAGCATCTAGATCTTCTGTCAATGACACATATCAATATGGAAATAAAGCTCTGCATTGGGCTTTGAAACAGGACACTCCTCTGAATGGATGCAATGTAAATTTTTCGGTTGTAGAAAATTTTTAGATGATGGTGTTACCATAACATCTGGAAACAATACATGACCAACCATAACATCTGGAAATAATAAAGGACCAACTCCTGTTCACCCAGTTGCAAGTCATGGAAACCTTGATGCACTCCTATTAATAATAAATAAGCATGGGGGAAGTATAAATATTATATTCATAGGAACAAGAGAGACCCATCTACATTATGTTGTGAAGAATAACCATCTTGAATGTGTTGCTCTCATGCTCATACATAGAGCCAATAGAGTTGTAGCATGTTTGAGAAATCAAAATCATATTCAGCTTACACATTCATCTGAGATGAGTGCATTGTTGAGTATGATAAACAATTCCTTGATGAAGCATGTGATAATATTATAAATTCTCAAAGTTGCATTTTTTTTTTTTAAATTTCCGTTAAGCAACCTTTAACAAGGTTCAAATATTCACATTCCCAGAAATCATGCAGGACTGATTCAATGCTTTGAGGCATTTTGTTTACTTCCAAACAAGTATCTTCTTTTTAACCTAATGCTCATCTTGGAAATCCTCCAATGGTTAAATATTTCTAAAAAATTGTTTCATAGGCTCCACAAAAGTTCCAGGTAGAGTTTTCCTCACAATTCCCTTTTTCCAGTGGACATGAATCTGAGCATGCCACAAATTTGACTTGGGAAATGGTCCAGAAAAAATCCTGCAAGCGTATAAATAGTTCAGATTCAACTTCGAATGGGAAGGAGATACCTATTACTAAGATGGTTACACTACCTCCATACAAATATGTTATTTTCCGTTTTTATGGGACTAACAAGAAATGTGAGTGGGTAACTAATTATCACTTTTCTCACTCATAAGAAGAACTTCAAAAGGGTCAAAAAGTTTTGGCTCTTTTTGGCAAGAAAGTAGAAACAATTCATGGAAGTGAAATAAGTTCCAACATTTCTGATGGGGTAAAGAATTATAAAAGCAAGTTTCGCATGCATTATGAGAAAAACGTAACCTTCCCAAATGGGTTGAAGTCAAAATTTTCTCTTGGAAATAATGAGCTTAGGCCTTTATCATCTTCATCAAGTCTTCTATCAGATCCAAGACTTGGAACTCGACCTTCAAATGCATCTTCTCTAGCATCTTATTCCAGTGAGGAATTTGATGGTGTGAATTCTCTAAAGGTATTTGTTGGAAGTATTCCACCTTATGTCAATGGTAGGGAACTTCACAAGTTTATGGAAGGAGAATTTGTTAAATTTATTTATTCTACTGTGATTTATGGGAATGATGAAGACTAGGGGTTTTGGTTTTGTTGTATTTGAAAAGTAGAAAGATACAGATGAAGCCGTAAGTAGGCACTACATTCCATTCCAGGGAAAAAGAGTGGAACTTAAGAAAGTAATGATTTGTATTGCATTGGATGCACGATATGATGTGGGAAGGAAAAATTCTTTATCTTTGGGGTTATCATCAATAACTACTACTAAGCCTTCTCGACCTTCTCCATCTTCCATTTTTCATATGATTGATGGTGGGTTACATTCACCGGGTTCAGATGCAGTAGGTTACGATTAGCATTTGAAACAACCATATTCATCTATTGAGATCCCCTAGTCATTAGTTGGAGATGTTATTTAATCCCTGCAACCCTTTTCCTGCCAACCTGTAGGTTATCTGCTAAAGAATAATAATTTGATTCAAAAAATCGAACAAATAAAATATTTTCAAAATAATTCAAACATTTTCCCTGCCATTCATGAAAAATGTATTTTGGAAAATTTTTTGATCTCTATTACTGATGAAAACTGTCCATTTTCCTAGCAAACTGAACACTCATTGAAGATAGATGGTGCCCTTTATAGTTGTTCACCTCATTCTTTTGATTTATCCTCTTCACCAAATCCTAGTAGTATGACTTGAACATTTTTTACTCCCTTTTCAAATGGTAATAAATGCACGAGTCTCTAAAGTATTCAATCTTTTAATTATTTTTGTAGTGGTGCATTTGATGGATTTTTCAGCATTATGCGTGAATCTAGTGGTTCAAGTAAAATTAATGGTGATAATGATGATAAGGATCTCTCAGGGATGCTTGAATTGCTAGGGGTGAGCCCTGTGCCAGAGCCAACATAGCTAAACTATTTACATGTAAAACATTCACTTCTAACTCTGGTGTCAGTCTAGCTATACCTGGAATTTATTTTCACAGTGTTTGGGAAGTAGATAACTTATCTAGTCGCCAAAATCAGATTCTTAGTTTTGGTATGGTGAAAATTGGTACAGCTATGTTCCACAAAAAATAGTATATGAATCTCAAATTTTAGGTGGTTCAAGGGATTATTATATTCCTGAAAATATGGGACCCACCAATTTCTTAGGTGATTTTTGCTATAATGGTTTGTTACTGGAAGGTTTTGGATATGGTGAGGATTATAAAATTTCAGTTGGGTCACAATTAGGACCTCCAAGAGTTTCTCCAGTGCTGATTGAATCATCACTTCAGAGATATGCCATTGGGAATGGACACTTCCAAGGATTTAACAACTCACATGAAACTATTGCTTATGATTTAAGACAACTGAAAATGTTTTTGATGTTGAATTGAGTGTTTTGGGTTATAGGAGCCAACTCGATGGTTCATTATAAAGTTTGATTTTCTTCTTGTAAATGGTTTGAGAAGAGCACGTTGGATTATTCATAATAAATTTTGACTTGCTTCTTGGAAACGGTTTTGAGATTATTGCACATGCAATTTCTTTTGCATCTTTCATTTTTGTACTTGTGAGTGCATTTAAGCACCAATGTGTTATGAGAATGCTACACGGTTGTATACCACAGGTTATAAGAAAATTTGTATTCACAAGGGAAGCTTTGTAAAATAGAGCAGATTATTTTGCCAAAGTTTTTTTGATGATGCACCATATTGGTTGTACACTTATTCTTTAGTTTGGGTTGTGAATTGAAGAAAAAAATTCAAATTAATGGACACTAGTCCATGGCTAGGATAGATTCAAATTCAAGCTTTAGGTCCAACAATGTTGTTGATGCATTTAAAGTCAGGAAAAATATCTAGAGTTAATTTTTAGTTCATTTGGGCTATGTGGTTGAAATCTAGTTCAGTCGGGTTATGTGGTTGAAAGCTAAAATATGTGGCTTCAACAAAGAAGAGTGTTGGTCACCTGGATTATGGCTGAATTTGTGGCTACAACAAAGAAGAAAAGTGAAATATTATTATTTGATTTGTAAATTAGAGTCCACTCTATCATGTTTTAATAATAATTGTGTGTTCTTCCTTAGACAAATTGGTCCTTGTGTGCAAATTTGATCAATGACATATCTTACTGTAATGGTATACAAGTTTTGAAGTTTTCCTGATTGTAGTTATTGTTGTTTCTAATGCACATTCTGCACATTGTTTTACTTCATTTGGCCTTGGGGGTAGTTCATTGTTTTTGTTTTTTTTTTTTAAATAATTTTTGTTAGGTAGATTTGAGTGGGTCAAGTTATAGGTGTTTTGTGGTTTATTGGATTTTGTGAATAATCAATGTCTTCAACCATGTAGAGGGTTCATCACCATGTAAACTGTTACAATGATCTGTTGCAATTGTCAATATAAATCGATGATATATACAAAAAGTTATAATACATATTAGAATTTTGGCCACCATGAGATGTAAACCCTGTACTATTGAGGGGGGAATGTGAAATACTAAAATAGTTTGTTGCTAGTGTCAGTGAAATTCAAAATGTTTCTTTACAATTTCAGAGATAATGTTATTTGAGGAAACATTAGAGATATTGAACGTCATCAACCACATTGCACTAGATTTTCCCATCGAAGTTGCATATTTTCCACCAAAAGTTATAAATAATTAGGAGTTGATGTCTAGCTCATTTTCATCTAATACATGATGATGTCTGAAATTTGTGAGGTTGTGATGCATATTTAGATTTGGAAAGATAGCCATCATATTGTTCATGAATTAATATCGTTTTATTTAGCTTATCTGAAGTCATCTAATGCCTATATTTTTTTCAAAATCTATCAAATATTTGTTATTGGAACTTGAAAGACAATATTTCAAGATTAAGAGGCAATATATGTTGGAAGGGTTATAGAATCTGTCAATTTGGCATAATGTCAATGATTTCTCTTTATCTTCTACCTTTGAATGAAATTTTATTTACTAATTTTTCTTCAATGATTTTTTATATGTCACAATGCTTCTCGAATTTATGCCTTACGACATTTCCTTTGCAACATCTAGTGCAATTACTAGTATGTAATTTGTAAGAAGGCACCAAGTCATGTAAAAAGTTGAAATTGAAAAATGGTCTTTTAAAATTAAGAAATATCAATTATAAAATACACTATTAAGCAAAAGCAAAATGTTATTGAATAAAAAAATTCACTCATTAACTTTATAAACTAAGATTTATTTAAATAAAAATGACACTTCTTAGTAAGTAATTTGTGAGAATGGCACCAAGTCATATAAAAAGTTGAAATTGAAAGAAATATCAATTGTAAATTATATGTAGTTTGTGAGGTGGCACCAAGTCATGCAAAAAGTTGAAATTGAAAGTGATCTTTTTAAAATTAATAAATGTCACTCGTAAATTATGGAAACATAATGACATTAAAAATAATAATAACCCTGAATGCGGGTGACATGCCCCGACCGTGCGAAGCCAAATTTTCCCATGCTCAGGCTGACGACACACTACAAAGCCAGCTTTAACCTGATGCAGAACCTCAACTCAACAATCATTCACACCGGTACTCTACTGCACCTGATCTCCTTCCATACACTGAATCACATGCAATCTCAAGTGAAATGACCCAACTCACATATGCGAGTGTGCCACAGCACCGCACAACATCTGCACTCGTGCCACAGGTAAAAGGCGTTGTTACTCCTCATTATGTCATCCCTATGCTACTCCAGCCAGACTCCAGATCAATCTCTGCCTCTTCCCTTTCAATATCGTTGCTGCTCCAGTTTCCCTGTGTGCTACACCTGCTACGTGCTCCCCCTGACGCGCACCCCTTGTCGTGTGCCAGCCTGTAGCGCGCTTCTCCCTTTGATTCCCTCCTGGCCGCATGCCCCCTTCGGCGTGCAACCCAGCTGCGTGCCTCCCTGTGGAAAACCCATCCTCTTTTTATTATCCCTATTACGCGCTTTCTGAGGCAGGCTCCCTTGTTGTGCGCCCCCCTGCTGCATGACCCCCTGTTGCGCACCCCTTGATGTGCTTCTCTGTTGCGCGTTCTCATGCTGCGCACCTCACTACTTTGAGCCTGGTCTCCCCCCCTGCTTGTTAGCCTCCCCATGGCTCCGCAACAACGTCAAAAGACCATCAGGGGTAGCCAAAGAGGTGTGTTCTCAAGTCGCTATCACTGCGATAAATACCACCATTTGGAATCCATTGAGGGCTCCTCTTCTAGAAGCCATGACAGGGATGAAACTCAAAGATCTAAGCACACCCAGGATGAGATAGTTTTATCTCCGTAGAATTAGAGGGGCAGAAGAGGCCCCGGGAATTCTATCATTGTGCACTCTGAGCCGCCCACTCCTTGGAAAACCGAGCCTCTACCGGTTCATGAGCCCATGGAGGAGGATACAGACGTGTGGATGATGGATTCGAATGGAGTTTGGACCAGAGTTCTCGATGTTGAGTACCCTGTTGCTCCTATCATCTGTGCAGCCCCCCCTAAAGCCCACGCATGAGCCTACTGCTAAGGAGGAGGCCATTGTGCATGAATATGGATGCCTCATAAAGGAGGAGGACCCTACTACAGAGGATGATGAAGGAACACCATGACTGTGCGGCTGCTCAGTTCTTTTATGTTTTCTGTCATTTCAGTACATACTATAGATACTTTTTTTTTATATGTGTTACAGAACACTTTGTAAATAATGACTATTTGATGCTATTAAGGGGTTGGTTTCCTCCTAGGAGGCAGCTCCAAACCTGCGTTATTTTGAAAGCTTCTAAGGCTAGGATAGGCTAAGCACCGCTTACCATCTCAGCCCAACGCCTATGTAAAGTTTCCTTTATGATCTAATATAGCTTAGACTAACTCACAAAAAAAAATCAAAAAATAATATAAAATAATAATCAAAATTTATAAATATTTAAAGCAAGCCCTTAGTATATGTGTGTGTGTTTTTTTTAAACTAGAATATTAAATAAAGTTGGGAAAAATGTAAAGGTTGTAATAAGATAAGGGGGTGAGGAAAAAGATGTAAATATTGTAATAGCATAAGGGGTTGAGGAAAAAGAGTGGAATTTTTTTTAGGAGAATAATAGTGATGTTATAATATGTTATTAGAATATTTTCGATGAAAGAGCATTGTGGTAGTGGATTTTAAGTTTAGATGAGAATATGTGAGCTAGTCTCAAAACCCTAATATGGGTGTGCCTCTAAAGTTGAGGTAGATTTGTTGGGATGAAAGGGATGGCGCTTACATTTTTTTAATGAAGTTAGTTTAAGGGGAGGTTTACACCAATCCTATGATTATTGTATTATGAAAATTGAATATAAAGTTTCATATTTGTATTTTATTATTGTGTTATGTTTAAATGAGAAACATTTGATACTATCTTTTATGTAAATTTATTGTTTAAATGGTTTCATATATGTTGGTTTGAGAAATATAAATTGATAATTTTAATATAAATAGATAAATATTGGCCATTGTAGTTTTGAAGTAATTTAGTTAATAAACAAATAAAATGATTATTTGAATATAATTATTAAATATATTTTTTTCTTCTAATTGTTTTATTTTTTATAAATTTTTATTTTATTTATTAGACACTAAAACAGTGGCCTTGTTCTCTAAGTATATTGACTTTGAATTATTTTGCTAAGTTTTTAACTTCAACTATTTTTTAGTGGAAAATGTTGAATATTTTTATTTTTTCCTAAATTCAAAAATAATTTTTTAATTTCTAGAAAAATTATTTCTAATTTTCCATGAGTCTTGATGTCACATAATTCTCCTGATGGAGCATTTTATTTTCAGTACAAATAATATTAAAATAAATAAATAAAATTTAATTTTGTAGGGCGATCTCTGTGGTGAGTGCTTTAACATTGACGATAACTTTTTTTTTCTAATCATTGACTGAGAATCGTTGCACGATTTTGAATCGAGGTGAACTTGAAAGTGAACTGGGATGTCGTGACATTCAGACAAAAGGTATGTACCAGTTTTATGTTTCATGAATTAAAGCTAAAACTACACATCAAATACTAGAATATTGATACTGGTAGGTCAAGTCACAATTCTGGTTTCTTGGACGTGATTATGAGACTTGCGACTTAGCGACGTGAAGATAGGTCGCATGCTCAGACTAGTACATCCTCAACCTTAGTGTGTGTCTTGATGTAGTAGAGCGATTGGTATTGCCCTGCATAAAACTTAAAAGTTTAAATATCTAACCGAATGCAACACACATCTTCTGCCCTGGAAAAATAGTTGCATGAGAGGGATGAGACTTAGACAAGTTGCATAATCGCAGTCTGGTTCAAGTCGCAATTATGGTTGCTTGGGCATGATTACGCAACTTATGACTTAGTGACTTGAAGATAGGTCGCATAGTCGTATTTTTTTCCCCAAATTTCACTTATGGTCATCTTTTTGGGGTAGTACGATGCGACTTATACAAGTGTCACAATATACAGATAGCATACTCATGTAATTACAGTCAACCAGTTGATCGACAAGCGAGCGATACTATTTCTTCCTTATTCTTTGCCTTCGTTCTTTCTCAAAGTCAGCCTTTGAAGAGTGCAGCGAGTCACGCACAAGGAGATTCAGGGGTGCACAAAGATACAAATCTGTCACAGATGACCCAGTTCAAGATGCAGATACCTATGGCGTAACCTATGCTTAAACCACAGCACGACCGACCAATATTGCAACCACAGCAAGAAAGTAAAGCAATTTCGAGTGGAAGAGAACTGGAGATAGATAGCTCTATAAGTTCGATGCATCTATAAGGGAAATTTTGATAGAATTACAGCAAATTTGACGATACACAGAGAAACTCTAGAATTTTTGTATGGTTTCAGTCACTGCAAGCTTTCACATTAGCTCATAAATGGTGGTTATACTAAGAAAAAATGTGTGGGATCTTCCCCATCCGTAGTACAAATACAGTTTGAGAGAGATGTTCTTCAGAGCACTAGAAAATCAACAAGGAGGATAGTAGTGGACAGTGGAGAGAGCAGCACAGAGGATAAGGACAGTGGGCAGAGCAGCAATTTTTCAGTGGTCAGACCAATAGATATTGAAGGTTTAAGCATAAAACAAAGGGTCAATTTTGGGCAAAGGCTTTGATTTCCCTTAATATCATCATGATAATAAGACAAGAAACTTTAGAGCCTAGGGAAACAAATGATATAGGGCAAGTGAAAATTACCTCATCAACCAAAGTTGGGAAGTGGGTTTGGGTCAATGCCAAACAGTATCGGGGCATTTTAGAATGAAGACTAGCTCGTCTAAAATGGGAGCAGACAAAGAAAAAAAGGTCTCAAAGGGAAAGTACTCGGGTCTTTCGCAATAAACAACATTCAAACAAGTCCAAAGGAAAAGGAAAATTCATTGATGATTCTACTTTATATAGTCCCACATACACACCTCTCACTTGGTCATCTGATATTTATGTGAAAGAAATGTTAAATGCAAAAAAGAGGTTGGAGGTAGTAGAAGCTAAAGAGCTGGAAAGAGATTGTAAAATCCATATAATAACAATTGAAAACCAGGCTTTAGCAGAAAGCAACAAAGTTCTGAAAAAGAAAATTTCATTTCTATAGGAAGCTCTCCAAATAGGGAAGACATAATGGAAACGCATGAAAGAGGAGGTGAAAAACATGAAGAAATTTGTAGTGGAGAATACAGAGGTGATGAATGCAAAACCATCCCAGGATAAGGGGAAATTAGTTGCCCAAATAAACTACAATGAAGAGACATCAAGAGAATAAAGGAAAGGATTTTCCACAAAACTATCCAAAACCTAGGCTCAAGTTATTAGTAATTCTGCTAAGAGGGAAGGAGAAACAAACATTTAGGTTGACAACATGCAAGATAGAGAAAGAAAGGAAAGACAAGATAGAGCAACAAACATAATTATTAAAGGGGTGAAAGATTATGGGAAAAATGAATGTACTCTTGACCTTACAAGAGACTTCTTGAAAGACAAGTTGAAATGGCAAGGACAAATATATCAAGCATGGAGAGTAGGTAAGCTTAACAGTGAGAGAGCCAGGCCCATAAAAGTCATCATGCCCAGCTTGTGTGATAAAGATAAAATTCTAAGCAAGAAGCAGCTGTTGAGGGGTTCTCGGTTTTTTCTAGAAGAATATTTAAATGTAAGACAACAAGAGGAAAGGAGGGACGAAATGAAAAAAGTTAGGGCAGAAAGATATGAGGGAAAGAGAGCATGGATTTATAAAGGTAAAGTTGTGGTAGCGCAATTTAGACCTCCTTCCAAAACAAGGCAGCAAAACGATAGCAAAGAAGAGGTTGCAAACTCTTCAATAAGAAATGAGGAAGAAAGGTTAGTATGGGCAAGCAGGGACAAAGAATCAACTGTGAGTCTTGCATGTCAAAAAAAATAGAAATCAAGTCGTACCCAGGTTTCCTTAAGATTTTTTTTTGGAACTTTAGGGGTTACCCATGGAGATGAGGACCTGGGTTAGGGCCTATTGCGAAAGGTAGAGACATAATTTTCCTCATAGAAACACATGAGCGTGAAGGGTGCAAGACACCTTTGTTTGAAGGGTACTGGAAGATAGAAATGTGGAACAAGGAAGCAGGGAATGGCAAAGGGCATGGGGGTATCATGGTATTAGTGAGAGAAAAAGAAGGTTGTTTCATTCAACGAGAAAAAGAAGACCCAAATAAGCAATTTTTCTGGCTTAAAATCTCAGAAAATGGAAATCACTTCAGAATTGCAGCATGCTATTTTGTGCCGCAAGTTTCAAAATTCTACAAAAGTAGAGGGCTTGATGACAAAGATCCCTTTGCAGCCCTTAAAGCAGATATTTCAATATATTCTCAGCTGGGTGAAGTCCTTATAGTGGGGGATTTCAATGCTTGAACTGCAGGTGAACAAGCTAGCATTTTTTGTTGTAAAGAAGACTGTGACCCTATATGGCTTACATAAGAGAGTAATCATCAGTGGGAAAGAATTTCAGAGGATAAAGGCTGCAATCTCTTTGGAGAAAAATTTCTTATGCTATGTGGGGATTTCAATTTAGACATTTGTAATGGTTTGACTAGATGGGAAAAGTCTAGTAATTTCACTTGCAATACGTACAATGGAGAAAGTGTAGTAGATTATGTAATTTTCTCGCATAGTTTGTGTAAGAAAATGAAGTGTTGATTGGAGATCAAATTTGGAACTTAAAATCAGATCACAAGCCAATTTATTTAAGTTTCTCTTGGACTGGAAAGAAGCAATTAGGGTCAAAAATCAGTGTGTTCAAAAAACTCCCCCAAAGGGCAGAATTATTTTGACTCCAGAGAATTGTAATACCTTCAAAATAACACTAGAGAGGCTCTCCGAGAAGGAGGAAACCTCATTTCATGGCCTTCATAGTCACGAATTAACACATTTAATTCAAAGCGCACATGCAAAGAGAAAAAATTAAGAAGTCTAAAACAAATTGTTTTCTAGTTAATGCTTGGTTTAACGAGGAATGCAAAAAGGCAAGGAGAATGTGGAAGGAATCAGACAAGGATAACTTAAAATTCAAATATTACAAGCAGATATTAAGAAAGAAAAAGGTTGATTTCATGGTTTCGAGGAGAGAAGAGCTAATCTTCCTTGGGAAAAATAACCCCAAATTATTCTAGAAGGAGCTCCAACCGAAAGAGGTGCAAACTGAAAACAACATTACAACTTCTAAATGGTTTTACTATGCAATACAAATTTATGAGTGAAATCCCAAGGTTGACCCTCCTCCCTTGGTCAACACAGACACAAAACTCTTCACGGTGCAAGAGGTAGAGATGGGTATCAAGAAGTTGGGTGTTGTAAAAGAAAAAGACTTGGCTGAACTCTAAGTAGAGTATCTAAAGTGGGGCTTAAAAATTCTTTCACCTCACATCACAAAAAATTTCAACAACATCACACAACAAGGGTTCCCCAAAGATTGGACAGCTAGTATGGCAATACCTCTTTTCAAGAGTGGTGATGACAATAATCCCTCCAATTATAGAACCATAATGATAAACCCCTTGTTTGCAAATTTATTTGGAAGCATGTTAGAAAAAAAATCAGCAAGTGGGCAGAAGAAAGAGATAAACGTGCTAAAGGGTAAGCACATTTTATACCTAAACATTCCACAGTTTATCATTGTATAACTTTAAGGCACATCATTGAAAAAGTTTGGGAAAAAAAGGAAGAAGTTTTTTGTTGCTTTGTTGATTTCAGAAAATCCTTTGACACAGTTCTTAGGGATAAGCTTTGGCACAGAATGGAGGAACTCGGGGTTCCCAGGCATTTGAGAGCAGTTGTGCATAGGTTGTATGAAGAGTGAAAGTCAAAATTAGAACTTCAGCAGGCATTTTTGAAAGTTTTAGAAGCAATATCGGGGTCAAGCAAGGTTGCCCATTGTCTCCTACCCTTTTTGGGTTATATATTGACAAGCTTGAAGATTGGTTAAATTCGCAAGGGGGTGAAGGTATCCATTTGGGCAAGTTTGTTATAAGGCTTCTTTAGTACACAAATTAAATTATACTGATTGCTAAATCGGCTCTTGGTTTGCAAGAGCACTTATGTTCCCTTGAGAATTTTTGTAGAACGGTGGGGACGCAAGTCAATATTAGCAAAACAAAAGTAGTGGTTTTCTATAACAAAAGAAAGCATAACCAACATAAGTTCTACTTTGAAGGCAACATTCTGGAAGAAGTTGCAGACTATAAATACATCAAAATTGACTTCAACAAAAATTTAAGTTGGGATGGTTGTAGAAAGAAAAGAACTTTAGGGGGTTGGAAAGCATTTTGTGCTCTTCAAAACAGGTGTAGAGAGATAGAGCTTTGGGTCTGGAAAACCACTCGAACTCTTTTTGGGCTTCTAGAGATTCTCTATGGCTGTGAACTGTGGGCCAGTGACACAACCAAGATGTCGTGGAAACAAATTGAGAAAATTCAGAAGCGTTTGATAACAAACAAATTCAAATTTAAAAGTGCAGTTCTTTATGTTATCTTGTTACGTAAAACAGGGGTTTCTCCTACTGAAGCAATTGCTATGGTGCGAGTCATAAGGTATTCGAAAAAATTTGAGCAAATAGAAGAGGGTAGATGGCCTAAGGTTTTGTTTAGTGACATATTGTGCAAAAGAAAGAAGACTTGGATGCATCAAAATAACAAATGGTTTAGTAAATGGGGTATTTTCTTGAGCATGTGTCCTACAAACAGTAAAGAGATAAAAAAATTTGTTATGGATAAGTTCCACAAACGTACTTGGGAGAAAAAGCTAGGGAGAAAGAAGAATTACTACATTAAAGAGTTTAACCCTACTCATAATCATCAGCAAAATACGTACATAGGGGCCAATATTTATTGGAGATCTAAAATTCTTATTTCTCAATTAAGGGCTAATTCTCATCAACTTCGTTGTGAAACGGGGCACTAGAGAAGGCCAAAAGAAATGTGGGAGGAAATAGTATGTATTTTTTTCTCTTCTCGTAAAGAAAAAACAGAAAAACATTTCATTTTAGAATGTGAGGCCTTCAAAGACAGCAGGGAAAATTATGCAGGTATTCTGACAGCTAGCTCTTGGGATAATCTATTCAGCGAAGAGTTTGTCGAGAAGCTAGGAGCGGTTATTGTAAAACTTCACAGGAAAAGGGTCGAATACAAGAGCCAGATGGAGAAGCAATATGTCCCATAAACTATTTTTAGCTTCGTGGACTTTAAAAATGCTTTCTTTCTTTAATACTCTTCCCAATAATGCAAAAAATAGCAACATTCTTCCCAATGATGGAAAAAATGGCAGGATTCCAAGGCTCGCAGATCTAGGTGACATATCCATAACGTTAATATATTATATGAAGTGGAGGTGCTAAAGAAAACGCGGGGCCATGAGGGGTTGAATTGAACAGATTTTTCTTTGCACATAATCCCAACATGCAGATGAAAAGGGTTTTATTGGCATCGGTGACAACAAGATTGTCATATTTCCTCTGTGATTTATGGGTTTGTCAACAACCACTTTTCTTAAAATATTTTTAGAAATGAAGTGATTTGTCTAGGATACCAAATCCAACAAGTTTCTGGTGCGTGCATGATTTATTTTCAATACCTCATAAACACCATAGCAATAAATGGGTGGTGAGCATTGCAGTTTTGAAAATCTCCCTGTGCACTGGTCAAGGTCAATATGATTGATTTTCAACACTTGCTAAGCCTCATTGACAATAGATACCCGATTACAGTCACTGTTAATCTTATTTGAGTGTTTTCCAGGGATGGGAGTTTCAATTTCAATCGTTGTTAATTCTCAAGCACATGACAAACTTGACAACGCAAGGAAATGTAGAAGTGGAGCAGAGCCGAGGGATGGAAAATGATGCGGGATGGAGCAGATGAAGTTGAGATTTACAGAAGATGGAGTGGAGTTGTCCCTATGCTTTGAGGGCGACGTATTTTGAGTGGGACTTCCCCCTCTCAGTTTCAAGCCGTTTCTAGTGCCATTAACACTACTAAGCGGAGGCCTGCACGATTTCTTTATAGAAAAAGCGGAGGTCCGCAACTTTTCTTTTAAAAAACTGCGGGATTTTCGTGATCTGGTATCTTTCGCGGTTTCTTTGTGTCGGAGGGTGCAGAACCGGGTTAAGTCACTGAAGCTTAAATATGAATGATATACCGAGGGGAAAGATTTTAATGCATCATTGCAGATTCCAGAATTAAAGAAAGCGGCAGGACCAAATTTCTTGACATCCTCGTCATTGGTTCTTCCTAAGAAGTTATTGAATGAAATATTAAGAGTAATTTTTGCCGAATTTTTTGTGGGTATGTGGATCAAGTGTACTGATGATATAACGCACTTGCAAGGCAGTTGCAAATAACATGGGTTTTCTGGTATTAGCCTTCAACATACTGTGAAGCTTGGGTAAGATAGTGATGCTTGGAGGTGCTAACCTGTGATGTTTTTTCTTTGGTGAGTCAAGATAGGTAATATGGTCATACATGTTTCTGATGTATTAAGTAATGGTATGAAGTGAGTATTATGTTGTTTCATGGGGTCGGGATTTTCTCTCTTATCATTTATACAGGAGCGCATATGGGTATGAGGTGGATGATCTGGAAGCATAAAGGATGTTTTGGGAGAAGTCCTCAGATTCCTTGATGATTTTTCAAGTTATTATGCTTGGGCTTATATCAATCATTATCCTATGGGCTATGGTATCTTGTCATTTCCAAACTGTTGAGAAAAAGGAAAATGCAATTTACAAGGGATAGCTCTCTCTCAGAGGTGTCATTTGGCTCAGTTAAGAACTCATAATCTTCCACACAATCGTGCTGGGACTTCTGTTGGAGTATTGTACTAGATTTTATGAATATATCTCATCCATGTCAAGACTTTGGTTTTAATTTTTGTCATCGATGGTGGCACTGTAATGGATGTATTTTTTGTTGCTGTTGTGACCAGTGATCTTCTCTGGTTTTTTCGGCGGTCCGCTTGATGTTTATTGATATTTGGCGCCGATATTTCCATTTGAATTTTTACGTGGGTTGGTGATGGCTATCGGACCAATGACATTAAATATAGAATGATGGTTGAGATTGGTTTTAGATTTGATATGGATCTATTTTTAATATGAGTAATGGTATTTGGTTATAGTTTGGTGCAGTGGTACCTTTTGAGAAGTATTTCTATAAGGGGTTGGTGGACCTTCTTTATGACAGTAATCTATCACATGGACGTTGTAGTTCTCTCTCCTTTTTTGGATGATGTGATGGTATGAATACATTTTTTATCATAATGGGCAGAATCACTTTGGGATAATATAGTTTTGGGAATGTGATATCTTTTTTATGACATTTATGTCTCTATCTGACATTCCTTTAGTTTCATCCTTCCCAAAACTTCTATAGCATTTTTAGTGAATTATTCTCGACGAGGGTGTGACAGTGTGTTTATCTTTCTCGCGGGATGTTCTCATCATATGTTTTGTGATAGTCTGAGAACTAACATTCCCATCTCGGGTGGGTGGTTTCACACTTTAGTCTTGGTTTACCCTTTCTTTTAGGCCTGTGATCATATATTTCTAAGTGACGCTGCTCTGATGGAGGGGCAGGTGGACATTCTCTCTTCAGACACGTCAGCGCATGAGGCGCTAATTGCCGCCATGATGATGGCGGAGAGAAATAGCGAACAGAAGCATAATACGTATGTGAGCAGGAAGGTTGAAAAATTTTTGGCTTCTGTGAATTTGACTGGTACAGGAAAGGAATATTGTACTTAAAATCATATTTCGGGTTGTGGGAGCAGAAGAATAGATGACAAAGCTGGTGCACAGGATCATAATAGGCGGGGTGGTCATTATAAGGAAAAATTTTATAAACCAGATACAGTAATTAAGGAGGTCTCCCTTGAATATGATGATCTCTGGGACCGGGTAGCAAGTTTGCAGAAACGAGCTCTTATTTGGCGCTGGCTTTTTTCGAAAATGGGTGAGCTCGATATGGCTGAATGGGTAAATACATACTGGTCTCCTATGCTTGGTTACACTCCAAATTTCAGTCTTCTGATGGGATGTTGGTTTAGTATACATTTCCTTCACGAAAAAGACTGCCTGAAAGTTATGGAGCGTACTTGGGTTAGGGGCAGGATCTATATGCAACTTCTACCTTGGTATTTGGGATTCAATCCTGTCGTGGAAGAACCAAGGAGTAAGCTTATCTGGGTGAAGCTTCCTGGTCTTCCATTGGAGTTCTGGACCATAAAGACCCTTATAGCAATTGGAAATTCTATTGGTATAACCAAATATATTGATTCTCGTTGTATTAGCACAACTGATAAACACATTACATGGATTCTAGTTGAAGTTTCTTTTAAAGGTGAGTTCGATGGGGATATTGATTTGATATGTGGACAACGTAGACACCGACAATGGGTTGACTACTGGGGGGGTGCCATTCAGGTGCCTCATTTTCCATCAAACTGGAATTATACAGCACAATTTTCCGAGAAGACACAGAAGGATGGGTCGTCAGAGAAATATATCTATCGAGCACAAGCGTTCAAATGCTCCTCTCTTCTCATCTGGCACGAAATTTCCGAGTAAGGTTGTTTCCTCCTCATTTTATATTGACAAGAAAAATATTTCTAATAAGGATGATACATATACTTCTCCGTCTTTTCCCCATTTAAATATTCTTTCATCTAATACTCGTTGCCCGAACGAATTTTTGACACCCCCTCCATATAAATCTGTCCCTTCCCATTTGGCTGGGACCATCGATGATCCTCATGGTTGTTGTGTTTTCAAGAAATCTATTCCTTTACCATCCCTGCCGCCTTCGAATGAGCCATTAGTCATCTCCCACTCTATGCCCCCTCTTGAATGGGCCTCACCACACTCCTCTCATGACCCTATCTTGGAGCCCCCTCCTGACTCTCCGAAAAATATTGTCGGAAGTGATTTGAAATCTATCCTACAAAACCCTTTACTTGCCCTGGTGGCCCTCACCTTTTTTGACAAGATTCCTATGGAACCCCAACCAAATATTTCTCCAAATTCAGCGTCCAATATCACTGTATGGAAAACTAATAAATCTGGTACCAAACATTTTAGGGGTCGCCATAAATCAAAGGCTCTTTTCCAAGGGGAGTTTTTTGACCTTCGGGACGTTCCTATTTCGGTTGTGGATGATCATTGGGCCCTTAGAGAAAATAGCCCAGGAAAGGGTGCACCATGAATTCCATCCTTTCTATTAACATAAGAGGGGTGGGCGACCCTAATAAGATTATTTTCCTTCGAGAGATGATTGATGGATATCACCCATATGTAATCTTTCTTCAAGAAACATTATGTTTTAGGTTTAATGCTATCAGAACTACACTGCCTATTTGCCTTGGGTGGAAGGTCGTGGGTATTGATGCCATTGGGAGGGCGGGTGGTATGCTTGTTTTGTGGAATTCATTGATGGTTAATCTCAAAGAATACAAGTTTTTTGGGGGGATTCTCCTATATGGATCCTTTCGAGGGATCACTAAACATATATCCCTTATTAATCTATATGCTCCTTGTCAGACTCATAATTCATTTTGGGACAAAATGGAGAATTGTGGAATATTATCTATAAATAATCTAATGATGGTAGGCGACTATAATGTGACCTTGGTCGCTGATGAATCGTGGGGTATGAAGGCGCGGCATGAATCAATGGTTGATAAGGTTGGGAGGATGCTTGGCGATTATGGAATGGTTGACATAAGACCAATGCCCATTGTACCGACATGGACCAATAGACATAGGGGTTCGGAGTATATTTGAAAAATATTAGATCACGCGATGATAAAACCCTCAAATTTCAGGCTCATGGGGAATTTGCGATCGAGGTTGATATCCTCTACTCTGTCTAACCACGTGGCAATTCATTTGTCTTGGCGTCATGAACCAAAACCAAAAGGATTGCCCTTTA
This sequence comes from Pinus albicaulis, assembly GCA_034641835.2. Classification (NCBI taxonomy): domain Eukaryota; kingdom Viridiplantae; phylum Streptophyta; class Pinopsida; order Pinales; family Pinaceae; genus Pinus; species Pinus albicaulis. Next base: position 1,009,947,794 of record CM076583.1, read on the forward strand.
AGTTTAACAAGTTTTGGTTATCAAATCCAGAATTCATTAAATTAGTGACTGTATTCTGGAAGGAGGATATGCAGAGTATGGGTTTAAGAGGATGGAGTAAGTTGGCAGATAAGCTCAGAAGGTTGAAAGGTATTGTTAAAAGATGGGAACGAAACAAAAAAGCGATGCTAAAATTGGAATATCACAACATTGAAGCTTTCATTACACAAATATATAAGGGGATGAAGCTAGTGCCTCTAGATGTGGAGGTGTATACCTTTCTTGCTGAACTAGAAGCACGTAAACTGGTTATACTAAAAATCCAAGAAACAACCTGGAATCTTAGGAGCAGGAATCAGTGGTTGCGTGAGGGCGATCTGAACACAAGATATTTTCATAAATGTGTTAATGGGAGGCGTAATAAAAATGCAATATGGAAAATACAGGCACAGGATGGATCGAGAAAGGTCTCAAACACTGAAATTCAGAGGGAGGCATACAGACACTTTAACGATTTCTACAAGGTGGAGGTGGAAATAGATGCTCATTGGCAAAGATGGGTAATTGAATATATGTCTCACATGTTTGATCAACTGGCTAATGATTCTATTGAGCAGCCTATTTTGAAACAGGAATTAGAATCTGTCCTTAAATCATTTGCTCATGATAAGAGCCCAGGCCCAGATGACTAGCCGGTTGGGTTCTTTCTTCATTTCTTTGATTTACTTATGGATGAATTGCTCTCTGTCACTGAATAAGTTCGTATATTGGGTTATTTTCCTGGGGATTTTAACTCTACTTTCATTGCATTGATCCCTAAAACATCTATTCCAATATCATTCAATTATTTTAGACCTATTGCATTATGCAATGTAATATACAAGCTCACATCAAAAATTATTGCCAACCGTATAAGAGGTGTTTTATCTAGATATATTTTGGAGGAGCAATATGGTTTCCTACAAGGAAGATCAATTCATGATGCAATTTCTATAACACAAGAAGCAATGCACACTATTCATGACCAAAAGAGGGAGGCTCTCATCATGAATATTGATCAATTTAAGGCTTATGATACTATGGATTGGTCTTTCATCAGACTTTTTCTACTCAAAGTCGGCCTCTCGATGTCTTCTATCCAGTGGATCATGGCTTGCATCAGCATTGTTCGATATGCAGTCCTCATCAATGGTGTGCCTACAGATTTATTTTTGGCTGGGAGAGGACTTAAGCAAGGATGTGCCTTGTCTCCTCTTATTTTTATTCTTATGATGGATGGATTTAGTAATCTTCTGAAGATGGCAACAAACATGGGTTATTATGTTGGTTTATCTTTTTCACCTTCGGCATGCATTAATCACTCTCTCTTTGTGGATGATTTGCCGGTATTTTGAAAACTTATTAGGAAGCACTGGTTCTATCTATCCTATATACTGACCCGTTTTGGTGCGGCCACTGGGCTGTGTATAAACAAGGGAAATCAATCTTAATATATGAAAATTGAGACATGGAATAAATTCTCTTTATAGCTGGTTTCCTAGGGGTTCATACTAATCTTCTCATGGAGGGTATAACCTACCTGGGTTTTAGACTAAATCCATGTGCTTATTATAATCGGGATTGTGAATGGATGATTGACAAATATAAGAATAAAATCATGAAATGGACTAACAAGTGGCTTTCTCTTGGTGGGCGATACATCTTGGTCCAAGCTGTTTTATCACAACTTATGGTATATTGGACACATTTATTTTACCTGTCGGCTTTCATAATTGGGAAACTAAATGCAATACTATCTCACTTTATATGGGCTGGCTCATCCACGCACAAGAAATTTCATCTTTGCAAACTATCTCTTCTTACAAAACCCAAAATTTATGGAGGATGGGGTTTGTTGGATTTACGGGCTTTCTCAAATGCATTGCTTAGCAAATCGCTGTGGCGAGTATTAAATGGAAAGGGGATATGGTCCAAAATTATTGGCCATAAATATATTCTTGGTGACCCAATTCTACAGCTTTACCATGGATCTTTCGGATCAGTTTACAAGTCTTCTCAGATATGGTGTTGTTTTATAAGGGTAAAGGATATCCTGGGCAGAAGATTGATTTAGAATTTTGGAAATGGACAAAAAATTCGTATAGGAGGTGACATAATCATGGGTCAGCAGGGATTTGATGGTTTTGATGTGATTTTATTACATAGGCTCAATCAAAGGTGTTTATTTTTCCTGTCTAATATCATTTCATATTGGGAATTGGGTGCCTCGATATGGAAATCTGCTCCTTCAATTGGCCTACAGAACTTAGACTTTGATAAATGGAAATGATTTATTGGATCCTTATAGGTTGTCGGGTTATCATACAACAGAGATGGAGATAGGATCAAATGGGACGGCCCAATACATGAAAATGGCATACTGATCCATGAATTATATTTACAAATCATTAATGAACATATTGAAGATCGATCCATTTCCTATCTTTATCCGGCTTGGTGCTAGAAGTTTCCACATAAAATCTTGCTTTTTTCTTGGCTACTTTAGCGTGGGAAAATCCTCACATGGGATGTTCTCAATAAACGCGGCATCCAGGGACCTGGGAGATGCCCATTCTGCCATAAAAATGAAGAAATTGTTGGTCACCTTTTTATTGAATGCTATATGTCACAAAAGGTTTGGAGGTTACTTTCTCAGCTTATGGATGTACCAAACTGGAGACCAATCAACTGTGAACAGAATTTTCAGAACTGGGCGGCCACAAATGGTTTGTTCAAATCATTGCCATTCTATGTTGTTTGGGAATTATGGGGGGCTCGGAACCTGATGATCTTTCAAGATGTCCCTTTCGATATCTCAAGGGTTCATTCGAACATTTTATGATGGATGGGGGATATCACCAAGCCGATATGTGATTTAGTTGATCTCTCTGTTCGGGGGTGTCCACATAAAATCGTTTTTCCTGCGATTTACTTTGATGGAGCTCAGAAAGAAGGTATATGTGTGTGTGAGGCATGGATTAAACTATCTACTATGGAACGTTATCATATTTACTGGAACGGTGGTCATGGGACAAACAATAAGGCTGAGCTCATGGCATTATGGAGCGGGATGATGGTGGCATACCATCTTGAACTACCTAGTATACTTGTATATGGTGATTCCAAGCTCATTATCGATGGGATTTCTGGCAAGTGTAAATTGCAGGGACAACACTTAAATGGATGGATTGATTGTACTCTATATATCCTATCCAAATTTCAGGATTTTTCAATGAACCACATTTATAGGGAGCATAATATGAGGGTTGATTAGCTATCCAAGACTGGACTGGAAGTTCCTTTTGGGTTTATCACGGTTCTTCATTTCAAAGACTCTACACAAGTGGCCTCTTTTTCCTATCCACTGCCATAACTTCCTGAATACTTCAAGCGAACCAGTTTATACTATGAATTCATCAAGCAAGCCTGTTTATTACCAAATCTAGCATATGGATCCAATACTGCACAACTCCGTGAAGGATTATTTTTTGTATAACATTGGGCCATTATTTTTTGTTTTCTCTGTCATTATACTGTTTTTTCATAGAAAGTGGCTAATCTGTCTATATTGGTGGACATGTTTATATCTTTTTGTTTGATGCTTTCTGCCTTCGTCAAACTCTGTATGGTCTTATATATGGATTGATCCTTTTTGTTTTGACTTTCCTCTCTACTTTGGTGGATGGAGGACTATGTTGTATTTCTAATGCTATCATGGTCTTCACTGGATATGTTTTTTATCCATATCTATCCTTTTGTCTATGTTCTATTAATAGTTTTGTTTTATGATCTCGTCGGAAACAAACTATCTTTCTTGACCTTTCTTCTACAAATGTGCCAAAATGTCTTATGTAATCATGTTATATGAACTATTCTAATACAAAAACATTTTTTCTTCCATGAAAAAGAATACAGTAGATACCTGACGACAATTGCAATTTGGAAAAATTTTGACAGCGTTGCAATTAACTGATTCCTGTTTTGGTGCATTTAGAGCGAAGCTTATCTCAGTATTCCATGTGTAAATTCGTTCAAATGTGAGTATGAAAAGTCACTAACATCCGTGAGTTTGAAATTAAAAATCAATGTCCAATATGATAACAAAGCTCTATGGATACTTCGCGATAACAAAGTTAACTGGATTCCTTGCGGAGTGCGGAAGTGCAGAGATAACACAATGAAAACTTTCTCTACACTCTGCACGATGAAACATTTTCAGCATATGAAAATTTCATCCAATAGAAATTAATTACTCACTTTAAGTATTCTATTTGAAAATCTGGTTAAACCATAATTTAAACCTACAGAAACCATGTCATGAAGATATGAATATGGTTGAGATGTGCATTTCGTAACTACTTATGTGCAGGTTATATTGAATTCAAGAAATAGCTAAGGTAAAGATGAGATAAACTACAATTTCATAATTATTCAAAAATTTTAATAATATAGTATAGCATGCCTTTTGGCTTGAAACTTGAAACTTTTTGTTGAGCTAGTAATTACTTATTTATTCTCTTAGAACCTGTAATTGTATCGGCGTAAACTATAAAGCAATAACTGAAAAATACTAGTTAACATTAAAATTAAGTTTCATTTCCATAATCGGAAGAATAAAATAAAAATGTCAGTGTCAATGAGTGGGATGAAAGTGGCACACTATTACCTATAAATATAAGGTCGCACTCCTGTTGTCTTTCAAAACATTTAAAAAATAACAAAATAAAAGGAGAAAAACAGAAGTTACATGGTGTTCATCTCTACTTTAATCTTTTGTGAAATATTCATTAAAATTATAAATTTTCTTAATTTTACATAAATTAGTTGATTACAACTAGAACTATAACTAATTCATAAGAAATACAAAAGTAAAGGTAAAGAGAGAACAAGGTTCAAATGCAAAGAATGCAAAATCCGTTTTTGGGGTTTTTTTTGCTAAAAAAAAAAATCTTCATTTGATTTTTCTTTTTACTAATTTTCTATTTCCTTTAATCTATTTTAACCCTTTTTAATATATTTTGAAAGTTTTTTATTGAATGTCAAGGAATTTCATTATGCAGAGTGTGGTGGTGGTTTTATTGTGCTTTTTGTCCAATCTTTTTTCTAGTTAGGATCTGGATCAATCTGCCCCACCAAGTTCTATATAGTAGGGCAATTTGTTGGCTTGCTCCCATGATCAGGGGCTCAGTTTTATGCTCAATCAAAATTCTCATAAGGGCTAAAAACCTAAACGACTGCGTAGTGCTCGTCATTCTGAATCCGGCACACTTTTTTTCGCACAAAATGGACTCCGTATGCTCCCAGAAATGAATTTTGTTCGTTTTGATAAACATGAAACTTTTGAAGAAAAAAAAGCACAGACAAGTTGCCTAGTCAGCAGTCCGTACTGCTGACGTGCAATGCTGACTGGGTTGGGTCAAAATTTTGTCATTTTCCTCTAGCTAGTAAGGGACTGCCAAGTGGCAACATCACATTGATTGAAATTTTAGGGTGATTTGGTGTGTTTTGTATGGTTGAGAGCGGGCTAATCAGAAGAGGACACGTGGTGCAGCCTAGGGCTTCCACATGCCTCCCCAATGGTATAACAAAATTTTGGTTTGAAGACCAAAAGGGCCATCAGGGGTCGAACACGGGACCTCCGCCCCACTAGCGCCACATGCCACCACTACACCAAACATTAGTTCTTACCTATGATACATGCCCTTTAAGTTTAACAGGTTTTGGTTATCATATCCAGAATTCATTAAATTAGTGACTGTATTCTGGAAGGAGGATATGCAGAGTATGGGTTTAAGAGGATGGAGTAGGTTGGGAGATAAGCTCAGAAGGTTGAAAGGTATTGTTAAAATATGGGAACGAAACAAAAAATCAATGCTAAAATTGGAGTATCACAACATTGAAGCTTGCATTGCACAAATATATAAGGGGATGATGCTAGTGCCTCCGGATGTGGAGGTGTATACCTTTCTTGCTGAACTGGAAGCACGTAAACTAGTTATACTAAAAATCCAAGAAACAACCTGGAAGCTTAAGAGCAGGAATCAGTGGTTGCGTGAGAGAGATCTGAACACAATATATTTTCATAAATGTGTTAATGGGAGGCATAATAAAAATGCAATATGGAAAATACAGGCACAGGATGGATCGAGAAAGGTCTTAAACACTGAAATTCAAAGGGAGGCATACAGACACTTTAACGATTTCTACAAGGCGGAGGTGGGTATAGATGCTCATTGGTAAAGATGGGTAATTGAATATATGTCGCGCATGTTTGATCAACTGGCTAATGATTCTATTGAGCAGCCTATTTTGAAATAGGAATTAGAATCTATCCTTAAATCATTTGCTCGTGATAAGAGCTCGGGCCCAAATGGCTGGCCAGTTGATTTATTTCTTCATTTCTTTGATTTACTTGTGGATGAATTGCTCTCTGTCACTGAAAAAGTTCATATATTGGGTTATGTTCCTGGGGATTTAAACTCTACTTTCATTGCATTGATCCCTAAAACATCTGATCTAATATCATTCGATGATTTTAGACCTATTGCATTATGCAATGTAATATACAAGCTCACATCATAAATTATTACCAATCATATAAGAAGTGTTTTATCTAGATATATTTCAGAGGAAAAGTATGGTTTTCTGCAAGGAAGAACAATTCATGATGCAGTGGTTATAGCACAGGAAGCAATGCACACTATTCATGACCAAAAGAGGGAGCTCTCATCTTGAAGATTGATCTATTTAAGGCTTCTGATACTGTGGATTGGTCTTTCATCAGACTTGTTCTACTCAAAGTTGGCCTCTCGATGTCTTCTATCCGATGGATCCATTAGGGGAATTTTGAGGTCTAAAATGGGCCTCATAAGAAAAATGTACAACAAAAATAAACTTTATAACAACCAATAGGCTTCAAGATGATGATGTCATCCATAATGGATGATTCACCATTTTTGGAGTAAAAAAGTAAAAATATTGAAAAATAATAAAATAATAAAACTACTTTTTCAACTCATATTTTAAACTTATCTCCCAAAATTTTTACTCAAATTTCGAGCGGGAGTACTCGTTGGATGCGGAATTTAATTCCTCATCAGTACCCATGTTGCACTTACCGATGAACTCTTCTACGAAAAATGAAATACATAAAAAGAGTGATTGTAATCCGTTTTTATATGTATTTCTGTTTTACAAGTGTGTTAGACTGTCGAAAGTATATATGGGTCTCCTTGGATGGGAATTAAGTCGCATCTCCATTCAAATGATAAGCAGGAAGATAAGTTAATATGAATTGAAAAAGTAGTTTTTTCATTTTTCCCTCTAAAATTTGATGATGTCATCAAATCTTATTAGATTTTTTCCACTATTATTTTATAATTTTTTTAGGAGGCCCATTTTAGACCTCAAAATTCCCCTAATGATGGTTTGCATCAGCACTGTTCAATATGCAGTCCTCATCAATGGTGTGCCTACAGATTTATTTTTGGCTGGGAGAGGACTTAAGCAAGGATGTGCCTTGTCTCCTCTTATTGTTATTCTTGTTATGGATGGATTTAGTAATCTTTTGAAGATGGAAACAAACATGGGTTATTATGCTAGTTTATATTTTTCGCCTCCGGTATGCATTACTCACTCTCTCTTTGTGGATGATTTGCTGGTATTTGGAAATATTATTAGGAAGCACTGGTTCTATCTATCCTATATACTGACCCTTTTTGGTGTGGCCACTGGGCTGTGTATAAACAAAGGGAAATCAACCTTAATATACGATAATTGAGACATGGAATAAATTCTCTTTATAGCTGGTTTCCTAGGGGTTCATATTAATCTTCTCATGGAGGGTATAACCTACCTGGGTTTTAGACTAAAGCCATGTTCTTATTATAATTAGGATTGGGAATGGTTGATTGACAAATATAAGAATAAAATCATGAAATGGACTAACAAGTGGCTTTCTCTTGGTGGGCGATACATCCTGGCCAAGCTATTTTATCACAACTTATGGTATATTGGACACATTTATTTTACCTGTCGGCTTTCATAATTGGGAAACTAAATGCAATACTATCTCACTTTATATGGGTTGGCTCATCCACGTGCAAGAAATTTCATCTTTGCAAACTATCTCTTCTTACAAAACCCAAAATTTATGGAGGATGGGGTTTTTTGGATTTACGGGCTTTCTCAAATGCATTGCTTACCAGATCGCTGTGGCGAGTATTAAATGGCAAGTGGATATGGTCCAAAATTATTGGCCATAAATACATTCGTGGTGACCCAATTCTACAGCTTTACCATGGATCTTTTGGATCAGTTTACAATTCTTCTTAGATATGGCGTTGTTTTATAAAGGTAAAGGATATCTTTGGCAGAAGATTGATTTGGAATTTTGGCAATGGACAAAAAATTCATATAGGAGGTGACAAAATCATGGGCCAGCAGGGATTTGATGGTTTTGATGCGATTTTATTACACAGGCTCAATCAAAGGGGTTTATTTTTCCTGTTTGATATCATTTCATATTGGGAATTGGGTGCCCTGATATGGAAATCTGCTCCTTCAATTGGCCTACAGAACTTAGAATTTGATAAATGGAAACGATTTATTTGATCCTTATAGGTTGTCAGGTTATCATACAATAGAGATGGAGATAGGATCATATGGGACGGCCCAATACATGAAAATGGCATACTGGTCCACGAATTATATCTACAAATCATTAATGAACAGATTGAATATCGATCCATTTCCTGTCTTTATCCAGCTTGGTGCTGGAAGATTCCACATAAAATCTTGTTATTTTCTTGGCTCCTTCGGCATGGGAAAATCCTCACATGGGATGTTATCAATAAACGCAACATCCAGGGACATGGGAGATGCCCATTTTTCCATAAAAATGAAGAAATTGTTGGTCACCTTTTTATTGAATGCTATATGTCACAAAAGTTTTGGAGTTTATTTTCTCAGCTTATGCATGTACCAAACTAGAGACCGATCGACTGTGAACAGACTTTTCAGAACTGGGTGACCACAAATGGTTTGTTCAAATCATTGCCATTCTATGTTGTTTGGGAATTATGGGGAGCTTGGAACCTGATGATATTTCAAGATGTCCCTTTCGATATCTCAAGGGTTCATTCGAACATTTTACGATGGCTGGGGGATATCACCAAGCTAATATCTGATTTAGTTGACCTCTCTGTTCGAGGGCATCCACATAAAATCGCTTTTCCTGCAATTTACTTTGATGGAGCTCAGAAAGAAGGTATATGTGGGTGTGGGGCATGGATTAAACTATCTGCTATGGAACGTTATCATATTTACTGGAACGGTGGTCATGGGACAAACAATAAGGCTGAGCTCATGGCATTATGGAGCGGGATCATGGTGGCATACCATCTTGAACTACCTAGTATACATATATATGGTGATTCCAAGCTCATTATCTATGGGATTTCTGGCAAGTGTAAATTGCAGGGACAACACTTAAATGGATGGATTGATTGTACTCTATATATCCTATCCAAATTTCAGGATTTTTCGATGAACCACATTTATAGGGAGCATAATATGAGAGCTGATCAGCTATCCAAGACTGGACTAGAAGTTCCTTTTGGGTTTATCACGGTTCTTCATTTCAAAGACTCTACACAGGTGGCCTCTTTTTCTTATCCGCTGACATAACTTCCTGAATACTTCAAGCGAGCTTGGGGACAATTTTCAAGCGAGCCGATTTATACTATTGCTTCATCAAGCGAGCTTATTTATTACCAGATCTAGCATATGGATCCAATACTACACAACTTCGTGAACTATTATTTTTCATATAACATTGGGCCATTATTTGTGTTTTTTCTGTCATTATACTGTTTTTTCATAGAAAGTGGCTAATCTGTTTATATTGGCGGACATGTTTATATCTTTTTGTTTGATGCTTTCTGCCTTCATCAAACTCTGTATGGTCTTATATATCGACTGATCCTTTTTGTTTTGACTTTCCTCTCTACTTCGGTGGATGGAGGACTATGTTATATTGCTAATGCTATCATGGTCTTCACTGGATATGTTTTTGATCCATATCTATCCTTTTGTCTATGTTCTATTAATAGTTTTGTTTTCTGATCTCGTTGGAAACAAACTATCTTTTGATCTTGACCTTTCTTCTATGAATGTGCCAAGATGTCTTATGTAATCATATTATATGAACTGTTCTAATACAACAACATTTTTTCTTCCTTGAAAAATAATACAATAGATACCCGGCGACAATTGCAATTTGGAAAAATTTTGACAACGCTGCAATTAACTGATTCCTCTTTTGGTGCATTCGGAGCGAAGCTTATCTCAGTATGCCATGCGTAAAGTCGTTCAAATGTGAGTATGAAAAGTCACCAACACCCGTGAGTTTGAAATTACAAATCAATGTCCAATGTGATAACAAATCTCTATGGATACTTCGTGATAACAAAGTTAACTGGATTCCTTGCGGAGTGCAGAAGTGCAAAGATAACATAATGAAAACTTTCTCTACACTCCGCACGATGAAACATTTTCAGCATATGAAAATCTCGTCCAATAGAAATTAATTACTCACTTTCAGTATTCTATTTGAAAATCTGGTTAAACCACAATTTAAACCTACAGAAACCATGTCATGAAGATATGAATATGGTTGAGATGTGCATTTCGTAACTGCTTATGTGCAGGTTATATTGAATACAAGAAATAACTAAGGTAAAGATGAGATAAACTACAATTTCATAATTATTCAAAAATTTAATAATATAGTATAGCATGCCTTTTGGCTTGAAACTTGAAACTTGTTGTTGAGCTATTAATTACTTATTTATTCTTTCAGGACCTGCAATTGTATCGGCGTAAACTATAAAGCAATAACTAAAAAATACTAGTTAACATTAAAATTAAGTTTCATTTCCATAATCGGAAGAATAAAATAAAAATGTCAGTGTCAATGAGTGGGATGAAAGTGGCACACTATTACTTATAAATATAAGGTCGCACTCCTGTTGTCTTTCAAAACATTTAAAAAATAACAAAATAAAAGGAGAAAAACATAAGTTACATGGTGTTCATCTCTACTATAATCTTTTGTGAAATATTCATTAAAATTATGAATTTTTTTAATTTTACATAAATCAATTGATTAAAACTAGAACTATAACTAATTCATAAGCAATACAAAAGTAAAGGTAAAGAGAGAACAAGGTTCAAATGCAAAGAATGCAAAATCCGTTTTTGGGTTTTTTTTACTAAAATAAAAATCTTCACGTGATTTTTCTTTTTACTAATTTTCTATTTCCTTTAATCTCTTTTAACCCTTTTTAATGTATTTTGAAAGTTTTTTATTGAATTTCAAGGAATTTCATTGTGCAGAGTGTGGAGGTGATTTTATTGTGCTTTTGTCCAATCTTTTTTCTAGTTAGGATCTGGATCAATCTGCCCTACCAAGTTCTATATAGTACGGCAATTTGTTGGCTTGCTCCCATGATCAGGGGCTTAGTTTTATGCTCAATCAAAGTTCTCATAAGGGCTCAAAACCTAAACGACCATGTATTGCTCGTCGTTCTGAATCCGATGCACTTCGTTTCACACAAAATGGACTCCGTATGCTCCCAGAAATGAATTTTGTTCGTTTTGATAAACATGCAAAATTTGAAGAAAAAAAAGCACAGACAGGTTGCCCAGTCAGCAGTTGATACTGCTGACGTGCAATGCTGACTGGGTTGGGTCAAAATTTTGTCATTTTCCTCCAGCTAGTAAGGGACTTCCAAGTGGCAACATCACATTGATTGAAATTTTAGGGTGATTTGGTGTGTTTTGTATGGTTGAGAGCGGGCTAATCAGGAGAGGACGTGCTGTAGCCTAGCACTGCCACATGCCTCCCCAATGGTATAGAAAATTTTGTTTTGAAAACCAGAAGGGCCATCAGGGGTCGAATATGGGACCTCTGCCCCGCCAGTGCCAGACGCCACCACTACACCAAACATTAGTTCTTACCTATGATACATGCCCGCATATATTTAACCTTTCAAGATTGAACCAACGGGGGAAAGTGGGGGCCAAATCCCAGCATACGACCACAACGCAGAACCCTAGCAGAGAACCGGCGGAGCCAAATGCTAAGTGTGGAGTTAACACTAATCCGACAATTAATTAAGTGTTAAAACTCATCATTAACACTAATCAGGTTTAACTCCATAAGCATGGTTTAAGAATTAACCACACTTAATTAGCGCTAACTATGCTTAATTTATTTAATGTGGATTAATTTGGCGGTCCGCCAAATCCGGCGGAACTACCAATTTAGTGCCAGCGAACTGGTTTCAGCTCCAATTAGTTAAATTTAGGCTAGAAATTGTGGAGAAACTGGAAATGGTTAGAAATTTTCGAGTTTTCGACCAAATCAGGTGCAAAAAGAGGTTAGATGGCCATTTTTGGGCATTCTTGACTCATTGGTGCAGGTTTCAGGAGCAGAAAAACATTGTAAACACATTATTTTGAAAATTTAAGCATAATATAGAAGCCCAAGCTATGGACGCTAGACCAATGAGATGTAGCCAAGGAGGGGTGAACTCCTTCATCAAATTCCTTTGTTGATGTGGTGTATGGTGATGTAATGTACTTTTATTTTTTGCTGTTCAACCTTTATTTTATATTAAATTATTCATGACATTAACATGAAAAACACTCATGAGACTCAATAATTTACAAGAGAACTTGAACCCTTAAGCACATATTCCTTGAAGAAGCACTTGATAACCACCCTTTGTGCATTCCTCTTGGGCTGCGGCGGATAGGGTTTTTCTCTACGGGGGGTCTGGCAGCCGCCTCGCCACTGCGGCCCCCCCTCTTCTTCTTCAGCGACCTCTGGTTTTCCATCCCACACACAACGTTCATCTATATCTGGTAGCGTTTAAAGCATGCGGCGGATAGGGTTTTGAGCTCTGGTTTGACTTCCCACACACAGCGCGTAGCAGATGGGGTTTTATGCGGTGAATGGGGTCTCCTCTGCACGGAATCTGGCAGACGCCTCGCCGCTGCGGCCCCTTTTTCATTTTCTGCAGACATCCATCTCTAGTTGGGTTTAAAGCACATGGCGAATGGGGTCTTGTGCCCTGGTTTGCCTTCCCACATAGACTCGGTGGACTTGGAGGGAAACCATCACGGTTTTTGGGCGCGGCGGATGGGGTTTTATGTCGCGAATGGGGTTTTCTTTGCGCGGGATAAGGACAGCCGCCTCGCCGCTGCGGCCCCTGGTGGACTGGCGTAGGGGTTTTGCTCAGTGCTGCGAACCCTCCTCTGCTGTCTTTTTGCTCGCAGCTGCAGCCCCATTTTCTATTCAGGGGTTGTATTTTTGTGGACCCTGTTGATGGGTCTGCTCTGGTGCTGCTTATGCGGGCTTGTTCTCTAGCACCTTTCAAGCGAGCCTGCCTTTTCAGACTTGCGGTTTTGTTTTATGCATATATCAAGCGAGCCTGCCTCTCACTAATCTTATAGATCAAGCGAGCCTGCCTCTCACCAATCCTATATATCAAGCGAGCCTGACTTCTTGATCAAGGTTTTTACAGTATCGATGGCGGTGGGTTGCTGATTGCAGAGGCCTTTGTTGGTAAGTCTCCTTTCATGATATATGATGCTGCTGTGGATGGGGCTACTTTTTTGTGATGCTACTCATGGGTCTGGGCTAGCGCTACAGATGCTACTGCCACTTTTTTGGGGCTTGTACATTGGGTTTTGGGGCTGGTGTTTTCTTCATCTGGGTTTTTGGCTTTATGCCTTTTCACCTCTTCCCTGGGGTGGTTGTTTCCTCAAGTGGGTGTTGCCGTGCCTTGCATGGTTTTGCCTATTCTAGGGATTTATGTTGATCCTTTATGGGTTTGATGGGCCTTTCGGCCTGGTTTATATTGGCTTATTTCAGTCATTATTGTGCAGATGTATGTACCCACAGTGTTTTAGGTTTACTTTTTTGGGAGTGATTCTCTATATTCTAATCCATGATGTTTTTTCGCTAGACCATATGCTATATGCATGTTTATGTAACATCTTTTTATCTAATAGAAAGTTGTTCTTCTTCTAAAGAAGAAAACAAAAAAACAAAAAACAAAAAACAAAAAACAAAAAAAACACATTACAGAATAGTAATTGGGTCAACTTATCCAACTTAATCAATAAAATTCCATTAAAAAACCAACTAGTACAAATATACATTGTGCTCAACAAAGAATTCTGAATGCTATCAGCTATTTATTATGGAAAAATAAATATATGTGTGGCTTATTTTTCCAAGAGTGGCATGGGACTCGAGTAACTCAAAACATTGTATACTCTCTTTGCTTTCATCGTGGGGAGGTGGCTTCGCACTATGCATAATGATAACCTCTCTGAACCATATCGACAAAGGTTGTTACTTGACCTATTTGATTGTAGTCATTGTGGGTAAACAGAAAATGTTGGACGTGACAAAGGTCTAGAGCTGAATTGAGAGCCTTGTTGCAAATATGTTTTCTTCTTAGCTCTATTGGAGTGTTATTCTCCTTGGATCTATAAACTCGCGGGTGCTCCAATGGAGACATTTCATGCTCACATTTGAACGACTTTACCCATGGAATACTAATATAAGCTTCGCTCTAAATGCAACAGAAGAGGAATCTGTCAACTGCAGTGGCACTACCTGCTACGACTCAAACGGGTTGGAACCTGTAGTCTAGCTATAGCAAAGTGTCTAGCAGGCTCTCTACGATGTGATAAACTACGACAACTACCGGTCTATATAGCGTTTAATTTATGTGCATGCGATATAATTGCACAATTCCCATCCAATATAATTGTCAATTAATTGTTGATTAACCAAAGAAGGTAATGTTACTATTACAAAACTATGGGTTTCATGGGTTTTATTTCGGCGCTTACCGTTACAACTTCCAGAAGTTTCAGATCGAGCAGTTGTGGATATATACGTATATGTTCTCTGTGATCTGATGCCAAACTTTATTGCTAAGAGAGGCTCTGTTTCTACTATATGAAAGCGCCTACACACCTTGTCAAATATGTTTCATAGGACGTAAATCTGATATGGGAAGCTACAAAATTGATATGTTTCATCCAAAGTAACTGTAATAGAAGAAGTAAATTAGCATTTTGCAGATGGATCTGCAAAAAAAAAGGCCGAAAGTCAACGGAGACAGCTGCGCAACACTCTTCAGATTTAGAGAGTTTTGTCGTTTTACGACGAATCTCTACAGTGTCGTGAGCTAAACACTCACAATAAAACGCCTTCGGCGTTAAAAAGTCCAGATGTATATGCTTTCCCATATTCAAAAGTTGGAATTTTGGTTGACTTGTGTCTTCCATTTAATTTATATGTTTAGGCAGATCAACGCTTTCTTCCCATGTGTGCAAGCATATCTTTTGTTGAACAATAGTTTAATGTTACAAAAGGGGAAAGGTTTTTATATTATTCATAAAAATTTTAAGGTTTTTATATTATTCATAAAATTTTGGTACTCTTGCTCCAGCTAAAGACATGCTGACGCCTAACGGAACATCTGGTTCGTCAGTCCTTCTATGAAAGCTCACCTTACGAATGATGAGATATTTGTTAGTCGTACGTGTAATCGCAAGTTTGCAATCATGGTTTTTTTCCACCAGCGAAAAACAGTCTTTTCATTAAAATAAAAAGAGTACAAATGTCATGTTTATGTCTCCACATGCTTTCCCCGTGCTTTTACATGTTTTTCTTTTTCTTTGTTTCTCTAGTCCGATCATGGATAAAACTTTATATATTCCTCCTATGATCCGTTCAAAACACAATATTACATTTTCCTACATACAAAATTTACTACAACTATCTTCAGATATGTTTTTCCAAAGTCCATAGTTTTTCTGATACTAACTGAGTTACATCACGGTTTTTCAAATAAAGTCATGGAATTTCTTCAAAATAACATTAAAAAAATCTAGATTTAAGAGAAGGTTATATTATAGTTTTTTACCTAACCTCACGGAACTTCTTCAAAATAACATAAAAGGGATAGAGATTTAGGAGAAGTATATACTCCCAGCATTCTACATTGTGTAGTTGATATAAGCAACGAAAAAAAATAACTTACCAGGTTTCTTTCTATGCTCTTTTTAGATAGAAGGTTTTTTTGTCTGGTTTTGCTCCCTATAAATGTGTCCAAATGAAATGTTATGAAAGGAGTTTGCCAAGTTCCTAATAAGGCTCATCCAATTTGATAGAATGAGCAAGTTGAAAAGAGGGTTCTTCTTAACTCAATCTATTATGCTTTTCGTATATCCATAGACACTCTCTCCAACCCTAGCCATCTAGAACATGATAAAATCCCTCACAAAGCCATAATTTCAGCCCTATTGTTTGTGCATCTGCCTTCTTCGGACCAAAAGTGGTAAAATATTCAAGCTCAATCACTAAATGGACTCCACATCCACAGTCCCTTTGTTTGCTTGCCCCATGGAAGAAACCCGTGGGAAGATCCTTCCAAATGTCCTTATACACTATCTGCCTCTTTTTTGTGTGCTTCTTAACTGGGCCAGGCCAATTTCTGCTAAATATGAAAATGCCTTTATGATGTTAGCTCTGACATTAACATCTTTTTATTCAAATAAATGTGAGTTCTAGCTTCTCCATATTGACCAAAAAAATATAAATAGATTGCAACCATCTAAGAGATTCTATAGAGAAATATGAGAAGGTTGGGAAACGAACCATAATCATTGTGTAATTAATTTATCTTTGTTTTAATAAAGATATATAAATTCACGTACTAAACCTTAAACATATCACATAACATTAATTTCGATTCCTTTTTATTTCACAAAATTTGTTGGTTGAACAATAACTTAATGCATATTTTTATTTAAATAAATATAAGTTTTTAATTATATTTTAGGTATTTAATTGGAGTGAGAAAACTAAGAAATAAGATACATTCCCCTGAAATCTATATATAATTCCATGTCCACGTCAAATATCAAATTATAATGTGAAGTGCAATTCAATTAATGAATATTTATAAAAATAAATATAACAAAATTAACATTCTTATTTTAGTGTTGCAAGCTAAACTGGTAAATGTGAAACTAAAATTTAGTTTATATTAGAAATTATATTGTTAAGGTTATTTGAATACAGGACTCGTGAAGCGTTGTACACTTAAAGAGTTAGTGGAGTCTCACGTTATGGTGGTATTTTGTAAGGAGTTTGGTTTTTGAATCTCACACTTCTTTTCACTTCTTCATATATTTTGTTTACACAATGCAAATAAGACTTATTATTGTCATTCTTTAAGGTGAAACTCTACTAACTCTTTGAGTGAAAGTATGTAGCTCCAATATGTAATAATGACTAAAAATTAATGAGCCAAACCAATGCCATTCTGTTCAGGTTTTTTATACCCAACTGGTCCAGTAAGGTATCAAACTTTGTAATCTAATAAGCTAAGTTGGTCTACCTATGTAGACAATTATAGATTAAGGAATTGTTCCAAAGCATCTAAAATGTTTTGTTTCAATTTGGATTTTTGGATGACCAATACTTTAAAATGTTACACAGGTGCATACTCTTAATTATTTATGATATAATAAAAGGGTTGACTCTTCACCTTTAACAGAATTTTAGCTTTGAAATTATATGTAAGGTTGAACTTAAGAAAATATATGATTGATAAATCTTCATACAGAGTATTTAACTAATAATATACAGATGATGTGTGTAAAATCCTTTTACAACCAAACAAAATATATTTGAAGCTTTAAGGGGAAGTGATAATTTAAATATGTAGAGCAAATAATTAAAATAGACAATTCCAATTAACTAATCTCTATAATTATTAATAACTTCACAGTGTCTTTCAGATAGATTGATATTCAATCTTATCTTACCCAGATTTCCCATTACTTTCAAACATATGCAGAAATAAACAAAATGAAAACATGAATAACAACAGAAGTACTCACAGGAACACAAGTTGTTTCAAGATAAATCCAGAATCCTTCAATTAATCTCATAAAAACTCAGAGAATTACAATTATGCTTACTATTTTATCACAAGGGTTCAACCCTTATCAAGTCTTATTACAACATACTTATAGATTTTCTACTAAAATTGATCTCAAATTCCAAAAGGAATTCATTACAAAATGATATTCTAACAAAATTACATAATTTTTTGAAACATAACTCAAAATATAAGCCTTCTATAAATTCATTTTTCTATTGAAAATTTAAAGGAAATTTTTTGTTGAGTGTGCCCTTTTTCTAGCTGCTAGTTTTTGTTCTTGTGCCAAAATTGTAGGCCTTTTGTTTATTTGTATTATATCAACTCTAGTAATTTATCCCACCTTTCTGTTGAAAATGCAACAAGATGATGGAGCTTAGTGAAATGAAGTCGCCTTCACTAAGTGGGCCCGCAGGCTATTTTTGGCACAAAGTCTATTTTTAGACTATGTCTATTTTTTAGACATATGGAGCATGGTCTAGGAGTTGCAGTATGCTATTCTTGGATGATTGGTCAAGTTGGTAAAAATAGATGGACAACTATTTTTAGACATACAGGTCGAAGTCTATTTTTAGACTGCCTGTCTAAAAATAGAACAGTCAAATATTATTAGCCCTTAATAATATTTGGACTATAAACTTCAGTTTATCCTCTTGCAGCACTTTAGTTGGAGCTACGGATGTGGCCCATGCATCTGACAGAAGGAATTACGCTATTCCTAGGGGTTTGGTGAGCTCATGCATAGTTGACTTCAGTTAGAACTCAAGTGGCGGAGTTTGGTGGAGTTGATGAGACAGTTGGTGGAGTTGTGTTCGGATTAACTTAGTTGAACTAGTTGTGTTTAGTTTAACTGGCTAATACACTAGAGATGAGTGGGGTGAATTAAATATTATTTAATTCACTAAATATTAACTCATTATTCAACTAAAGAACACATCAGTTGACTGCAGTGCATGGACAGTTCAGTGAAGACCAGTGGAAGAGGTAGATGAAAGGGTGAGTTTGTTATTAGCTGTGACATTAGTTGTGCATGAGATTTGCACAAGCTTTGGAGGAGATTGCCAATGAGGATTGCGCAGATCAAGCCAGTGGGATTCGAACTTGGATCTCTCATTACACCAACTTGGATTGCGCAGTAGAGGCAGGAAAATAGTGGATGAGTTTTGAACCCGTGACTTGTTCAAAACTGAGCTAGTTTGTGTGTAACTTTTGGAGACAGTACTGAGTACTTGTGAGGAGTATTGTACTGAGATTGTTACATGTTCTCTTCTATTATAATATACAAAATATCTGGGGGTTTTCAGCTATAAGCTTTCCCCATTACATATTGTGTTTATGTGCGCATGCGACTGTTTCTATTTCCGCATATTGATGATCAATTGTAGAAGAGGTTATGTGTTATGCATGAATTCAAATTAGTGTGTGACTAGGATAATATCGGTGGATAAATCTTCATTATTCAGCAAATTTCTACATGGTATCAGAGCGAATTGATCATCGGGATCTATTACAGTGATTACAATTATTTCGGTAGACAGAGTCTGTAACGGGCCAGGTAGCCTCTGGATCCATCCTTTCTTTGAAAGGTGATACATCCAGTAAATTCCCTTATAGTCGATCTCTGTGCTAGAAATAATTTGTTCTCACAGATCCAGAAGCAGTTGAGTTTTGAGCTTGGAATTCGAATTTTGCAGCAGATTGTTTTCTTGGTGCCGAAGTTAAAATGTCTTTCAACGGTTTGCGACTCGAATATGCCCTTGAAGGCAGTTCGAATTATGTTGCATGGAAAGACCGGATGGAGGCGGTATTAGATGATAATGGGCTGAAGGAGTTCGTAGATATGAATGTCCAAAAGCCTACTGATCCTGCTAAAGTTGAGGCTAGGCAAAAGAAGATGGCGAAATGTCGAAGGATTCTGTTGGAGGGCGTGAAGGATCACATTGTATCCAGCCTCCATGGAAAAGCTTCTCCATATTTGATGTGGAAAGCGTTGACAGATCTATTCCAAAGCAAGAGCGACCAAAGGAACCTGGCGCTCAAGGATAAACTCAGAAACATTAAGATGGAGAAAGGCGACAGTATCGCCAAGTACCTCACGAAGTTCACTCAATGCAGAGATGAGCTGGGAAGTGTGGGGGGGACTATCGATGATGAGGACTTGGTGAGCTTGGCTCTCCTTGGTCTTCTGAAGAGTTGGCATGCCTATCAGGATTCTGTCAATGGTCGGGAGAAATTGCCAGGATGGGAGCGACTTTGGTCGGATCTTGTGCAAGAGGAGATAAGGCAGAGTACCAGGGACGGATCTTCATCAAAAGCATCTGATGAAGAAAATTGCGCTTTGGCTGCCAAAGCAAAGAAGGGGAAGAGCAAGAAAGCTTCTCATTCTGGTGCGAAAGGCAAGAAGCAGGACATGTCCAAGGTGAAGTGTTTTCACTGTCACCAGCACAGACATTATGCCACAAATTGTCAGCGAGAAGAAGAAAAATAAGAGAATTTGCGGATGCAACGATTGGGAGGCAGTGGCCTCCCGGTTGAGCTTGGATTTTCCAGCGATCGCATGCTTGGTCTCAAGTGTGATGGGATCGTATGGTTCTTGGACATATGGTTCTTGGACGGTGGTGCGTCATTTCACATGAGAGATCGGGATACGATTTCGGTCTGGAGGAAAAAAGATCTTGATTTTTATCGAGATGGGCGATGATGGTAGATACAGTGCGACTGGTATCGGTACCATATCCTTTCAGAGGGAGTCTGGTAAACCCTTTGTGTTGAAGGATGTCATGCATGTGCCTGGATTGAAGAATAACTTGATCTCAGTAGCGATGTTGGAGGATAAGGGGTATGATGTGGTCTTCAACGAAGGAAAAGCCTTCTTGCGCAGTAAGACTACTGGAGAGACCCAGAAGATAGGGGTTCGAACCAAGAACCTTTATCGGTTGCAAGTAGATGGCTGCGCAGCAATGGCATGCAAGGCGGGAGAAGTGGTGAGCCGGGATGATGAGGGCGAACTGTGGCACCGGAGATTGGGCCACCTTCACCATGGAGCTTTGAAGATACTGCAGCAGATTTCTACTGGGCTTCCAAAGGGCACTCTTGTGCAGTCAGATCAGTGCAAGGGGTGTACCTTAGGAAAATTTGTGAAAGCCACCTTTCACGAGAAGGATAGTCGCGCCACGACGATCCTTGAGAGAGTTCACACAGACGTGTGTGGTCCTTTCTCAGTAGCTTCGACAACAAAGCACAAGTACTATGTGATCTTTGTTGATGATTTCTCTCGGAAGTGTTGGATCTTCTTCATGCAGAAGAAGAGCGAGACATACTCAAAGTTCTATGAGTTCAAGGCGCTGGTTGAGAAGGAATCGGGGAAGCATGTGAAGGCTCTTAGGAGCGACAATGGTGGTGAATTCATCTCTATTGAATTCAAGGACTTTTGCAGCGCAGAAGGGATTCGGAGAGAGCTCATCGCACCCCATAACCCACAGCAGAACGGGGTGGATGAGAGGAAGAACAGAACGATCGTGGGTGCTTCACGGGCGATGTTGCATGATCAGGGCCTACCCCTTCACTTATGGGCTGAGGCATGCAATACTGCAGTGTATGTGCAGAACCGTTGTCCTCACAAGATACTTGGCATGAGTACACCGAAGGAGGCATTTTCTGGCAAGAGGCCTGACATTTATCATTTGAGGATTTTTGGCTCACCTGTCTACATGCATGTGACGAAGGACGCCAGAAAGAAGCTGGATCCGACCGCAGAGGTTGGGATATTTTTTGGGTACACTGATATGCCCCACAACTATCGTGTGTATTTTCCAGACAGTCGCAAGACTGTTGTGCGACGGGATATCAAATTTCAGGAGGAGAAAGCCATGAAGTGTTCGCTTGAGAGGGAGCCACACTTGCATGGAGAAGAGGAGCTATTAGTTCCTAAGGAGGAGCTTCCAGATGTGGATCAGCCACAAGAGGAAGATCATGGAGTGGAAGAGACCACTCATGCAGCGCCAACCATCAGAGGGCGCAAGCGCACTACAGAAGCTGAGCGACTGGCTCGAGATGCAGAGAAGGTTGTAGGACCACCTACAGCACAGCGCAGACAGAGACAGTCACCGGACCAGTACACTGGATACATGGCTCTTGTGAGCAAATGTGTCATGACAGAGCCATCCTCTTTCGAGGAAGCTGTGGAGGACCCCGCATGGGTAGATGCCATGGTGGAAGAGTATGATTCGATTGTCAGAAACAGTGCATGGGAGATTGTCCCAAGACCGGAGGGGAAATCAGTGGTGGGTTCGTGATGGATCTACAAAGTGAAGCAGGCGGCTGATGGGAGTGTGGAGAAGTACAAGGCGAGATTTGTCGCCCGTGGCTTCTCACAGATCGAGGGGATCGATTATGAGGAGACCTTTGCACCTGTCACAAGGTACTCTTCCATACGGACGATCCTAGCTCTCTCAGCGCAGATGGGATGGCACATCCATCGGATGGATGTGAAGACTGCGTTCCTCAACGGAGTCATTGAGGAGGAGGTGTACATAGAGCAGCCTGAAGGTTTCGAGATCTTCAGCAGTGAGTCGCATGTTTGCCGACTCAAGAGAGCACTGTACGGGCTGAAGCAAGCACCTCGTGCTTGGTACACACGGATATACAGTTATTTCACCGGGCTTGGATTCTCCAAGAGTGAGGCGGATCCTAACCTGTACCAGATTGTAGTGGAGGGGAAGTTGCTGATCATTGTACTGTATGTAGATGATCTGATTTTGACGGGTGATGAGCTGTTGATACTTTCATGCAAGGAGGACCTTGCTAGAGAGTTCGAGATGAAGGACTTAGGCCTCCTTCATTATTTCCTGGGATTGGAGATTTGGCAGCGCAGTGGAGGACTGTTTGTTTCTCAGGGCAAGTATGCCCGGGAGATTCTGGAGAGGTTCAACATGCAAGGCTGCAAGCCTGTTGACACTCCTCTTCCTGGTGGTTTGAGGAAGGAGGATGCTACTTCAGCGGAGGTAGTGGATGCCACTGTCTATCGACAGTTGGTGGGGTCGCTTATGTATCTGGTCAATACACGACCCGATATATGCTATGCAGTTAACCAGCTTTCGCAAGCTATGGTTAAGCATACCAAGCTCTTTTGGAAGGCAGGCAAGCATGTATTGCGCTATATCAGAGGCACATCGGGATATGGTCTATGGTACAGACAGGAGGATGGAGCGAAGCTTTCTGGCTTCACTGATGCAGATTGGGCAGGGAGCCCAACGGACCGGAAGAGCACATATGGAGGAGTTTTCAGCATTGGGTCGACAACAGTTTCCTGGTACAGCAGGAAGCAGAGATCCGTGGCACTCAGTTCAGCAGAGGCCGAGTACATGGCAGCAAGCTTGGCTGCATGCGAGGCTATTTGGATGAGGAAGATCCTCGTCGGAATGTTCGGGTCGCACTTGGAGCCTACTGTGATTTATTGTGATAACCAAAGTTGCATTAAACTCTCGGCTAATCCGGTATTTCATGATAGATCCAAACACATCGACATCAGGTACCATCATATCAGAGATTGTGTGCAGCGGAGAATCATGTTACTTTCATATGTTCCCACGGAGGATCAGGATGTTGACATCTTGACGAAGGCGCTCACCAGGAGCAAATTCGAATTCCACAGAGGCAGGATAGGGGTTGCAGATAATCCATATCTTTTTGAGAGGGAGTGTTGAAAATGCAACAAGATGATGGAGCTTAGTGAAATAAAGTCGCCTTCACTAAGTGGGCCCGCAGGCTATTTTTGGCGCAAAGTCTATTTTTAGACTATGTCTATTTTTAGACATATGGAGCATGGTCTAGGAGTTGCAGTATACTATTCTTGGATGATTGGTCGAGTTGGTAAAAATAGATGGACCTCTATTTTTAGACATACAGGTCGAAGTCTATTTTTAGACTGCCTGTCTAAAAATAGGTCAGTCAAATATTATTAACCCTTAATAATATTTGGACTATAAACTTTAGTTTATCCTCTTGCAGCACTTCAGTTGGAGCTACAGATATGGCCCATGCATCTGACAAAAGGAATTACGCTATTCCTAGGGGTTTGATGAGCTCTTGCATGGTTGACTTCAGTTAGAACTCAAGTGGCAGAGTTTGGTGGAGTTGATGAGACAGTTGGTGGAGTTGTGTTCGGGTTAACTTAGTTGAACTAGTTGTATTTAGTCTAACTGAAAAATACACTAGTGATGAGTGGTGTGAATTAATTATTAATTAATTCACTAATTATTAACTCATAAATCAACTAAAGAATACATCAGTTAACTGCAATGCATGGACAGTTCAGTGGAGACCAGTGTTAGAGGTGGGTGAAAGGGTGGAGTCTACTATCAGTTGTGACTATAGTGTGCATGAGATTTGCAAAATCATTGGAGGATATTGCCAATGAGGATTGCGCAGTTAAAGCCAAGGGAATTCGAATTCATTCCATCCATTCTCTCATCTTGGATTGCGCAGTAGAGGCAGGCAAACAGTGGAGGAGTTTTGAACCCGTGACTTGTTCAAAATTGAGCTAGTTTGTGTGTAACTTTTGGACATAGTACTGAGTACATGTGAGGAGTATTGTGCTATGTATTGTTACATGTTCTCTTCTATTATAATATACAAAATAGCTGGGTGTTGGGGCCCTTGTTTTTGTTTAGTTTTGAAATCTTGGCCAAGACATTTTGAGTTTTGACCCTTTTTGAGTTGCGGAATAAATACACATGGCAACCGCGACAGCGCCGCAACTACCAGGAGTTGCGGAGCTACCAAGGTGGCGCGGAAGCACTCGATAGCTGGAGATAGAACAGGGATAGGTGCAGATGAAGGAAACACAGCAGAAAACATAAAGTAGAACACGCAGACACCAGGAGAGAAGCTGGGAGAAGCCGAAGTGAAGACACAGAGGAGCTGATAGTCGCGAGAGCGGGTGAATAAATAAGGGTCACCCGGCGGAAAAGAGAGTTGTTGAATGCAGGCTGAAGAGGTTGCGAGGCTCGAGACAGGGAAAGACGTGCAGGGCATCTGCAGAGGATTCATGCATGTTCTTCATATGGTTTCTTATCTTCTATTCTACCTTTCTGTTCTGAAACCCATCTGTATCAGATTTGTAGCTATCTGTGGGAATGCCATGTAATCATGTGTTCTGCCAAGAGATTAATACAATGAGAGATTGTTGTCTAAATAAGATGTCCATGTGCTTATAATGTGTTCCTGCTAGTTTAAAATTTTATTTACGAATGTCTGAATGCTTATTAAGTGATCTTGCATATAGCTTTGTATATGTAATGGATGCACTGTCCTTCTTTAGTTGCGGGTTTGTTCCTTTCCATTGATCTCATTTCCCTTATGCATGTGGTTGCGGCACGCCTCGGGTGAGACGCACTGCTCTCCAGAGCAAGGTGAAAATGCCGGCGTGTTCCTAGACTACACCGGACCCCTTTGTTGGCCACAACTCTTGAACCTGGGTCTTGTCCGCGAGACCTGACTTCTCGCCAACAAATGGTTCCGTTGCCGGGACCTGCATGTTCTGAGGGGATCTAGATCATGGTATCGAGGATCTTCGAAGGAGCGATACGGCGATGGTGGGATGATCATCTTGACCAGTTCATTGCTCAGCAAGCAGAGCTGACCAAGAAAAAGGAGGCGGCGATCAAGGAGCTTGTTCTTTTCTCCGACGCAGCCAGTGATACGTACGAAATTTTCTGGGGAAGGTTCCCTACGGACCTTTACAATTGGTTGCGGAGGTTACGAGCGACGCTACCCCAAGAAGGCTTGCGGAAGATAAACCGCAGGTGGACGCACGAAGACCTGGTGGCACTGCATCGGGTAGACACTAAACTAACCCGTGCAGTGGATTTCTGGGTAAGGACCACGTTGGAAGGATACGCTGTGGAGTTTGATGCTGAGTGCTACCAATCCTTCTTGAAGGCCGAGGCTGTTTTCCACTCAGGGCTGAGGGGGAAGCTTTTGAAGGAGATTCCGCTGTGGATCAAAGCCCTGATGGTGGACGAAGGGTTGATTGAATTCCACAAAACGAGTATGGAAGCGTAAACCACCCGTACTGGGGGAAGGGTTGAGGGGACCGATGTTGTGTAGACTGTGAGAGTGGGGAGCGGGGGATGGACGTTGAGGCCGCATGCAAGTTGCGGGAGCTACGTGCGCATCGGCGGGCACAGATCGCCGATAGGTGGCGAAGAAGGGTAATGAGAGATTTGAAGAGAAGAGAGATCGAGAGGAAAAATCAGAAGGAGGCGCCTCAGAAGACGGGAGTTATGGGTTTGGATACCCGGAAAGAAGACGAGACAGCAGCAGAAGTGCAGTGGGTGCATGGGAGCCCAGCGACGCGAGAAAGAGAAGTAACGACTAGCGAAGATAATAGAAAGATGCAGCCCAAAGAGAGTTCTGATGACGAATTGCAAGGCGTAATGTAGCAGATGTTCCAGGATCAGACGACACCCACCCCTCCAGGCAGCCCTACTTCCCACCTTCCGCATGGCCAAGATCCCGACCTTCCCCTGGTACTTTATCAACCTTTAAGAAATATTTTTATTCAGTTACAAGCATTAAGTCAGTCATACAGTAGTTCAGCAGCGTCGGTAACGCCCGGTAACAGCAGCGTTACTAGTAGTAGTATTTTCCCTAGTGGGACCGTTACGCAACCAGGACCGGGAGGTTTTATCCTGGTTAATTCTCCGCAAGTACACATGGCTGGATCTTTCACCCGGTATCCAGAGTTCTCTGGCCGAGGAAATGACGACGTAGAACAACACTGGTATCTGTGCGAAGCCATCTGGAGGGCTCGCCAGAAGCCAGATGCAGGGAAGTTAATAGAATTCCAAACCACGCTTAGAGAGAGGGCTCTGCGATGGTTTATCAAGTGGTCCGAGGCCCATCCTAACCCTGTAATTGCGGACGTGAAGCGGGATTTTGTCCGCGAATTCAAGCTTCCCCAGACAGACCAGCAGGGCCTGTCAGAGCTGTGGGAAATTAAGCAGAAGGAAGGTGAGACCGCGTGGGATTTGATGCGGCGATTCAAGGACACGATCGGGAAACTCAGCTACCCGATTGATCCAAACCACCAGAGGGACTGGTTCATCAAGGCTCTGCTCCCCTTGACACGAACCCCTCTTACTCAGAAGAAGATTGATAATCTGCAGGACGCTTTGGAGCAGGCCATGAAGATTGAAGCCATGGCGGGCTACCCCCAGGAATATCGAGGGGGGGGGGAATAGGGTTGCAACACCAAATTGCCAGCTTGACTGAAAAGCTCAAGGATCTTCAGCCGGTGAGACCAGTGCGATCGAATGTTTGGTGTACTCATTGCCTGGTCGAAGGTCACGTCGCAACTGAATGTCCTCGGTTGCGCGGGGCAGGGGCAGAACCCATGGTCACAGCAATCCAGGGGGGTCCACCACCAGGGGGTGGTGTGGCGATGAACCCGCAGGGAGTCTACCAGCCGCAACAGTCCTTTGCGGGGTTCCCGCCGCAACCGGGGTCCTCCACCACAGAGTACTGTGAGATTTTCCGGACGATGGGGCATCCTCCTCGGATGTGCCCGATATTACAGAAGTACTCCACGGTCCCGAATAATGTATACTGCGAATTTTGTGTGTCCACGACTCACAATACTGAGCAGTGCAGGGCTCTCGACGCACTTGCGGACCGACTGGACCGTCCCTCCTACAGGGTGAACGAGGCTCCAAGAGGAAGAGGCGGAGGCATGCGGGGAGGCCGCACAGGCGGACGCGATCCGGTAAAATGCTACAACTGTGACCAGGAGGGTCATGTGGCTCGAGAATGTCCCCTTCCGCGACGACCCTGGTGTTCCCAGTGCCGGGTCAACGCCCATGCTACAGAAGACTGTCCGGAGCTCATCAAGAAGTGGGAAGAACGGGCGAGGCAGAGGGGAGCGAATCTGATAAACTCAGAACCGCGAGGGGCCGCAACCCCTGACATGCAGAACGTCGCGATAGTAACGCGGGGCGGAAAGAAGACTGGAGAGGATGCCCACGGGAAGGAGCCAGCTCGAGTGGTTCGGCTGGCATCCCCAAAGAAGTTGATCAGGCCCGAAGTCCAGAAGAAGTATTTCCAGGAGGCAGTTGAGGCATTCGCCCAGTTGTGGAACGAGGGAGGCTTGGAGGAGCCCACGCTGCCGGAATCTGGTGCGCAGAACGTCGCAGGTACTGTGGTCGAGGATTGGCTCCGGCTATTCCTCAGGGTTGTTGATAACGCTGCGCTGCGGCAGCAGCTCAAGCATGCTTTGGACGGAGCACTACAGGGGTGCACAGAACATAGAGACCAAGCTGACGCTGGCCCTCAATACGTGCAACGTGTCAAGCGGAACAAGCAACAAACAGGCAAAGAATTCCGGCTTAACACGCAGGTTGCAGGGTTCCAAATCAGCGACACCATGTTGGACTTGGGGTCCGACGTCAACATACTGCCACGAAAGACATGGGAGGCTCTTGGAAGGCCACGGCTAGCCTACTCACCAATCCAACTTAGGATGGCGAACCAGTACTGCATTTTACCAATCGGCCAGCTCGAGGGAGTCGAGGTCGACGTTGCGGGGGTGAAGACTTACACCGATTTTGAGGTTATTGATATCATAGGCGACAAGGATCCCTATCCAGCCTTACTCGGCATTGATTGGGCTTTTGAGAACTACGCCATCATCAACCTTAAGAAGGAGCTGATGATCTTTGAGGATGGGGAGGTACGGGTCACCCAGCCTCTCGACTCGTATCAAGGCCCGCAATATACAGAAACAGTGGACAATCGGGAGGACGCTCAGATAATGGACCACCTTTACCAGATGACCGCAGGACAGCGGGATGACTATATCAACCCGACCGCGACTGGCTCCGTCAGTTGGCAGAGTGTGCAGAGCTCGGAGCTCGGGTCCGAACTCGCTTGGGAAGACTGGCAGCAAGGGGGGTATGAGACCACCACGCGGAGATGTGCCTCCATTGCTCAAGTCCGGTGGGTAGGGACTGAGATCCACGGATATCCCACATTGTCGAACATGCAAGCAGTCAATACTTTTATTGCCAAGGTGGAAGACCGGGTCCCAGCTGAAAGCCAGATACCACTTTTGGATGTGGCCTTGCAGTCAACGTCGGCACGGTGGTGGAAAAATCACCGCAACACTCTGTTGCGATGGGAGTGCGTGGCGGAGGCTCTGCGGGCACGCTTTAAAGAGGATGAAGGACCCTCCAGTATGCTTAAGTATCATGGAACTTCAGACCCGCGACACCATTTGCGGGCCTGTGAGGAACAGTGGCGTAGCACACGATACCCTGAGGAGCTGTGGGTCCACAGGTTTATCCACTCCCTAGGCACCATTCCCCAGGCCTGGTACCTGGAGGAAGAAAGGAAACGGGAAACCCGCTCTTGGCAGGCAGTTGCGGACAAGTTCGTTTGGTGCTTCTTGTTCGAAGGGGAGATGGCGCAGGAGTCTCAGGCCCTACAGGCAATCAAGGAGGTCTTGTTTTTCCGCCAGCCTGAGCCCGATAAGGGCCCGGCTGTGTCACGACCTGAGGTCAGGCGCGAGTTGGTTTGTCACCGGATTGATGGCGATCCGGAGGACGATAGTTTGGAGGACCTCAGGAATCTCTATTTTGACGAAAAGGAAGGCGAGCGGAGCATCAGTGAAGAGCCGACGACTGAAGGAGTCCATTTACAGCCGCTCAAGACAAAAAAACTGAACATTGGAACGGACGAGAAACCTAAGCTCGCAACGGTGGGAGATTACTGGGACAAGGAGACAACAAAAGAAATTTTCAGCCTCCTCCGGGAATACGAAGATTTGTTTCCGTCTTCAGTTGTGGACCTGAAGGGGATCAAGGGGGATCTGGGCGAAATGCGCATCACGCTGAAACCGGGGGTAAGGTCGGTGAAGCACCGACCCTACCGGTTGAACCCACGTATCAAAGAGAAGGTCAAGACGGAGATCGACAAGATGTTGGCTGCAGGTCTTATTTTCCCAGTAGAAGAAGCCGAATGGGTGAGTCCCATTGTCATCCAGAACAAGAAGGACAAAGCGGAGATCCGGGTCTGTGTCGACTACCGGAGCCTGAATAATGCTTGCATCCACGATCCGTTTCCCACTCCTTTCAGCGATGAAGTTCTAGATCATGTCGCAGGGAACGAAGCTTACTCCTTCACTGATGGGTTCTCGGGCTACCATCAGGTGCGCATCGCCGAGGAAGACAAAGCAAAGACGACCTTCACCACTGAGTGGGGATCATTCGCATACCACGTTATGCCGTTTGGTCTGAAGAACGCACTGGCTGTGTTTTCCCGGATCGTCATTGCTGCTTTCCGGGAGTACATTCACAAGTTCCTGGAGGTCTACATGGATGACTGGACTGTCTACAGTCTGTTGAAGAAACACGCCTCGCTGCTGCGTATTATGTTTGACCGGTGTCGCCAGCTGCAGATTTCCTTGAACTTGAAGAAGTGCATTTTTGCAGTACCATTCGGCACACTCTTGGGCCACGTGGTGTGCAAGCAAGGGGTCTGCGTTGATCCTGCCAAGGTCGCGGTCATCATCCACATGGAGGCCCCCGAGACCGTGAAGCAGTTGCGGGCACTGCTCGGCCACACAGGATATTACAGGTGGTTTATTCGCAACTACGCAAGGATTACGGCCCCTCTGGAGAAACTGTTGCGGAAGTCAGAAGCGTTTGAGTGGACGGCGGAGTGCGGGAAGGCACTTGACACATTGAAGGAGAAGTTGGCAATGGCACCCATACTTGTTCATCTCGACTGGGATAAGCAGTTCCATGTCCATATTGATGCGTCCGGAATTGCACTTGGAGCTGTATTGGCACAACCCGGGGAGACGACAGTTGACCACCCTGTGTATTTCGCCAGCCGACGGTTATCGAATGCGGAGAAGAACTGCACCATGACCGAGCGGGAGGCGTTGGCGATGGTGTACTCTCTCCAGAAGTTCCGCCACTATCTTCTGGGTGGAAAATTTACATTCTTCACGGACCATTCTGCATTGAAATATCTGGTGAATAAGCCTGTGTTGGAAGGAAGAATCTGTCGTTGGCTACTACTTTTCCAGGAATTTACGTTTGAGGTAATTGTCAAGCCTGGCAGGTTGAATGTTGGTCCCGATCATTTATCCAGGTTGGAGATGGGAGAGAATGAAGGCCCGTTGGACGATCAGCTACCGGATGCTGACCTCTTCCGAGTTGAAGCAGTACCAAATTACCTGGCTGACATCGCCACTTATCTGACCACGGGACAGTGCCCTCAGGATTACACCCCGCTTCAGAAACGCCACCTGGTTGTCCGGGCGGCCGACTACCAATTGATCGCGGGGCAGCTATACAAACTGGGCCTGGATGAGGTGTTGCGCAGGTGTGTTCTCGACCATGAACGGGAAGCGGTGATGTGGGAATGTCACAGTGGTGTTGCGGGAGGGCATGTGGGTGCGAAACCCACCGCAAGGAAGGTGCTTCAAGCTGGCCTGTGGTGGCCGACGGTACATGCTGACTGTAAAGCCTATGTGAAGCGTTGCGATGTTTGCCAGCGGACAGGAAGGCCTTCGCACAGGGACGAGCTCCCGCTACACCCAGTGCATGTGTTGCGGCCGTTTGAAAAGTGGGCTGTTGATTTCGTAGGCCCTATCGCACCAATCGCTCGACATTCCAAGGCCCGGTACATCATTACCGCCACGGATTACCTCACACGGTGGGCTGAGGCGGCAGCGGTACGTGACTGCTCAGCAGAGACCGCTGCCCGGTTCATTTTTGAACACATCATCAGCCGCTTTGGCTGCCCACGGAGCTTAACCAGCGATCAGGGTACACATTTCATTAATGCCACGGTCAAGTCACTACTGGACACATTTATGATTCAACATCATAAAAGCAGCCCATACCACCCACAGGCCAATGGTACGGTGGAAGCTTTCAACAAGATTCTTGAGAAGGGCTTGACTAAAATATGCAACGCTCAGCGCGACGATTGGGACGAGCGCCTCCCAGCGGCATTATGGGCCTACCGAACCACAGTGAAACATTTGACCAACCAGACACCATTCCAGTTGGTGTATGGCCGGGAAGCTGTGATTCCTGTCGAGTTCACAGTACCCAGTATTTTGATCGCAACGTCCCTCCAATTCTCAGAAGAGGAGTCACTTCGGGAACGCCTCCAGGAGCTACAGGAGCTGGATGAGGCCCGATTCCTCGCGGAATTCCACCAGAAGGTTCAGAAGGCCAGACAGAAAGCGTGGCATGACCGCCACATCAAAACCAAAGCCTTCCAAGTTGGCGGCAAAGTTCTCTTATATGACAGCCGGTTCCAGAAGTTTCCAGGCAAGCTCCAGATGCACTGGTTGGGACCCTATTTTGTCATCGAGATCCGCGACTCAGGAGTCGTTCGGTTGGCATAGATGGACGGTACAGTTCTTCCCGGATGGGTGAATGGCGCACACCTGAAACCCTACCAGGAGTAGGTACCTTTCACTTTTCATCAATAACTCTCGCAACCGAGAGAACCCGTAGAGTAGCTTAGTCGAATAACTCTCCCGCAACCGGGATGAGCATAGGGAGTCTTTTCCGTTCATAGGCAGTCTGTCAAATAATTGGTCAGTTGTGGGTACCTCACCGCAACCGACTGTGGTCGAGGCGGACCAGTCCAGCGTGTCGCATCGCCAGTCCAGCATGTCGCCGCGCCAGTCCAGCGTGTCGTTCGCGTAGGATCCATCCCCGTGCCAGTGTCAGTCCAGGTCATTTCCGTCAGTCCTTTTGTCAGTCCGTAGGATCGCTCAGATTTGCTTCATAAATTACCATAAGTAGACAGTAATTGTACCGTAATCATTTGCCATCACCCGCAGTTCCCTCAGCCATCGTGTCCGCCCATATTCCCATGACGCCGTCAGCAACTGTCAGATTACATACAGGCACGCGATTGATCGCACGATTATCGCAGCCGCTAAGGATAGCAAGAATTAATTGCCATTATGGAGTCTCATCAGCTCCGCTCATGCTAGCGGATGACATAATTTGCATGAAGGCTACCAGACCGAGAATGACGGACCAGTTCAATTTGGAAGTTGCAGCGACTCCAGAGCAATTACAGCCTTCAAACGCACTGCACTCAGAAGGAAACTCCAGAAGAATCCTCCAAGTCTACCAGCGCCGCACCAAGATGCCGAGAGCTCTCATCTCTGTCCCCGAACCAGTACTGGACAGCCGAATTCACCGCGTAGAGTCGCTCGTTGGCAAGTATGACAATGCAGCATGTATGGACGCCAACCTGTCCGACCCTGCGGAATTCCCCCACCTCCATTGGCAGACTTACATGGAGCACCATTATACCCCAGGCAACAGCTCCAAAAGTCGGATGCGACCAGAATTTAGGGGCTTACAGCATTCATCCTTGATGAATTTGAGGACTCTTCTAGTTTTTGGCACCACGGGACCGGCCTTACAATGCACCCGGTTCCTCCTCAGTCGGATACAGAACGGGTCCCTGTGGCTCAATGAAGAAATTCCAATCCATGCCGAAGACATTCATCGGCTTACAGGGCTATCTCTAAATGGTGCAGATGTCTCCGCTGCTGGCCAGACATCCTCCAAGCGCGCCCGCAAGTCGGGTGACTCAGACCTGTACACCAAGTATGGAACTCGCCGGGGTGGCAAAGGTGCCAAAATTGACTTGATCAACAAACCAGAAATCCGGTTCGCTTGCTACCTGATCGCTAGCAAGACGATGCGCCACTACACGAAGGGAGAATGCACCCTGGACACAATTTCCATTGCAGAGCACTGCACCCGGGGCGCCAAGTTGAATTGGTGCTCTTTCGAGCTGAAGGAACTCTTCGCGGCCTGCGAAGAAAACTACAAGCGTACCACTAGTTTCATTTACGGCTACTTGATTTTAGCTTTCGCCATGTGGAAATGGCACCTTCCTCCTGTCCGGTTTCCGGCGGAGACGACCGCAAGCCAGCCTCTTGCGATGAAATACACCCCCTGGCAGGTGTCCATGGATCCCAGCACCAAACAGGTGAACGCGGAGGCGTTCCGGGCGTGGTACGGGATGATGACAGATGTGGTGACCAACCAGCAACGGGTGCCCAGGCACTTGTTGGACGAGTACAGTGAGCAGGTGTGGTTTGGGGTCAGCCACAGGCACACCTTCCTCCGGCCAACTTGCGTGCCGGACACCACCTTTCACATGGCACCCCTCCGGTTCCAGCTGAATGACGACACCTTTCACCGTGAGGTCTCTGCGTGGCCGGGGGTCGTCAAGCACGTCCGTGACGGGATCACCCACTATAACTTTGATCGGATGCTGCCGGCACAGCGGCCTGCCGCGACTGGCGCAGTGGGGTCCTCACAGGTTGCGGCGGAACCTCCACAAGATGCAGCTGAGACCGCACCGGACCTGCCCGAATCGCTGGTCCCGATCGTCGAGCACCTCAATGACCAGGTACGACGACTTAACGTGGCCACCCAAGTTGCTTCAAGTGGTGCCCCTATATTTCCCTCTTTTGCTGAATTTCATATCAGTCGGTCTCGTGTTCCCTCCAATATCGCCCCCCTCATTTCTCCCATCCCCACTAACCTGTTCACCTCTGCTACCCCTATCATCACACCAATGGGTGAACCGGGCCCCGAACCCGATTCATCAGACCCCCCTCCATCCAAGAGGGCCCGCATTGCTGTCACAGATCCAGTGGTGGATCTTACGGACGATGATCCACCAGCCACTCCACCCACAACGACTTTGATTCCGGAGGAACCTCTGATCGATTCGTCAGAGTTCCTCAACCTTCGCCTCCCTCACACTTCTTTCACTCCGTCCACCGCTCCCACCGGCCGACCACCTACCACCTCCTCCAATCCATCCAATTCATCAGCCACTGTGTCAGATTCTCTTATCCGGGAACTTTTCGGAGGCGACCACGGGGTGGAAGTCACCTCCAGTACTGCAGCCGTGGTACCGCCGGTTGACCCCGTGGCCACAGCACAGGACCCTCCTACTACTATATCTACCAGGTTCACGAATGGTGGGGCTGAGTCGGCTGCCCCTCCCCTAGAGCAGACCACACAGCAAGACCGGCCGGAGTCCGAGATGGCCACTTCAGTGCAGCAGCAGACGCCGGTCCATCCTCCAGAGACTTCAAGCCGACCAGTGGCCGGCAACCAACCTTCGCAGGAGCGGGTGCCGGAGCAGGGCACACCCAGCACGACCAATGCAGAACCATGGAGTCCAGCACAACTGTACCTGCTCATTCAGCGGGCGGCCCTCAAGGCCGAGCAGATTCACACAGAGCTACAGCAACGGTGTGCCGAGCAGCGTAATCAGATCACGACGCTTACTGAACAGCGCAATCAGCTGACTAGGGAGAAGACCAACCTCCAGGAGCAAGTCAACATTGTTGTTCAGGCGTTATCCAACGTATGGCCCGCTGCAAGGGCTCATTATGCCCCACTCCCTGCCGATATAGCGGAGAACAGTATAGCACTCCAAGCTCACCACCTCAGGATTGTTTTCACTGTTGTTTGCAGGGCGAACCAGGAACTACAAGCGGCGTTAGCCGCACGGCCTACCCTTCCAGATCCACCCAGTGTCCATTCAGAACAGGTGACTGCCAAGCAGACGCAAGCAGTCAGTATGCAAGCAACTCTCCATTCCACTGCAGCCGCGGCTTCTGCCCTTCTGCGAAGTCTGCAGGAGTGCTCACTCGCGCTAACTGTCAAGACGCAGCCTATCGCTGCCCAGCTGCAACAGATTTCCCGTGACATCCAGGCGACCGCGGACCCAGCAAGGTTAGATCAGCTCTACGCCCAGTCGGACGAGCTTGAACTTCACATGCAACAGACTGAGGCCGACTCGGCAGCGGCCAAGCACGTCATCCGGGAAATTCGTCCGCCCATCCGAGCCCGTGCCGACTCCATCCACCAGCTGGACGCCAAGGCCGAAGCCCAGCTTGCCATGTTGTTCGGGGCTGACCCGACGACGATAGACGAAGCAGCCGCCACCCAGATCTCTCAAGAAGCCGACTTGCTTATGCAGGAATGGCAGCAAGCTGTGGCGGAATTCACCGAGTTTAGAGATACAGCACTCCGCCGGGTCCCGGAGTTGGGGCCCTTGTTTGAACAACCAAGTGGCGGAGCACAGCAGGAAAGGGCGCAGGGTGACGGCACAGCAGAACAGAGCACGGGTGCCAGCGGGGCAATGGAAGTAGAAACTGTTATTTGTGATTGACTCGCGGACGAGTCAAGGAATTGTGGTCGGGGCCTGTTGGGGCCCTTGTTTTTGTTTAGTTTTGAAATCTTGGCCAAGACATTTT
Source organism: Pinus albicaulis (assembly GCA_034641835.2). Classification (NCBI taxonomy): domain Eukaryota; kingdom Viridiplantae; phylum Streptophyta; class Pinopsida; order Pinales; family Pinaceae; genus Pinus; species Pinus albicaulis. Next base: position 1,009,984,187 of record CM076583.1, read on the forward strand.
GAGTTTTGACCCTTTTTGAGTTGCGGAATAAATACACATGGCAACCGCGACCGCGCCGCAAATACCAGGAGTTGCAGAGCTACCAAGGTGGCGCGGAAGCACTCGATAACTGGAGATAGAACAGGGATAAGTGCAGATGAAGGAAACACAGCAGAAAACATAAAGTGGAACACGCAGACATCAGGAGAGAAGATGGGAGAAGCCGAAGTGAAGACACAGAGGAGATGATAGTCGCGAGAGCGGGTGAATAAATAAGGGTCACCCGGCGGAAAAGAGAGCGGTTGAATGCAGGATGAAGAGGTTGCGAGGCTCGAGACAGGGAAAGACGCACAGGGCATCTGGGGAGGATTCATGCATGTTCTTCATATGGTTTCTTATCTTCTATTCTACCTTTCTGTTATGAAACCCATCTGTATCAGATTTGTAGCTATCTGTGGGAATGCCATGTAATCATGTGTTCTGCCAAGAGATTAATACAATGAGAGATTGCTGTCTAAATAAGATGTCCATGTGCTTATAATGTGTTCCTGCTGGTTTAAAATTTTATTTATGAATGTCTGAATGCATATTAAGTGATCTTGCATATAGCTTTGTATATGTAATGGATGCACTGTCCTTCTTTAGTTGCGGGTTTGTTCCTTGCCATTGATCTCATCCCCCTTATGCATGTGGTTGCGGCACGCCTCGGGTGAGACGCACTGCTCTCCAGAGCAGGGTGAAAATGTCGGCGTGTTCCTAGACTACACCGGACCCCTTTGTTGGCCACAACTCTTGAACCTGGGTCTTGTCCGCGAGACCTGACTTCTCGCCAACACTGGGGGTTTTCAGCTATAAGATTTCCCCATACATATTGTGTTTATGTGCGCATGCGACTGTTTCTATTTCCGCATATTGATGATCAATTGTAGAAGAGGTTATGTGTTATGCATGAATTCGAATTAGTGTGTGACTAGGATAATCTCAGTGGATAAATCTTCATTATTCAGCAAATTTCTACACTTTCTTCACTAGGGAAAGAAAAATTCACCACATTTCTAAAACTTTCATCTACCTCGGTGTAAGTTTGAAAAGTTGGATTATTCACAAATAGATGATGAATCGCGTGTTGAATATTCAAATCAAATTGTAGGCCTTCTAGAAAATATTCTCCCCTTATAGATCATTTTGCCTTGGAAACCTTGATGCATCTGCAGCTATGTTGTAGACTTGCTCCTGGTAATTCTCCAATGGAATCAATTTTCCATTAGAGTTTCTAAGAGTCGAAAGTCCTTTCTCCTGTAATAAAGAAAACTTCTTGTTGAATCTTTTAACTTGTAACTCCAGCTCTCTTTTTTTGTACCATCAAATTATTTTTAGTCAAAACCCTTCTGACTTCCATTACTGTTGTGTTATGTCCTGAATGTTAAGATCTTTAATTTCTTCTCTAGTTTTAGAATTTAACATCATGATGATCTTTTGTGCTTCTTGTGGCCTATGCTCAATATATGCTTTAGTGTGTTCTATTTTTGTTTCGACTCTTTGCGCCAATTCTTCCTACTAAAAAATGATTTGAATAGAAGGCCATAAGTTTGTAACATTGGCATTGATATTATGCCAAATGTTGAGTTTTTCCTCTGCCAACATTTGAATGATGATGGAATTATCTTCATACTTTTTGTTAGTCATCAGTAATTTTTTCCTTCATAGATGACTAAATGTTTTCCCTATATTTCTAGAAACAAAGTTCTTGAACATTGTGAGTTCTAGAAATCTCAATGCCTTCATCATCCTTAAAAATAAATTTTCGCTATTTCATCTTTCCACCATGTCTAGCATTGCTTACCAGTCCCAGAATAAAACATTAGTGGCTTATGTCACTCTTCCTATCTATATGCTTTCACCTTTGACCCAAATCCTCTGTCTTGTTTTGCCTAAAAACCCCCCACTGCTACTTAAACCCACCAATCAAACAGCCTTGTTGTCTCTTCCAAAGTACTCTCAAAACCCTGATAGTCTCAAACTATCTCTGTAGACTCTTTAGATAAATCAATTACATTGGATTTTGGATATTCAATACATCAGTCCATCATAGACTCTATCTTGCACTTGATGATCCGAAATTCTAGGTATCAGTCCAAAAACCAAGTCCAAGAAGGCCTCCCCTAGGTCACCTAAGGTTTTCACAAAGTCATAGGATGGATTTGGTGCCCTACAAACTCTGTTTTTCCTATATGAAGAAATTACATTCAAAGAAGAAAAGGATAGGTGATCTTCTCCAAATTCACCAAAGAGATCATTCAAGGAAGGTTTTTAGCCTAAAGCATGAATCTTGCAAGGGGACAACTGCCCTTTGCTCACATTTCTGCAAGAAGGTCAAAAAGGCATCAGATTAGCAATGAGGTAAGGTAAAAGAGAAAATCATCATAAGAAGACCATTCATAGCAAGAAGAAACCAACAAGTATATGTTTGATGGAAATCAGGGTTTGTAACAGTTTTGACCAAACAAGGAATCAGTCCTAGGGTTACAAAGGCAAAGGCCACATCAACTCCTTCAAATGCTCACTGGAGAATTTTTAGGAATGATTAGTGAGTTTTGTGAAGTTTTTGAGAACTTAGAAGACAACACTATTTACTTTTTCCTAAGCAGCCCTAAAACCTAGGAGTTTGGCAAGATGGACAAAGATGGTCACATGGTGACAAAGAAGCCTCCTTCATCACAGTAGATGGTTTCAAAAGGTTTTCAAACTACCTTCTAGGGTTTGGAAAAAAGGAATTAACTCCCCTATACCAAAGGAAGAAAGAGGATGAAGTGTATCAGCAAAAGGGTCAAAAATATCAGTTCAAGGGTCTGATTTCTCAAAGCAACAGTCAGAAGCAATTTCAAATCATCAAAGAGGGCAAGCATGAGTTAAAATTACCCCAGGAAGTGATTATGGTAAGCACAAGTTCACTATTGATAAAATGAGTTGTCCAAGTTCAAAAGAGGCAGTGATCAAAAGAAGAAATTGTGTAGGCACTTGCATGCACAGAAGTGGCCATGAAAGACACAAAAAGGATTTAAACTAGCTTGCCCCTCTCACTATACCTACATCATTGTCAAAGAGGTCTAAAGAACAAATATGCCATTGAATTACAGCAGAGCAGTAAAACCTCCAACAAGGGTCACCCTATCAAATGACTATTCTACAAAAGGTGGATGAACATGAATGACACTTTACAAGACTATCAAAAGTGTTTTCCTACAAGAAAAGTTGATAAGGTTAAGACAAGAATGTTTCTAACAAAGGTGGCACATCTCAAAAGGCCAAGCTATTGTTTATACTTGCTGCTACGGTTTTTCCTCCCACCAAGAGGTTTTTCCTCATTAGTTAAGGAGAAAAACATGTCAGAATATCAGTCAAAGGAAGAAATGGAAAATATGACAAGTTTGTTGTGTATAGGTGATAAAAGTCATGAAACAGGTTCATTCTCCAAATATAGGTGAGAGGCATAGTTTTAGCTTCTTCAGGAAGTTTATTGATCTGAAAAGAACCTTAAAGGGTTTCCAGCAATGAAAAAGCAATGTTTTTATCAAACTGCCCCCCTATAGGACCACAAAGCCAAAAAGACAGTGAGAGAAATAAAGAGGCAAATAAAACCTTATAAAGAAGGTTTTGGCATCAAATCATTTACAAAAAAGACGATAAAGCTTCCTTGGCCTCTTTTACATCTCATTGTCATATCAAAAAGGAGAAGAACCTGTTGAAAGCAAGTTTGGAGGGTTTTTATGCAAAATTGAAGAAATCTGCAGGCACTACGCACCGAGGCCAGTGCCACTCACCTGGCTCTCGGTGCTACGCACCTGGAGCCTGGCGCTACGCACAGGCACAGGGGAGGCCCGAATGACCACCAAATCAACCCGGCGCTACACTCCGACCAACCTGACAGGCCCTCCTCCAACTCGAGCTGACTCGGAGCTGCACTCCTACTGGCCCAACTGGCCCTTCTCTAACCTGGCGCTGTGCTCCGACAGGCTGACCCAACCTGAACGTGCAGTCGAGCAGGCGCTACGCACAGATAGAATTTGCCCAGATTTGCTCCAAAAGGGCCAAAATTAATGTGTTTTTCCTCCAACTCTTCTGCAAACAGTCAAAAAGGGTTAGTAATTCCTTTTCCTCACTTACCAACTGTTCTTTGCATAATCTAAAAAGGCATCTTTTGGCCTAATATAACTAAACCCTAAGCTGCATAAAAACCAATTTTTTGACCTCTTAGGTTAGGGTTTGCAAAGAGAAGGGTTTTATATATATATATATATATACACTCAGTAACAACAGACCAACCTCTAAAAAGTTGAACACACTCATTGGAAGCTTCATATTAGCCCTCATTTGCACATGTTTGTCCTCACATCACTCATTGCCATCCTTTGACCTAAAGGCCCTCAAACAAGTTTAAAAAGAGTCCTTTTGTGCTAAAAACAGTCACCATGTCTGAAGAAGAGATTCATACCAGCAGTGATGAAAGTAAAAGACCTACCAAGCCTAAGCACGAGGGAGGAAGGGTTAATAGGTTTGAACCCTTGGACACCATTCAAATTACCTCCTCTCCAATGATACTTACCTGTTTTCAAGATGTTGAGTGTTATCAATTTTGTGAGAAGGTTAAGCAAGTCCAAAGCCATTTATATTTGACTAGGTTGGTCATCCTCAGTTTGCAAAATCACCAAGTCAACCTAGCAGGAGTGAACTTTGAGCTCTCATTTGAATCCATTGCTAAAGCCATAGGGATACCAAACATTGGTGAGAGATGGTTTAAACAAAAGAAGTTGGATTTGAGTTATTATGAGCTCTACCTCAAACCTAACCTAGTTGTCAGCAAGGCTACAAGGTTTTCTTCCCCTTCTCCCACCTGCTAGAGAGGTATGCCCTGTTGATGAGGCAGATTATCAGATACTTCACCTATGAGGGGAGGTACTCTAGGGTTTACTCTTATCACATAAGGCTTCTAATGCACTTCACCAGGGTTAAGTTACTAAACCTACCATATTACCTATACCAGAGCATTGACAAAATGGTTTCAGTGGTCAAAAAGAGGAGTTATACCCACCAAATGCAGAGCCTTTTTCACCACTCCTTGATCAAAATGATTGTCTTACACCAGCTTGAGAAGCAATGGAACCCTTGGGAGGTTTTTATCTCTCATGATGTGTTTGCCAATCCACAAGCCTTCATTCTGCAAAATTTTCCCTCCACTTCACATACACCTACCTCCACTCCTCCTTCATCTCCACATATGCCCTCTCCACAAAGAGATTCACCTCCTATCCCTTCTCCTAATGTATCAAATGAAGGGGCTGATAGCAGTTCTAATGAAGAGAAAATAGTGGATAATGAAGAGGAAGAGGACAGTGAAGAAAAAACTAAGGTAGATGAAGAAAACAAAGAAGAGAGTAGTAGTGAGCAAGAAGATGATGATAGCAGCAATGAACAAGAGGATGTTGACAGCATGGAAAAGAGTGAAGAAGATGAGGAAAGGGTAGAAAACAGTGATGCAATTGTAGAGCTTAATCAAGAAGGTGAAGGTGTTGAAAATGAAGAAGATAGTGGGGTAAAAACATAGCTTAATAGTGAAGAAGAGGGTGATGATGACATAGAGGAAGAGGCTGAACATGGTAGCCCTGAAGAGAAAGACAGTGATGAAAAGGAGAAAAACAGTGACAGTGATGACACTCATAATACAATATCAAATGCAGAAGAGAGTGCTGATAATGAGCAAGATGACAGCCAAGGGGATTTTGAAAAGAAAAATGAAGATAACAGTCAGCATGAGGATGAAGAAGACAACCAAGAGGATGATGTTTTTGAGCATGACAGGGAGCCCAATCACAGTGACAAAAGTGTTGAAACGGAGTTTGAAAATCAAGGAATTAACCAAAACAATGATACAAATAAGACAGTCAGTGACAAGCAAGGAAATAGTCATGATAGTCATGACAACTGTCATGACTGTAATGACACTAAAAAACCTCCAAATGACCAAGAAATTCAAAGTGACAGTGCAGAAAGTGGCAGAGAAGAAATCCTTAGTGAAGGAAAAAGCCAAGATGAGGCAAGTGAGGAGGATAGTGGTCAATTTGAGAGCCAAGATGTCAATGAAGAAAACAGTGAGGAAAGCAAGGATGTTGGTGAGGTTGAAGGTCAAGAAATCAGTGACCCAATGGAGTATGAAGTCACTCATGAAAGCCATGACAAAGATGAAAAGGCTTGTGACTTCATCAAGGATCAAGGCACCCTCATCACTCCTCTCACATGCATCTACCACAGAGGTAGAGGAGATGTGTTTTCTGCCTCAAAAATGCAAAGGGCCATCTCTCCTCCAGCTCTCAAGCAAAAAGACAAAGGCAAGGAAAAGATGGACAAGGGTGAGCAACAATTCAAGGTAAGAAGAAGCAAAAGGATTAAGAGGACTTCTCAAGGGCCTCAATTCATTGATTTAGACAGTGACACTGAGGACAAAGAGATGAACACAAGATTGCTTCTCCTGGAGAAAGATGCTCAGCTTCAGGAATGGGAAAGAGACTTTGAGATGGGAAAACGTGTCATCCACTATTACAAAGAGCAGCATAAGCATTTCAAGGAGGTGAAGAGAGGCCTTGCCTTACAAAATAAAATGACAAAACATTATGCAAGGAAGAACATGTTTGCTTGTGCCAAACTAAGGAAGGCCCTCATTGAGCTTGAAGACCTAACAAGAGCCAAAGTGCATGACAGCCTTGGAGTTTTGGCTGAGGCTTCTCAACAGGTGTCCAAGACCTCTTGACGGACCTCTCCACAAAGTTTGAGGCAAATTGGACAACTTTTTGTTTTTTTCCAAAATTTGACCCCTCGGAGCACAGAACCCTAGGCACTACACACAAAATTAGTGCATACTCAGCTCTCAAAATTTTAATTTTTGGATTTCTCACATTACCAGCAGTCTGATCACCAATTTTCAGATCATTTGGAGCATTTTTACCCCCTAAAAAGGTAAATAAACATAAAAAATTTGACCTTTCTACCTCATTTTCAGACCAAGCGCTGCGCACATAGCAGTGTTGGGAGATTTGATTTTTGGACAGGAAAATGGCATCCACTCAGCACCACTTAAGAATTTCTGGAAAGTAGACTCATCGGGCTTTCCAACGGGCCATCACGGAGCCAAATCCAGTGTCAGGAAGGGATTCAAAACTCAGCGGCAAGAGACCCCATTTTCTACTGAAGTGGCGCTACGCACAAAGGCTACCTAGTGTGTTTTGGACCAAAAGTCAACAAAACACACTCATTTATTGAAAATAGATATTTTTGAGTTTTTTGAGGCAAATTAAGCTAGAATTAGGTCAAATAGTTATTTTAGAATTTATTTCTTGGGATATTATGTGCCTTGGGCCTTGCATGGTCTCTTGGCCATAAATGATATTTATGACTATATTTGACATTTTCCTACCACATTTAGGGTTTTAGTCCTCATTTGCTCCATAAATAGAGCATGAGGCCCCTATGTATTTTGTTGGCATTTTATGAGCTTGAAGAGAAATATACATGGTTTCATGAGCTTGGAGAAGAAATTGGTTTTGTGAAGTGGATGAATGGCTTGTTTGCTTGGATGATGGAGAAACTTGTTTGCAGGATTCCATAGCTTGGTGAATGGTGATGTTTTCCTAATTTGTCTATTATTTCCTTTGTTATCATTATGTTTCATGTTTCTTAGCTGCTATTAAATAGAAAAGTATAGGTTGAAACATGTTCTTTGAGGCACCTCAGTCCTCTTGTTTGTTATAGCCTTTATGTTTTCTCTTTTGGCCATCTTAAGGAATTCTTTACTGCTCCTTAGGTCCACCAATTATTGTTTTTGGTTTCATGTATGATTAGTATGCTAGCTTACAATTAAGATTCATGGTGTGCCCTGCTTATTTGAAGTTCTCAAAACCCTATCTTGAAGCCTTTATGTGGAATATTGATTGATTAGGTTAAGATAAAGAGGTCTCGTTCGATCTTGCCCTTTTTCCATGCTTGTCAACTTATTTCAGAGTTCCCAATAGCTTGAAATATGATGTTTAGGAGTTCCCTCTTCATAAATTAAGTTATTTGTTTAAATCTTGTATGTTTTCCCAAAATATGAAGGTGAATTTCTAAAGTTAGGAGTTCTAATGCTTCTATGTTTCACTGGACTGTTCATCTTATATGTTTATCAGTTTGAGTATTGTTCATAGAGATCAATGGTTTTCCCCACCTCATGAGTTATGCTTCAGACTATATATGTGTAAGACCTCTTAGTTTTTTCCCCAACTTGATGTTCATTACACCATCATACATCACTTTAAGGATCCATTGACCTTGCTAAATCGGCCCTGCAATACACTTTGTTTCATCATTTAGACACTCTTGACTTTCACTTGACTCCACAGCCCAATGGCTTTGACATACTCTCACTCCACCTATTCCATTTGACCATCTTTTCCAACCAAAACAATCAACAAACCCTACACCTAACAACTAGCCTAAAATCAAAACCCTAGAGCAAAAATAAAACATCCTTTGCATCCAATAGAGAGATCCCTCTCTGAGTCTAGGAAGGCTAGGTCCTCGAACTCCAAAGCTTGGTTCCATGTTACCCTGTCATTTGGTCTACCAATCTCCCAAATCATGAGACCCTAACACTTTTGAATTTGTTGCATAATTTTGAAGTTCTTATGTAATTCTGCCAAATATGAATTATCTGACTTTATCTTGTTTTCCTCCATTTTGGTGAGGGTTGTTGACCTTTTTTCTACCTCCTTGTTTGTCAATGACAATTTTCTCAAGGCATAAGTTAGCTTTTCGGAGGAATCTGAATTTGGCACCTGTGTTGTGGACTAGACTGAAGTCACTGTTGCTGATGTTCCACATGTTTCTCAATTCTCTTTTTCTTTTAGTAGTGTTTCCATCTCTCACTCTATTTTTTGTATTTTAGCATTTTGTTCCACTACTAATGTAAACAAATTATGTTTTACCACCTCCAAACTATTGAGTTCTTTGGTTTGAGGGATTGTTCTATAGTTGGGAATTTGAGTTGTTTTCTAACAGCCTGAATATCTGCATTTTTACTTTTGAGTACCTCCTTTGCTACCTTGACATCGTTAGGATCATATCCTAGTTTGATAACCAATTCTTCTAAAGTTTTAATTCTGGTGTCTTTGGCCATAGAGGACATTCTTTCAATCTTCAATTGTGAATACATGTTGGTCAGTGAAACCTGAAGCTTTGAAGCATCCATGGCAATCTAGTTAGAGTAGAATAAATCATCTCATCTGCTTGTTTATGCAAATCGATTTGATCGATTACATGAACTTTTTTAGTATCAACTAATAATATGGTGGCCTTGTAATCTTTAGCACTTTTGGGGGCTACAACCTTGGGCTCCAAAAAGGCCTTTTGAAACTGCCCCTTTTCTAAATCAAAAGCATATAGCAATTTGTGTTGAGTAGTGGCAGTTTTTTTTCCAAAATTCTAAGTATGTTGAAGTTTTAAGAGCTTCATTCTTCAAATTAATCTCTTTTTATCTTGCAAAAATACTTGGTTGTAGTCGAGCTTGAGAGGTAGAAGAGATAGGAGATTCAATGGTCTCTCCTTCATAAGGGAGAGAGGTAGTAGGATTACCTATCAAAACCAAGATAATTTGTTCCTAGTCATCCATTTCTTCTGAAGATTCTTCATTGGTGTTGATTACCTAAGGATTTTCTTCACTGCCAACTTTGGTGGTGGTTTGTGGATCCTTCTTCCTTCTCTTGAAAACCACGAAATTTGAAGATTATTTTTTTTGATTCTATGAGAGACATGATTTCCCTTGGTATTTTACTTTCTTTGTCTTCAGAGATAGGAGTCTATAGTGAATACTGACTAACCAACTTCTCTTTTGCTTCCTGCAATGTATTTTTTGTCCATTCTTCTTGGTTAGCATATTGTTCTATATTTAGCCTTGGTGTATGGAATATGGGGTGCTTTTTTGTTCAACTCTCAACTTAGAGATTAATACCAGAGGGTCATAAGACCATGTAAATCTAAGCTTGAACTTCATTTGCTTTAAGACTGCTTCTACATATTTTGCAGTTTCTCTAGTGTTTTTGATGTAAGGGCCTATTTTTTCCTTTATCTTGAAATGTGATTTCTTCTTGTTGGACATAAAAAGTAATTCATCCATATTAAGCATCTGTCTAGCATATTCCAAAGCAAAAATCCTAACTAGCAGAAAAAATGGTAATCTATAAGGAGGGAGCTCACTTCCATAAATTTTGATCTCTATATAACTTTGGTATAGATACAAGCCTCCCACCTTATATTTTTTTGAGAGGTGTAAGAATTTCTTGATTTCTGGAGATATCCTTGGTATAGTATCACTGGACAATAAACATAAAAAAATGTGAAGGAATTGATCTACAAAATCTGTATAAGTATATTACTCTAAATTCCTTCTGACCAGTGAAGTCCAATGGATCACTGACAAAGGGTTACCCTGCTCACTGCATTTTCTGCAGCTGAAACCTGAATATGTCTGCTTGATGATATAACATTAAGTATACTAACACTGACTGATATTTAAAAACTCCTTCAACTTTAGATTTCAGGAATTTTTCATGCATAACATCAGACAAAAATTGATTGTAATTAAATAAGACTGAAGTCTTCCCCCAACTATGAATACTGAAAAGAATCCTAAGATTACTTCATCAACCCATTTAGTTGTGTAATATCCAAGTAAACAAGCTACCATAGAGATCACTTGCTTTGACATTTCTGGGAAAATTGAAATAGGATATGGGGGGTTCTTTCTAGGTAATTCAACATTTTCAAGAAGAAAAGTTTCAAAGATATGAGTTCTCTAGGGAAATGTAAGCTTATTATACAATTCCATTAGTGATTCAAGGGAAAAAATATGGAGGGAATCTTGGGGATTTATTTGCAGGGCTTGGCAAATACTTTTAGGGGAAACTGAAATATGATTTCATTGTTTGGATCAATATTTGCTTTCTTGCTAGGTAGATATCTAAGGTGACACTAGGTAGAGAATTCGGGAAAGAAGTGGGTTTGAGGGAAAATGAATTGAGGGAGAAGAGACTCCCAAATACTCAATTCATTGCTCTGGTCAAGATATTTTTGCTTTGCCCAATTGTGAAATTCGTAGAGGTCGAATTCACAATCAGTCTCAGTAACTTTGAATTGGGTGTCAATTAGGGGAGTCTTATCAAGATCTGGGATAAGGGGAATCATGGGGACTTATTCATTCATATTTCCCTTACACTTCTTCTTTGTCATTCTGAATTGAAGATGAACAGGACAGAATACATTACCTGATAAAGAAATTGGATCGAATTCTTCAGAGAAATGTTGACAATGAGCGACTGATTACTTGATTGGCTCGATAATAACCTGCAAGGAGTGAAATGACACAGAAGGAAATGAATTCAGGCTCTCATGGTGATTTTATAAGTGAAATGGCAAGAAATGGTAGCGTAATTGTTACCATTTTCAGGAGCGGGAGCATTAATTTAGCAAACGGTCTGTTGGTGGGAGTTTTTTATTTACTGACGGTCAGCCGATGTGGAAGGTGATGACGTGTAAGGTGATGAAATGGAGGGCATAAATGTGGACACGTGGCAAAAGGTGACGGGCCGAAGCAGCGGGTAGAAATGCAGGCGGAGGTGTGAAATGGATGGTGGTTTTTCCAAGGGGGGTGGTGTAGGCGGTAAAGGGTTTTGGGAGAGGACCCCCTGAAAGCGCTATCAGAATGACACGTTGCCTCGAGTGGTTTGGGGTGCAACTACTTTTCATACCCCCCGCTCCATTAATTGTTGATAGTAGGGGGGGGGGGGGGGTTCTATAATCATTCTCCCGTTGTTGATCCAGGCAGGAGTGATTTCAACCGTTGATTCGTGCCCGAGTTTTATTTACATAACGACAAAACATTTTGTCATGCAATAAAAACATATAACCTATATTTTTGATGTAAATCAAACTTTATTTTAATTTTTTGAAAGTGGCATTTTAACTAGCACGCCATAAGGGTAATTTTTGTATTTTTATTTTTTTGTATTTGTTATTTTTTTATTCTTTTCTTTCACACATTTTTTATTTCATCCCCTTTTTATTTTATTTTTCCTTTATATATATATATATATATATATATATATATATATATATATATATATTATAATCTTCTTTTTCTACAAAAATAAAATATACATGATACAAAAAGTTACAACATCGGCTTCATCTCGGGATTGCTTCCCCTTGTGGGATACAGAGAACATGCAGATCCATGTGCCTTCTCTTCGGACTATGGAGTCTTCGCTGTAAAAAGAATCACACTTGACAGCATAATTTAAAGAAAACCAGTGATGTACAATGAATATTGTTTGTGAGCAATTTTAATAATGAATTTAATGTTTAAGACATTTTACATTAACGGGCAATGAAGAATATCTTTCTTCTATATTCTGAAAAATAAAGTTTTATTCCCTTGACTTCTGCAATGTTTAATGGTCATAATCAAATATTATCAAATTTGACATGTTTCCTCTTTCCTGTCTTCTGGCATCCCATCTTAAAACTAAATCTCCTATTCTGAAGTCTCTTTCCCTATATTTTCTATCAAATAATCTCTTCATCTTGTTTTGATATTGATGAAGCTAAACCTCTTCCCTGTCTTGATTTAACTCGATGATCTAATTAATTCTTCTTGAGAAATCATCAAGTTCTTCATATGATTTATGTAAAAATTTCATAACAGGAAAATCTAGTTGTGTGGGAAAGATTGCCTCAGTTCCATAAACAAGTTACAAAGTGGATTTACAAATAGATCTCTTAGGTGACACTCTGTTAGCCCAAACTACATATTTGTGATGACTATCCCAATACCTTTTATGATCTGATAGTACCTTCTTGATAACTTTGATCAAACTTTTGTTTTATGATTATGCCAATCCATTTCCTTGAGGGTAATATGGAGTAGAATGATGCAACAAAATATGATACTTTTGGAAGAAATCTATCATTTTGATACCGTTAAAATCTTGTGAATTATCAGTGACTATTTTTTGTGGACAACCAGATATGGATAATATGTTTTCTTCAATGGATTTGATAACAACAATGTATGTTGCATTCTTGAGATGGATGGATTCTACCCATTTAGTGCTACTAAACTCTGCTTCCTAGCAACTATTTGACATGGAATACAACTTTTAACCTTTTCTCCCACTTATGAAAACAATTTTGACCAATAAAATCTTTCTCTTAGAATTTTACATGTTGTTCTCTCCAAAGATAGTGTCATCCACATATACCTTCATGAAATTGTTCTATGACCCCATTTGTCTCATTTTTAGTAAGACATAAAAGAAGGATATTCAATGGATCTTTCCAATATAAATCTGGGCATTGATGATGCAATATTTCATGGCTTTTATTCTTAGATATCTACATTTATTCCTTGTTAATCCAGGAGGATATTTAAATTCACAAATAGAATGTATAATATCAGCATACCATTTAGACAGTAGGAACTTTTTATCAATATGAAGTAGGAGAGGAAATGAATCTGCAGTAGAAGAAGGTTATTGTGTATTCTCCTCTACTGGACTCTGAGAAGGTTCTTGTTTGTTCTTATCCACTAAACTCTGAGAAGGTTCTTGTGTGTTCTTCTCTGTTGAAATTTGCATGACAGTGTTTATACACAAAACTTTACAATTTGATTCATCCAATAGTTTGGATAAACCTTGACCTTTCACCAGTTAAGTAGATTTGATATTTAAACCAAATTCTAATATTTTTTCAATCCATCTTCCTCTCCTACCATCTATATCAGGTTGTGTTAAGATATTCCTTACAACATTATTTGGAACATAAGCAATAATGGGAGAGTGAAGGACATAGGTTCTAAAGGATTTTAAGGCTTGCACAAGAGCATAGGCTTGCTTCTCTATGATATCATATTTCAACTCAACATCTCTCATTAATTTTCTGAAAAAGGAATAAGGAAGATCATCTCCATTATCATTTTTTTGCAATAAGCCAACAGCTAAGGTAGTATCGGAGGCAAAAGAAAAAATGCTAAAAGGTTTAGTTGTCAGGATTGGCTGTTACTAGGGCTTCAAAAATAGATTTCTTGATCTGTGTAAAAGCATACCTTGTATACATTATCCATTTTACCTCATGATATTTCTTTAGCATATCAGTAATATCCTTAACTATCTCAGCATAATTTGGTATGAATCTTCTCAAAAAATTATTTTTCCCTAGAAACATTTGAATTTGCTTTTTTTTCCTAGGTAAGCTAATTACCTCAATGGTCGAGACTCTTTTTGGGTCTATGACTACTCCTCCCTTTGAAATTATGTGTCTAAGTAGTTTTCCTTCCTTTATAGAAAATAAATAATTCTTGGGATTAAGGGAAATTCCATATTTCTTGTATCTGTCAAAATCCTTTCTCAGATGTTTAAATTTTTTTCATCGAAATTTGAAAATATAGTCAAACATCAAGATAAATAACAACAAATTTATTAACCTTACCAACAAATTCTAGATCCATTTCTCTTTGGAAGGTAGCCCTTGCATTGGTTAAGCTAAATGGAACTCTACCATACATAAATGTAACCCAAGGAGTTGTAAAAGTTGTTTTTTCCCTATCTTTTGAACTTACCAAGATGTGATTATATCCAGAAAAGCCATCCAACATTGAAATTATGTTTAAGCCTGAAACCCTTTGAATTAATTGATCCATCTTGGGCAATGGATAATTATCCTCTAAAGATAGTTTGTTTAGGTTTCTGAAGTCTACACACAATCTTATTTCACCATTTTTCTTCTTGACTAAAACCAGATTTTCTATCCAATTAGAGTATCTTAAAAGAACAATAATTTTTGCATCCAATAATTTACAAAGCTCTTTTTCAATAGTTGGAAGCAAAAAATAATTTATTCTCCTCAATTTTTTTTGAAAGGTTTATCTTTTGGTTTGAGAAGAATTTTGTGTTCAATAAGAGTTGTGTCATAGGTTTTAAGTTCTTCATATGACCATGCAAAGACATCTTTATAATGTTTGAGAAGATTAATATATTTGTCTTTTGTTTCCTGAGGCAATGATGTTGAAATTTTTACATTTTTGATTTGTTCATTAGTTCCAATATTACAATCCCCCACATCCTCTTGTCGTGAACTTGATATTGAAAATTTTGAGACATCATTATTATCAAAGAGTTTTTCAAGAGGAATTAATCATTTTGGAATGTAATTATTATGCAACTAAATAATATCACAATTAACAATTTTATGATTTAACTGTGAAATATCATTTTCATCATTTGACTTACTTTTATTGATTAGTTCGTCTTAAATTTGTAGAGCTGAAAATTCATCAATTATTTGTAAGAATTTTTTAATTTCTCATCATATTCAAAAAATTTCCAATGTTTAAATTTGTCACGGATTGAAGGCCTATACTTTACCAAAATCTGATATTGCAACTGTATGGGATCGAGAATTTTGAAAGAGCTAGCAGAGACTACTAAAGGATCTGCATAAATGTTTTCATTTCTAGGGATTTTTGTGATATTAAAATCTTGAAAATAATTTTCCACATAATCACATACTTAATTCTGATAAGATCTAAGCCTGGGATGTTTTTCTTGGCATAGATTTATAATTTGTTTCATAATTATCTCTGAGTCACCAAATACACTCAATTTTTGGACTTTTAAACTTTTAGTTAACTCTAGTCCTAAAAGTAAGGCTTCATACTCTGCTACATTGTTTTTAACATCGAAGTCTAACTTGAAAGATTGATTTATATTTTCTTTATTTGGAGAAATAAGTACAATTCTAGCTCTAGCTCCATCTTTGGAAAAGGATCCATCAAAGTACAACTTCCAAACATCAGTATTTATAAATTTGGGTTTATTTACAGTATGTTCAACATTGAGCTGAGAATTTTGGAGATTATTGAATGTTAGAGTAAAACATCCAAAATTATGATCAACTTCATAAATAGGATGTTTTATTGCTTGATCAAATTTGCAAAAAATATTTATAAATCCCACCTCTCTATATAATCTCAAATGCTCTCTCCCATAGCCATGAATTGTAGCAAAAGACATATACATTTGCAGAATTCTCCCTAACTTGGCACAACAAGATATGGATAATAGCATTCCAAACTTTGGGGGAATATCTGTAATAACAATATCTAACACCACACTTTTAACAGGGATCTGAGAAAGTGTTACAACTAGATATTTGATTAATCCAAGACAAGGTACCTTCCTTGAATCAAAAGTATATAGATCATGATAAGGTATTGTGAATTTTAATTGAAGTTGGTCCATAATTAAGTTAGGAATTAGATTACGATAGGCCCCAGAATCTACCATACAATTATATAAGAGATAATCATGAACCTTCAAAGTAACATAGAAAGGAGGAGCATTTTCATTAGTCATATCAGAACTAGGACCAAATACCACTGAAGGTTTTTCATCCTGTAAACTAATTACATATCCTTCAGCATCAATACTTGAAGATTGAATCCATTTTGACACTTAATTCTTATAACCTGGATTTTTAGAGAGTTTAGATAATGGAATTGGGATCTTAACACTCTCGAATTCCTTTTCCACATCAAAAGTTGTTGGAACAAATTTGTGAGATGTATTTTGTTCATTTAATTGATTTAGTGGTTGAATAAATGTTGTTTGTGTTTCAACTATTTTGACCTGAGGTTCATTAATAGTAACATTTTTATCTAGTCTACCAGGTTTTGTTCTTGGTCTCAATTCATATCTTCTACTTAATTTAGCAATAAAATATTTAGAAAAGGCTTTATATTTTGAAACTTGGGAAACCTCTTGTTTTGGACTGCAGGTTGATCAGGAGAAATTTGAATAATAAAATTTTGTAATAAAGTATCACCAAAAAAATTGATATAATTTGTAAATAAAGGACCTCTTTCTTCAATTTCATGATCATCAATCACCAATGGGGGTTGGATCTGTTGATCAATATTTTGTCTTTGTAATATTTTAGGTTGAAAAGGTCTATTATATTGAATTTGAGGTTTATTTGACACTGGTTGAGCTACTCTAGGTTGTGCTTCCATTTTTGAAATTCTATTTGAAATATTTCTTAATAGAGAAGTAATTTCATCTATTTTATGATCTCCATCCTTAGTTTTCAAAAAAGAAGTACTCTATTCTCTATTTTTCATTTTCCTCTCAGTTTTTTCATTTTTCCCTTAAGTTTATTTAATGTTGATATATTAGCTTCAACTTCAATGGCATTAATTTGCATGTCTTCTAAGGTGACAAATCTTATTTCTTTAAGCATGACAACAAAATCATCATCAAAACCTTTAGAAAATCTAACCTTAGCTGCAACCATTGGTGGTTTACAGTCTGGTGGCATTTTGTTATAAATTTTATTGAATCTTTTTATGAAATCAGAAACAAGTTCACCAAGATTTATATTCAAATCATCAAATTCAGTAAGATAATATACATGATCCTTTTTGACTCCCCATTGGTTTTTAAATATATTAGTTAATTCATTCCATGTATGAATAAAATTATCATGTAATTGTCTAAACCAGATTCTAACATTTTGCTCAAGAGATTGAACAAATAATCTCAAGGACACATCTTCATGCTCAATGTTCATATTATCAGCAAAATAAAAAAGGAAGCTAAATGAGCTTCAGAAAACAGACCAGTTTCTCCATTAAACCTGTGTAAATGCTTTAGATATCCATCTAGAAAATCATTAAGTTGATTAGGAAAAATTAGTGCAGCATAACGAGCCTGAATGATAGGTTGAAAACCTACCATTCGATTTGGGGAAGAGAGTGAAGATGAGGATGAACTTTCAGGGGGATGAAAAGGAAGATGAAGATGATTGAGTAGAATTTATAGAATTTTTTATGAATGGTGATTGAATAATCAACTTTTGCACTTCTTGGTCAAATTTTTCTTCACTACCAAACAAAAGTTTGTATAAATAGAAAATCTATCTTCAAGTTTAGTAGAAGTAGATGGGAAGGTATGAATTACAGAAGAGATGAAATCACTTGGTTTGAATTCAAGTAATTCTATCCCCAGTATTGCTTCTGATTTGGGAGATTCAGAAACTGTTTCAGGAATTTGATAAGATTCTAATAGATAAACAAGAGGAGTCAACTGAAGATCAACCCCTTTGGATATAAGATCTAACACTTTTGGTGGTAAGTCTGATAGTCAAGGAGGAATTTAAACAATTATAAAATGATAAGTTTCTAAAACAATTTCAGGTGGAAGTGAAACATAAGCGTAAGTAGAAGCTTCCAATCCTCATCTTAAAGAGGTAACTCTCACCTCTGGATCTGATAATGGAGAATAAAGATGAGGATCTGAGTGAGATATGGTGTGCTTTCGTGAAGCCAGATTTGTTTTTTGGAATCGCCAAGTGAAAGGTTTTAACCCACTGAAATTTTATTCACCGTTAAAAGGAAAGTCTAATTATTGTCCCAGGGAAAAGATAATTCAAAATTTTCGCTCCCCGGCAACAATGCCAATCTGATGTTGTACCTCTGTAGAAAATTCTAGCTTAAGGAATTGTGTCAGAGCATCTAAAATGTTTTGTTTCAATTTGGATTTTTGGATGACCAATGCTTTAAATTGTTAAACATGTGCAAACTCCTAATTATTTATGATATATTAAAAGGGATGACTCTTCACCTTTAACAGAATTTTAGCTTTGAAATTATATGTAAGGTTGAACTTAAGAAAATATATGATTGATTAAATATTCAAACAAAGTATTTAACTAATCACATACAGATGATGTGTGTAAAATCCTTTTACAACCAAACAAAATATATTCAAAGCTTAAGGGGCAGTGATAATTTAAAGATGTAGAGGAATTAATTAAAACATACATTCCAATTAACTAATATTTGTAATTGATGATAACTTCACAGGGGCTTCAGATAGATTTATATTCAATCTTATCTTACCCAGATTTCCATTTAATTTCAAACATATGAAGAAATAAACAAAATGAAAAAATGAATAACAACAAGAGTACTCACAATAACACAAATTGTTTCAAGATGAATCCAAAATACTTCTATTAATCTCATAAAAACTCAGATAATTACAATTTTTCTTACTAGTTTATCACAAGTGTCCAAACCTTATCAAGTCTTATCACAACATACTTATAGATTTTCTACTAAAACTGATCTTGGAATCCAAAAGGAACTCATTACAAAATGATATTATAACAAAATTACATAATTTTCTAAAACAGAACTCAAAATAGAAGCCTTGGATAGATTTGGTTGTTTGTTGAAAATTTAAAGGAAATTTGTTGTTGACTGTGCCCTTTTCCAGCTGCTATCTCTTGTTCTTGTGCCAAAATTGTATGCCTTTTGTTTGTTTTTATTCTATCGTAATTTGTCCCACCTTTCTTCACTTGGGATAGAAAAATTCACCATGTTTCTAAACCTTTCATCTACCTCAGTGTAAGTTTGAAAAGTTGGCTCATTCACAAATAAATCATGAATCTCATGTTAAATATTCAAATCAAACTGCACGCCTTCTAGAAATGCTTCTCCACTGATAGATCTTTTTTCCTTGGCAAACCTTGATGCATCTGCAACTATTTTGCACATTTGCTCCTGGTAATTCTCCAATGGAATCTATTTTCCATTAGAGTTTCTAAGAGTGGGAAGACCTTTATCTTGTAACAAATAAAACTTATTGTTGAATATTTCAACTTGTAACTCCAGCTTTTTGTTTGTGTTCTCAAATTGCACCATCAAATTCTTTTTAGTCAAAAATCTTTTAACTTCCATTAGTGTTTCGGTTATGTCTTGGATGTTAAGATATTCAAGTTCTTCTCTAGTTTTATAATTGAACATCCTCATGATCTTACGTGCTTCTTGTGGCCTATGCTCAATATTTTCTTTAGTATGTTCTATTGTTGTTTTGACTATTTGAGCCAATTCTTCCTGCTCAAAAATTATTTGAATTGAAGGCCATAAGTTTGTAACATTGGCATTGATATTATGCCAAATGCTGAGTTTTTTCCTCTGCCAACATTTGAATGATGATGGACTTATCTTCATTCTTTTCATTCTGTTGCATAAGTTTAAAGTTCTTTTGTACTTCTGCCAAATATGCATTATCTGACTTTATCTTATTTTCATCCATTTTGGTGAGGGTTGCTGACAGTTTTTCTACCTCCTTGTTTGTCAATGACAATTTGTTGAAGGCTTGAGTTAGCTTCTCGAAGGAATCTGACTATGGCACATGTGTTGTGGACTGGACCGAAGTCCCTGCTATTAATGTTCCTCCTGTTTCCCATTTATATTTTTCCTTTAGTAGTGTTTCGATCTCTCACTCCATTTTTTGTATTTGAGCATTTTGTTCCACTACTAATGTAAGCAATTTCTCTTTTTCCACCTCCAAACTAGTGAGATATTTGGTTTGAGGGTGTTCTATAGCTGGGAGTTTGAGTTGTTTTCTAAGAGCTTGAATATCCACATTTTTACTTTTGCGTACCTCCTCTGCTGCCTTGACATCACTAGGATCATATCCTAGTTTGATAACCAATTCTTCTAAAGTTTTTATTTTTGTGTATTTGGCCATAGAGGACATTCTTTCAATCTTCAGTTGTGAATGCATGTTGTTTAGTGAAACCTGCAGCTTTGAAGAAGCCATGGCATAGCTGGTTAGAGTAGAATAAATCATCTCACTTGCTTGCTTATGCAAATCAATTTGATCAATTGCATGAAATTGTTTAGTATCAACTAAGAATATGGAGGCCTTGGAATCTTCAGCACTTTTCGGGGCTACAACCTTGGGCTCCAAAAATACCATTTTAAACTGCCCCTTTTCTGAATCCAAAGCAGATAGAAATCTATGTTGAGTGGTGGCAGTTTGTTTCTAGAATTAGGGAGAGAGGTACTAGGATTACCTGTCAAAACCAAGGTAGTTTTTTCCTGTTCATCCCTTTCCTCTAAATATTCTTCATTAGTGTTGATTACTTGATGATTTTATTTGCTTCCAACTTTGGTGGTGGTTTGTGGATCCTTATTCCTTCTCTTGAAAACCATGAAATATTAAGCTTGTTTTTCTGAGTTTGTAGGAGACATGTTTTCCCTTGGTATTTTAATTTCTTTGTCTTTAGAGATAGGAGACTATAGTTTAGAGTGACTAACTACTTGCTCTTTTTCTTCCTGCAGTGTATTTTTTCTCCATTCTTCTTGGTTAGCATATTTCTCTATCTTTGGACTTGGTGTATGGGAATATGGGGTTCTTTTTTCTTCAAATCTCATCTTAGATATTAATCCTAAGGGCTCATAAGACCATTTAAAACTAGGCTTGAATTTAATTTTCTTTAAGACTGCTTCTACATCTTTTGCAGCCTCTCTGGCATTTATGATGTATGGACCTATTTGTCAATTATCTTGAATTGTGATTTATTCTTGTTGGACACTAAATGTAATTCATCCATATTAAGCATTTATATAGCAAATCCCAAAGAAAAAATCCTAACTGGCACAAAAATTGGTAATCTATGAGGGAGCTCACTTCCATAAATTATGATCTATGTATAACTTTGGTATAGATACAAGTATCCCACCTTAGATTGTTCTGAGAGGTGTAAGAATTTCTTGATTTCTGGAGATATCCTTGGTATAGTATCACTGGACAATAAAAATAAAGAAATATGAAGGAATTGATCTACAAAATTTGTGTAAGTATATTCCTCTGAATTCCTTCTGAGTTAGATCACATACTGTGCACGGCACGGTGGGATCATGCGAGTAGAACCTAGACCTGTGGTGGTAGGAGCTGGACCTGAAGTGTTGGTGCCCCCACTTGTATTATTGGTGCCCCCAGCCATGGGGGCTTTCTTTTTATTTGTGCCCATAGTTGGTGTTTGTGTTTCTTGCGTTATTGTTGGAATAGGCGTAGGTTGAAAAAATGACATACATATCGTGGTCAGCCTTTATAATATAATACCAATACGAGCCCCAAGAAAGGGTCTCCATCAAGATCCGAGCCCAAAGCTCCCATCGAGACTAAAGCTCGGGGCTGGGGGAATATAACCAGTGACCTAACTTGAGGGCATCGCCGAGCAGCAACCAAGATACTCGATGATGGTGACCTTCATGAGGGGCATCTCAGACTTGAGAGCTGACCTGACTTGAGGGGGCTCACCCTGACTTTATTAGGGGTTCCGTCCAACGCTATAATATCATAAAGTGTGCTTTGGCGCCCTGTGTACTTTTTGCAGTGAAGTCAAACGGATAACTGACAAAGGGTTACCCTTCTCACTGCATTTTCTGGAACTAAAACCTGAATTTTTATGCTTGATGATATACCCTTAATTAGACTAACATTGACTGATATTTAAAAACTCCCTCAGCTTTAAATTTCATGAATTGTTCATGCATAGCATCAGACAAAAATTTATTGCAATTAAATAAGATTGAAGACTTCTCCCCAACTATGAATACTGACAAGAATCCTTAGATTACTTCATCAACCCATTGATCTATGTAATATCCAAGTAAACAAGCGACCATAGAGATCACATGCTTTGACATTTTTGGGAAAATTGAAACAGGATATGGGGGGTTGTTTCTAGGGAATTCAACATTTTAAAGAAGAAAAGTTTCAAAGATATGATTTCTCTAGGGAAATGTAAGCTTATTATACAATTCCATTAGCGATTCAGGGGAAAAAGGATGCAGGGAAGCTTGGGGATTTATTTGCAGGGCTTGGAAAATAATTTCAGGGGAAATTGAAAATATGATTTCATTGTTTGGAGAAATGATTGATTTCTTGCTTAGGAGATATCTAAGGTGACACCAAGTAGATAATTCAGGAAAGAAGTGGGTTTGAGGGAAAATGAATTGAGGGAGAATAGACTCCCATATACTCAATTCATCGCTCTGGTTACGATATTTTTTCTTTGCCTAATTGTGAAGTTCGTAGAGGTCGAGTTCATAATCAGTCTCAACAAATTTGAATTTGGTGTAAATTAGGGGAGTTTTATCAAGATCTAAGACACGGGGAATCATGGGGTCTTATTCATTCATCTTTCCCTCACCATTCTTCTTTGTCATTCTGAATTGAAGATGAAAATGACAGAACAGGTTACCTGATAAGGAAATTTTATCGAATTCTTCAGAGAAATGTTGACAGTGAGATTTTGATTACTTGATTGGTTCAATAATAACCTGCAAGGATTGAAAGAACATGGAAGAAAATGAATATAGGATCTTGCAATGATTTGATAAGTGAAATGGCAGTAAATGGTAATGAAATTGTTACAGTTTTCGAGAGCGAGAGCATTAATTTAGCAAACATTTAGTTGGCGAGAGTTTTTGATTTACTAACAGACAACTGACATGGAAGGTGATGACGTGTAGGGTGATGAAATGGAGGGCGGAAACGTAGAAAAGTGGCGAAAGGTGACAGGTCGAAGCTGTGGGTAGAAGTGCAGGTGGAGGTGTGAAAGGGATGGTGGTTTTCGGGTGGGGTGTAGGCAATAAAGGTTTTTGGGGTGGGACCCCCCGAAAGCATTTCCAGGATGACATGTTACCTTGAGCGTTTTGGGTTGCAACTGCTTTTCTAGACCCCCCCTCTCCATTAACTATCGATAGCACAGGGGGGCCTAAAATCGTCCTCCCACCATTGATCCAGGCAGGAATGATTTCAACCGTTTATTCGTGCCCGATTTTTATTTACATAACGACAAAATAATTTTTTCAATTGATAAAAACATATAACCTATGGTTTTGATGTAAATCAAACTTTATTTTAATTTTTTTTAAGTGGCATTTTAACTAGCACACTATAGGGGTAATTTATGTATTTTTATTTATTCTCTTTATTCTTTTCTTTCACACATCTGTTATTTTACCCCCTTTTTATTTTCTTTTTCTTTTCTATGTATATTTTTATAATTTTATTTTTCTACAAAAATAAAATGTACATGATACAAAAAATTTACAATGCAAGCCATCAATAAAGTAGATTCAATCGATCCAGTAGCAGAGTGAGCACTAGTAGTACCTATTGGAAATACCTGAGGATTGATTTAAATGAGATCTATTTTCCTGCCTCTTACGCTTCTTGGTAAACTATTGTTGATATTTCCCTACTAACATGGACAACAACATTTACAGGTGTGCGTAAGTGTGAAATGTACTTGTTCTCACTCACATACATAATTGTGGGAAATACAAAAAGATTACTTGGGTAGATTCTGAAATTTTCTACTATGTATTGGTTTGGGGTAGCATCAGATGTGCTCTAAGTCTCAAATTTTGTGGAAAGGCTTAGACACATGTATTCTAGATAACCCAGAAACCTTTTGGTAAAATTCCACTCGGATGGTATTTTCTATAGAAATAATTAATTATTTTTAAAGGGACCCTAAGTCTAAACTTAAGAAAATAAAATAATTAAAGTAAATTAATAGAATATGAGTGAGAATGATCTAAAATACATGGATCAAGTAAAAATTTAATCTTAGTCGTTGATTAGAGATCTAATCTGGGTCATTGAAATCTCAACGAGAATACTATAAGATTGGCTTGAAGGGTCATTTGGAAATTACATTTTTGGAGACAGAAAATCTAGAGATCGAATTTTTCTAACGGAACAAGTGCTCGGACGAAAATCATATCTAAGTGATTCTTGATTGCAGTGAGGGGAAGTAGATTCATTTGAAATATTTCCTGATCCAAAGAGTAAATATCAGCAGAGACAGAGAGAGCCACATCAGTAGTGCATAGCCAGTGATGCAATGCTTATGCAGTCACTGCGTAGAGCTAGACGGAGAGTCTTTTTCCTATAAAGGAAATAATGCAGAGCCAGGTTCAGATCCTGGAGAGATTTTTCGGAGTCCAGAAAGCTTCAGTTTCCAACCAGCAGTGAGACCAACACAAAGACATAACGGAAGTCGTAGTTGTGACACAGAGCCTGCGTGGGTGACATAGTCACTGTGCAAAGGAAACACAGGACAGTCCAGCCTTGGGGCAGATCAATTTCGGGTTCCTGTGGCGGAGTGAGGTTTGTCTCATGAGATCTCTTCTGTCAGTTTCTATGTATGATTTGAAAATTTCGTCAATCATAGATTTTTAATCATAATTTACTGCATAATAACATAAACCCTCAGATCTATTGCACCAGTTTTCCCACATTGGGTTTTCTCGAGGAAATTAGTCCAAAAATAATTGTGTCAAATGGTTATGTTATCTATGTATGTTCATATTTGTTTTTGAACTTGTATTTCTTCCACAGTTTTTTTGTGTAGGATGTAGTGAATGGATTTCGATATTTACTTGTAGGACACAATGAATAATTTGTTAAGTAAATAAAAAATAGAAGAATTTACATTAGTTGTTGTAGTAGGGTTCCTGATATTTTCAGAATTTTCACATGGTATCAGAGCTTGCTTAAGCTGCGTGTAGGATAAGAAAAGAACAGATCTAGCAGATCCAATGTTGAAGCAGAAGTTGGGGATCAAAGAGTTGCGTAAACAAAAAATCTATTTCCCAATGGAGTGCGCAATCCAAGCTAGGAGGCCTAGATCAGCAAGGAAAATCTCTCTCTGAGTGAGTCGACATAGAGGTGGGATTGTTCCCGATTGTTGTTTTTCTGAGGTAGAGGGAGTGGTGCAGCAAATATATGCATATCAGTAGCTCGAGGGATGCAATTGACTACACAGCAGTGATTGCTAGTGCAGAGTGACAAGAAGGGTAGCTAAAACACAGTTTTTGGGATTTCTTACCTTAATGAGTTTCCTTGCCCAAGAAACTCGGATTCCCCATGCAGTAGTAGCAGATTTTGTGGCTTGCTCCATCAGGAGTGCGGTAAGCCAGTTGTGAAAAGGGTGAGAAGCAACAAATCGACAACGTTTGGGTAAGATGGCAGCCAATGGGTTGCGTGACCAAAATTGGTTGGAGGGTGTCTCCAACTATATAATCAGGAAGGCAAGGATATCCTTCCTTCTAGATGAGCATGACCTCAAGAACTTTATCGAAAGTGCTCAGGCTAAACCAGTGGATGTGGCACCATTAAGGGCCTTCATAAGAATATGCCAAAGGCCAAGCAGTTGATCCTCAATGAAGTGAAGGATCATATTTTTTCACACATATCTGGCACATGGATGACCAAGGAGATGTGGGATGCATTGGCAACACTATATCAGGGGTCTTCCAAGCAATGGAAGATGTTTCTGTAGGAGAAAATGTGAACCACCAAGATGTAGAAAGGAGAACACATTTATCCATTCTTGTCTAGACTTTAGGAAAACTGAGATCAATTGGTAGCTCGAGAGTCAGCTCCTCAGGCCACAGAGATGGTCAGACTTGCCTTAAATTCTGTGTCCAGAGATTATCAAGTCTTTGTCCAGAGCATCCTTGGTAGAGAGAATTTTTCGATTTGGGAAGCGATGTGGGCAGCTCTTTAGAAAGAAGATATGAGGAGAGATTTACTCAAGTGTCAACTTGAGAGTAGTAGTAGCAGTGGTTCAAAGGTCAAGAAGGAGGAGGATGAGAATGCAACCCTTGCATCAAAGGGACAACAAGGGAAATGCAAGAGGAAGAAGGATCTATAAAATATTAAATGCTTCTGGTGTGGCGAGATGGGACATTACACCACACATTGTCCTCTCAGAAAGAAGGACAAGGATGAGAAGCATGATCCTCAGGCCAGAGCAGCGAATAGAGAGGAGGAGGAGTTTGCTATGATTGCTCATATTCCTCCGAGAGGGAGGTGGGCTAATTTGGAGTTGTAGACCCATAGATCTACAAGATGGGCATGATCCTTGAGGAGTCCACCTCTTGGATCATCACCTTACTATGGGAGCCCAAAATAGAAATAGCAGGATGGACTAGTGCCAGTTTGTGCAGAGGAGTGTTGAAGTGACGCCGCAGTGCTTAGCAGCACCATAATCTAAGCAGCACAAACCAGCGTTGCAGCAATGCAGTGTAGAGCAGCAGCACAACAGCTTTAGAGAGACAACGCAGAGGCTAGAAACGGTGTGATCTTCATCATTGAGGTGAAGTATAATTGTCTAATTTTTTATGTTTTTCATTTGTAGAAATAAACTGTGTTGTAGTGCAGTAGCAGTTGGCAGTGGCAGAGTCAGCAGCAGCACGGATGCAGTATTCAAAGGGAGTTGTAGTAATGATGCAGTGTTGAAAATGGAAATATTAGTAGCAGTACAGATGTAGCATTTGTCTAGACTTGATGCGCAGCAATGTCATACATCAGCATCGCAGAGGGAGATGCTTCGGGGTCAAAACAATATGCAACAGGGCATATTGTTAGAGCATATTCCTCACTAAGAGGGAGTGTTGATTTGGGATAGCATCGGATGTGCTCTAAGTCTCCAATTTTTGTTGGACATTGGGTTCAATGCTCCCTGTGTGTTTCACGACATGGACTAATTGCCTCTCATGGATCCTAACTCTGGCGATTGTAGCAGAGACTGACGCCTGCGAGTTTTTGTCTAACGACAATTGTGATTCCAACAATTTTGTGGAGAGTCTTAGACACATGTATTCCAGATAACCGAGAAACAATTTGCTGAAATTCCACTCGGATTGTGTTTTATAGTAATAATTAATTATTTTTAAAGGGACCCTAAGTCTAAACTTAGGAAAATAAAATACTTAAAGTGAATTAATAGAATATGAGTGAGAATGATCTAAAATACATGGATAAAGTCAAAATTTAATCTTCGTCATTGACTAGAGATCTAAATTGGTTCGTTGAAGTCTCAACGAGAATACTATAATACTGGCTTGAAGGGTCATTTGGAAATTACATTTTTGGAGACACGGAGGATCTAGAGATCAAATTTTTCTGACAGAGCAAGTGTTCAGATGAAAATCAGATCTAAGTGATTCTTGGTTACAGTGAGGGGCAGCAGATCTGGTTGGAAGATTTCCTGATCCAGAGAGTACATAGAAGTAGAGACAGAGAGAGCCACAACAACAGCACAGAGCTAGTGATGCAATGCTTATGTAGTCACTACACAGAGCTAGAGGGAAATTCTTTTTCCCGCAAAGGAAACAACACAAAGCAAGGGTCATATCCCAGAGAGATTTGTCAGAGGCTAGAAGGATTCAATTTCCAACCAACAGTGAGACTAGCACAAAGGCAGAATGACAGTCATAGTTGTGACGTAGAGCCTACGTGGGTGATGCAGTCATTATGTAGAGGTAGTGTAGGGCAGTCCAGCCTTGGTGCAAATCAATGTCGGGTTCCCGTGGAGGAGTGAGGTTTGTCTCACGAGATCTCTTCTATCAGTTTATCTGTATTATTTGACAGTCTCTTCAATCATATATTTGTACTCATAATTTACTGCATAATAACATAAAACCTCAGATCTGCTACACCGGTTTTCCCACATTTGGTTTTTCCGAGGACATTAGTCCAAAAATAATTGTGTCAAATTATTGTGTGATCTATGTATGTTCGGATTTGTTTATGCACTTGTATTTCTTCCGCAGTTTGTTTGTGTAGGTTGTAGTGAATGGATTTCGATATTTTCTTGTAGAACGCAATGAATAATTGGTTAATTAAATAAAAAATAGAAGACTTTCCATTAGTTTCTACAATAGGGTTCTTTAAATTTTTGGAATTTCACAGTATGCTAGCACATTGTCTGTTTTTAAAGTTTCTAGACCTTTTTTTTCCAATAAGTATGGAGAAATTAAAGTTCATATTTCATATTTCAATTGTCAATGACTCCTAGCACTGTGCACATATTCAAATAGAAAAATTCATATGGCAGAAAATCAACTTATTAAATTCCAAGCAGCATTATAATCCTCCTCATACAAATTCCACATAATATGGGAGAAGCTGCTAAGCATTTCAATTGTATTAACGTCAACCTTTTTATTTCGGGACTCTAATATGGTCATTGGTAACATAGATATTCAACCAACGGTTGTTACTTAGTGCTATTGAGAAGCACTTTGAAGAAATTTATACATTACCCTAATTGCTCTTAGTAATATCTCATTTTCACTCTTGCTTTGCATGCAAATATGTTAAAGATATCTAGAGAGAATGTTAATTAATTGAGTGTTCTCCTCAAATTTGTTTACAAATTTTGCTTAATTTTAGTCCACTCAATTTTGGTGCATTCCAAAACCATATAGTTCTTTGGTCTGCCTGAATCACCATTACATTCTCTACACGTCTCTAGGAATTTTTTGTACCCAATCTGGAGTCTGGAGGTGTGGAGAAGTGTGATTAGAAAGACAAACACATGTTTGCACCTTTGTGTTTCACATTGTGTAAACAAATTCCTGAAGATAAGGTTTGTTATCAAAGAAGGCTTTGAGATTTTATATGAAGCGTAAACATTGATGTTATACTATAAATCAAAACCAAACGTCCAATGAAACAAAATTTCTGAAGATAAGGTTTGTTATCAGAGAAGGCTTTGAGATTTTATATGAAGCCTAAACATTGATGTTATACTATAAATTGAAACCAGACATCAAATTCTGGTGGTGTGAGCTAGATGATGGTAGTGATATTCAAAAGTAGGTGTGGAGATTAACCAATATGATGTCGTTAAGAATATACAATGCTTAATGGTCTTAGCCTTAATGGTTATTTGAAATCCGAGAGTGTTACCAATAAAATCATCCAACATTGTCCAAAATATTATATGCAATACTAGCAACAATACTCTCTAAATTGTGCCAAAAGACAGAGAAAATGGTTAAGGAAGTGCCAGCCTGCCATCCTCCTGAGAAATCCCCTGAAATACGTGTGAAATACATATATTTATATGCCACCAGCAAATCCTTCTTTGATAGCGAATCGACCTCCATATTTGATTCTCAGAAAATGTGTTGAATACAAAAAAAAACTGGAATGTTTGAATGAGCCCCTTTATGCGCATCCCCCAGTTTCGTAACAATGGAGGGTCAAAATTTATTTTCCCAAAAATGCCTTCAATGATGGTCTGAGAGTGCCCATGTAATTTATCTTCTTATGATTTGCAAACCATAAAAGACCCCAAAGGACCACCAATTTAGCTTTTGTATTTGTGCCTGAGCCACCGAACCAATGCAACTTGTAAAATGCATCCCTGTTGATGTAGAGTACATATCCACAACTGCATTACCATCTTCTGTCACGCCATAAAAAAAACCAGCAGGCATATTAACCGGAGGTCTGGTGTATCTATTTGACAAATCCTTATCCCTATATGCACGTAGGTTAATATATTCGAGCCATCCTTGGATCTTAGAAAAAGTCTTGTAAATATTGTGAACCTGTTGTGAAACCAGCTCCAAAAAGAGAAGAAAAGAGATATCAACGCCTTAGAAATAAGCCACTTCGAGGGGGAAACCTCCAATACATTACATGAATGAACAATTCTTGGATGATACAAATGACAAAACCTCCTCTCTATATATAGAAGTCCATGGGGCCACAATGTAATCCTAGACGACCTAACAATAATAATGTAAGGGCACAATAATAACAATATGGGGGTTACAGGGGTACAACAATAACAATAAGGGGGTTACACTAGCAACAATAAGGGACTATACTAGTAATATAAGGACCTAACATGCTCCTCTCCTTAAAAAAAGTGTTTTCCTCAATGCTTGAGTAGCTTCGGGTGCTTCTGTATAAAATTCTCATCCTCCCATGTAGAATCTTCAGTGGGTAAGTTCTTCCATTTGATGAGATACTCTGAAATTGATCGATTTTATATCTGTCGAGTTCTTGTTTCCGTGACTGCTTCAGGTTCCAATATGGTTTTCCTTCCTCAACAAGTTCTGGAAATATTGTTTGAACTGGAAGTTTGTCCCCTCTAACCTTTTTTAAGCATGAAACATGGAAAACTGGATGCACTCTCGAAGAATTAGGAAGCTCCAATTTGTATGCCATAGTACCAATCTTTTGCAACACCTTGTAAGGACCATAGTACTTTGGCAATAATTTATTATCCTTCTTAGCTTGCTTGAGGGACATTTGTTTGAATGGTTGTAGCCGTAAAAATACCCAGTCTCCCACATCAAAACTTCTCTCATTGTGATGTTGAGCTGCCTATTGTTTCATTTGATTTTGTGCCAAATTTAGGTTATCCCTTAAGAGTTGGATAACTTCTTGTTGATGCTCGATGTGATCCTCCACTGCTTGAACCCTAGAATTTTCCCTTAAAGAAGATGTGATGGACGGTGGATGATATCCATAAAGTGTCATAAATGGAGTCATTTTTGTTGCAGTATGGAAGGAAGTGTTATACCACCATTCAACGAGAGGTAACCACTTGACCCATTTTGCTTGCTTATCAGATACAAAAAAACAAAGATAACCTTCCAAACATTTATTCACTATCTTTGTTTGACCATCGGATTGAGGATGATAAGATGAGCTATGAGCTAGTTGAGTACCCAAACAAGAAAATAATTCCGTCCAAAAATTTCCTGTAAAAATGGGATCTCTGTCACTTACAATAATCTTCGAGTTTCCATGTAGCTTTTGAATTGTTTCCATAAATGCAGTAGCAACTGTACTTGCTTTAAATGGATGAGATAATGCACAAAAGTGTGCATACTTGGTAAGTCTATCAACTACCACCATGATCACATTCTTTCCTTCAGACTTAGGTAAACCTGTGATAAAATCCATTGAAATCTCCTCCCAACGTTGACTTGGAATGGATAAAGGTTGTAGAAGTCCCGGGGTCTTAATTGTCTCCACTTTATTTTTCTGGCAAACCAAACATTCCGCCACAAACTTTTGAATATCAGATTTAAGGCCATCCCAAAAAAATTCTTTCTTCACCCTGTGGTAAGTTTTTAAAAATCCTGAGTGTCCTCCTAAAGGAGAAGTGTGCAATTCCAGAAGAATCTTTTGTTTTAGTTGGGAATTCTTGAAAAGATATAAGCGATCTTTGTACCATAAGGAATCATTTTTCCAACTAAATGTATCAGATGTACTAGGATCTTGCTGCAACTTTTGAATGAGTGTCAATACATATTTGTCCTTCTTCCATTCATCTCTTGCTTCAGTTATCCAATCTGGTTGGATAATAGAAATGGCACAAAGCAATGCTTCCACCTCTTCATTCTTTCTTGAGAGTGCATCTGCAACAACATTAAGCTTTCCTTTTTTGTAGATTATTTCAAAGTCATAACCCAGCATCTTTGTGACCCATTTTTGCTGCTCTTCTGAAGATAGTCTTTGTTCCAAAAAGTGTTTAAGACTATCATGATCAGTTTTTACCTTGAAGTGTCTTCCCATTAGGTAAGGTCTCCATTTATTTAGTGCATGCAGTATTGCTAACATTTCCTTCTCATAAATAGGTTTCTGTAAATACTTTCCTTTGATTGGACGACTTTCAAAAGCAATGGGTCTTCCTTCCTGCATTAAAACTGCACCAATTCCATTTCCTGAGGCATCACATTCCACAATAAAGGTTTTGTGAAGTCTGGCGTAGCTAAGACCGGTGCTAGGCACATTGCCTCTTTAAGATGTTCAAAGGCCTTAGTTGCTTCAGGAGTCCATGAAAATGCATCTTTCTTCAATAATGTTGTTAGAGGTGCTGCTATTCTCCCAAAATTCTTAACAAACTTGCGATAATACCCTGTTAACCCGAGAAATCCTCGCAACTGCTTTATGGTTGTGGGAACTTTCCATTCCTTAATGGCTTTAATTTTTTTAGGGTCTACTTTAACACCCTAGTGAGATACAATATGACCCAGATATTCCACCTCTTGTACTCCAAAGAAACATTTGGATGTTTTTGCATATAATTGTTTCTCCTGCAATAGTTTGAGCACCCTGCCAACATGTTGAACATGATCCTTCCAAGACCTATTGTAGATTAGTATATCATCAAAAAATACTAGCACAAATTTTCTAAGGAAGGGTTTGAAAATGGAATTCATCAACCCTTGAAATGTAGAAGGTGCATTGGTAAGGCCAAAAGGCATGACCAAAAATTCATAATGACCCTCATGAGTTCGAAATGCTGTTTTTGGAATATCTTCAGTCTTCTTTCTAATTTGATGATATCCTGAACGAAGATCCAACTTGGTAAAATAAATTGCTCCATGTAATTCATCCAATAATTCATCAATCACAGGAATGGGAAATTTATCTTTAATGGTGAGCTTATTGAGCTCCCTATAATCCGAACACATGCGCCATGATCCATCCTTCTTGTGTACCAATACTACAGGAGCAGAGAAAGAACTTTGACTAGGTTGAATTATACCCGCCTCCAACATTTCTGCAATCATACGTTCAATTTCGCTCTTTTGGAAGTAAGGATATCTATAAGGCCGGATGTTTGGAGGAACACTTCCTGGAATCAAATGAATAGCATGATCATGATCACGAATAGGTGGGAGTCCTTTGGGAGTATCAAACACCTTGGAATGATTGTCCAAGACTCTTTGGAGATCTGGAGAAATAGATGATTTTGATGTTGGAACTTCTAGTGAGCATAATTGTGAAATTATGCCTCATTGTTCTTTCTTCAGAAGCTTTGTAATGACATTAGAGCTTATTATCTTTCCTAGCTTCCCTGTGATACCCCGTAATTCGATTTCCTTTCCTTCCGAAAAAAATTTCAAGAAAATTTCTTGAAAATTAAAAGCTACCGTCCCCAAAGATTGTAACCATTGTACTCCCAGTACGACATCAACACCTCCCATTGGGATGGAAAGCATTGGAATATTCAATACATATTCCCCCATGGATAGCTTAATATTATGGCATTTTCTAGAGCAATTTATAGTTCCTCCATTTGCAACCTTCACTTGACATTCTAGTGCTGGGTATAGGAAACAATCCAATTCCTTGGCTACCTTACAATGAATAAAATTATGGGTACTACCTGAATCAATCAACACTATTATCTTTTTCTTCTTGATATGTCCTTTTATCCTGAGAGTTTGAGGAGTGGTAATTCGTGCCATTGCATTACATGATATGGTCGGACTCACTTCTTCTTCTTCTTCTAGGGTTGCTTCCTCGTGTATATCCTCTTCTTTTGAAGTTTCTTGTTCATTTTCTTCCTCCTCTTCACAATCTATATAAAATAATTTCTTCTCAGCACACTTATGACCTTTAGTGTATTTGCTATCACAACTGTAGCAAAGCCTTTTTGCTCTTTTTTCTTCCAATTGTTGTGGTGTCAACCTTGTAGGTTGTGGAAGTCTAGGAGTAGCAACATTTCCATATTTATAGATGTGAGTGGTAGGCTTCCTTGTCGCCATAATTTTACATTCAATTTTTCTTACCAACCTGAATGCCTTATCTAATGAATCTGATTTCCAAACACGAACTTCATGTTAGATGTTATCCTTTAAAGTCCCTATGAAGAAATCAATCCTGTGTTCCTCTAGAATATCAATTACCCTTATATTCAATTTTTGGAAGTCCTCAATGTGCTCCACCACTAAACCCTTTTATTTGAGATTGACCAATTGGATAAAGAAGGTTTTTCTCTTTTTATCCTCATAATGTGCTATCATTTCCTCCATAAAAATTGACCAAGTGACAATTTTTTATGGAAGCAAAGCCATCAATACCATACAAATGTATTTTTTTCTAAATGTAAAGTTGCAATGCGTACCTTTTGTGTGTTTTGCACATTATTGAGATCAAAATATTGCTCCATCTGTAGTATCCATGTTACGGGATCCTTTCCATCAAACTTCTTCATATCCATCTTTGGAATATGGTGGTTCTTTAATCCAACATTAGAGTTTATGAAATTGTTATCTCCTCGTAATTTTGGCAGATTGGTAAGACCAAAAAATGTAGGGAAAAAACTTGAACCACTTTGGGATTCTAGGGTCTAGCCCTCCTGAATCCGGAGAGGGATCTCTCCAATAAAGTGCAAAGATTGATTTATCTTTAAAATATTTTATGTGTATGATATTAGGCTAGTTATTAAGAGCAAGGGTTTTTTTTTTTTTTTTTGGATGGTTGAGCATGATTATTAGTTGAGTGGAAAGTCCTAAATGGAAAGTGTTTCAAAGGTGTGAAGTTGCAAGCAATCAGAACAAGCTTTGGCTAAAAAGATAGATATAACGCTGGTTTTTATTCCATTGGGATATGGAGTCATAATAGGGCTTTAATTGTGCAACAATTTCAAGAGTGGTCCAAGGGGAAAGTCATCTATATCACAAGATCTTTTGAGATAAAATGATGGAATGGAACAATAAAAGTGTTGGAGGGGTGGAAACAGATAATAATTTCAACAAGGATTTATAGTTTGTCCAAACAAGAAAAAGCCTTTTAAGTAACTGTTTAAAACTGAACAAAGGGCAGGGCTAACCATAAAACCTCTTTGGACAAGCTCGTATTAAAATTAACTCAATAGACAAACAATCCAGTAATCTGCATAATTACTTTCAGAAAGTATGAAAACATATAAGAGAAACAACGTGCAACTTAAGATCAGATAAGATACTTTTAAATCTAGTCTGCTTTCGGCATACACTTAGGGAAACTTTCAAAATTTACCTTTGGAGAAAGAGGCTAGAAAATAGGGCAAACCATCACTTTTTTAGTCTAACTTTACTTAGCAGATAATGAAAATAACATTCAAGAACAATGTTTAAAGAAAACAATAGGACGAGGGAACACTAGCATTCCTAACTTCTTAGACTGTATTGAATCATTCTTAAATAAACAAATTGGAGGAAAACATTGAGATAAAGCTTATCAGTCAGAGAAGGGTATTGTAAACAGTAAGTCCTAACTCTATGCTTGTTATTCTTTATCAGAGAATAATGGACAAAATGGCATACATAAGAGAAAAACAATAACACAGAAAGAAGCACTTCACCAGTGATATAGACCAGGATCCCAAGAAACAACTTGTATATTGATGTCAATCCAGTTACAATCTTCAATTCCAATGTTTCAGTTCAGAAATCATCTTCACTTCTCAGCCTAAGTTATTTAATCACAAACAGAGCTTCAAGAGCCTTTGAACACTATTTGCAAGTAGAAGTTTCAAGCACAAGTATATTTCAAAGTTCTGCAACCAACCCTTTACAATGAGCTCCTCAAGAAGATTTTATAGAAAAAATGAGGAGGTGGAAGAGAGAAAAGATCTATGGGTTCAATTAATACAATTAATGCTTCTCGGCCCTTTGAGGGGCTCAATGGAGAATTTTACAGATATTTCATTTGTATTAATTGTTTTACATTAAGTATTAAGCTTGCTGGAAGCTTTTGTTGACTTTAAGGCTTTGTGTCATCTTTGCAATAACTCTGTTTGGCTTGGAATAACTGCTCGGCTGTATTGAGGAAAATATCCTCTGTTCTGGTCATTACTCGTCCCTCCGTTGAATGCTTTGAGGCTACAGGTGGAATTTTGGTAGCTGAGAAGAATCAATTAGCCTCTGATGTGGCGGTGGAGGCTTTCTCTGTCTGATAGATATTTTTTATTTTCTTTAAACACTGTTAATTTGATTTGATTATGTGTATTAGGCTTAATCAGGCCTAAAATCTGTCTTCTGCTCTTTAACTGTGTTTAATTTAGTGGATTAGGCTTTTGATTTTTGATCTTAGCTGTAATCCATTAAAACTGTGAAAACAATCTTCAATCTTTAGTTCTGTTGTGATTAGGTCTTCAACACTGATACTCTTTTCTTGTTTAAATTTCACTGTGTCTTGTTGATGTGCAGGTGTGACAGGGGCTTTATAGAGTTGCCAGCATTCATGAGACACCGACAAACGTGGTGTTGCAACCCTGTGGAACCATCTCTTTTGATAAACAAAAGCCTGGAGGATCGTCATCCTCGGCTTTTATTTCCTTTTAAGTTTATTTGAAGAACCTTTAAAAACCTGCATAAACCATAAAATAATTATGAAATCCTGCGTATTTGGTAAAACTGTTTCAGAGGCTCGGGCTTGGATTGTGACCGTAGGATGAAAAAATCCAACAGTGGAGATTTGTTCGTGGGGGTCAAAAGGAGAGCAGTTGGAGAAAATGGTGGAGAGATTAAGTTAGGGCCGTTGATCTTGCAGAGATCAACGGTCGGGAGCATAATGTGAAGGGGTCACATATATTATGAAAATGGCGGAAAATGCAAAGAAAATAGGTCAAAAATCCTTTGCCGGAGGAAAAAGCATTGGAAGGGAAACTGGGGTTTCCAAATGATCGTAGGCCGTTGGATCATATTTGGCCCCGGAGATCAACGGTTAAGATTGATCTAAGAAGTCCTTTGGTGAAGGCAGAGGGCGATAGCATAAAATCCAGATTGGATCTGAGCCGTTGATCTGCAGAGATCAATAGCGGATGTAAAATGCAATGCGATGTAATAGAAATGGGGGAAGCGGTTTCGGGTGGGGAAACCAGCGGTATCGCGCGGCCAAAAGGGGAATAGGCGGTTTTCACTTTTTGAATGCTATATGCATTCCCACCCAACACGTGGCATTTCAATACCGCTCATATCGCGTGATTTTGAAGGATTAACAGACGTGCTGAAAGTTACGCGAAAATGCGAGCCAGCCGTTAGATCTGGGTCGTCAGATCGAACGGTGGGGAGTGAGTGCGATATTGGATAGATGCGCGGGCAGAACGAGGTGGGGCAGAGCATGAGTGGTTTTAATCTGGGCTGTCAGATCTTAACACGTGGATGGCCCAGATGTAATCAGAGCTTTCACGATCAGTGGAGGCAAAACAAAATGAGCGCCGATGCAATTGACTGTGGACCGTCAATCTGCAGATCAGATCGACGGCAGGAAATGAATCGGGAGACTGCCAATCGGAGGTTGTGAATAAAATAATAAACCACCAATGGAAATCTCTGATGTGGTATAGTGCTGGTCGTTTGATTGATGTGAGATCAACGGCGGAGAAGGGTTCCAACCAATGATCGGCGGGCTTTAGTTATAATATGAAATAATCGAAATTTTATGGAAAACAAAGGTTTATTGCATCGGGACGGGTTTATTTATAAGAGGCTTGGCACCCAATTGCGGGGCCTTGGATATATGGAAAAACAAAGGGACCAGGGTTTATATATATAAGGGCCAATCACATCGGAACAATGGTGCGGGCCTTTTCAATCTACCCCTTAGAAAATCTCCGATGTGAGATTATATTGACCGTTTGATCGGGAAAAGATCAATGATTCTTTTCAGTAAATGTTAGAAAATTAAATATTACAGAGCAATGCAACACATAAAATATGCGGAAAATACAAGCACACAAAACACATAAAACCAGAGAGACACAAATATACGTGGTTCACCCAGTTTGGTGGTTCACCCGGTTGGGGCTACGTCCACCCCGAACAGCCAGTCCTTCCTTTTTATTATCCAACAAAAATGAAGAGACAAAACCTACAGCAGATCCGCTGTAATATCCTCTGTTCTCTCTCACAGTCTCCCTCTCTGTTTCTCGCTCCGAGAATACACACATAAAATGCACAGCCACAATACAATGCCCTCATAAAATCGAGGGGTTGCCTTCTAGGGCAAAAAACCATAATCTAAACATAACTTCTACCATCAGCTCATTTGCCTAATGAAGGGCCCAGATTGACTAGAAATTACTATACTTTTACAAGGCAATTTTACATCTGTTTTTAGCTTCGGGGGCGCTGCCCCCGAAAACCCCCGCCAGGGGGGGGGCTCCGAAAAGCGCTGCCACCCCCCCCTGGACCCCCCACGGCAGTGATTAATTACGGGCGGCGTTGCTGCCCCTTTTAAGGTACAGGGGTCCAATGTTGTGATACAAAGTAAACAAGATAATCAAGCTCCACACCCAACAGTAAAAACATGAACCGACAGGTTTTAATATAAAACTCAGGAAAGTGAATTTTGATGAATTTACAAAGGGAAAACATTATCGGGAGAGTTTATATAAAGTGTTAAGATCCCGATTATGGGCCTTTGTTTTTGTGAAGCGGCAAAGGCTCGGGGCTTTATGTATAAAAGGGCCAATCGCATCAGAGGTTTTAACGAAACAAATAGACTTGCGCTGGCCGATTGCTCCGATGCGATAACCGCCAAAAGGGTTTGGCACTTGGTTCTAGTGCCAGAGCATATGGTGGGGAAGTGGTTTAGGACTTAGCCCAAAGGGGCTTAAGCCCATAGTTAAAAAACTTATTTTTTATGAAAATTTTCAAGGTTTTTGATGGATTTGGGGGTTTCGGTAAGGTTTAAAAATAAGTTTTAAACCTTATAAAATGGATTTTTATGAAGCGAAGAAGGGCATACATGAAAAATGAAGGAATTTTATGGGGAATAAAGGGGATAAAAATGGAGGTTAATGATGAAGGGAAAAAGGAGTAAAATGGGGAAAAATGGGGATTTTTGCAGCAGTCTTTTCTTCATGAAAACATCAGAATTTCTGAGCTTTAAAAGGGGAAAAAATAGTGAAGATTAATCAAAAGACATGATGTCTTCACAAGACTTCAAGAATTAACAATTTTGTGCAATAAAACTTGTTTCTTGAAGGCTTCAAAAAAGATTTAGCTACCATTTGATATGACAAATTTTATAGGTGGCTAACAGTGGCTCCACTTGGGGATGGTGCCTTCTTGAAGGCATCAAGAACTTCAGACTTGCATTCTCTGGAGGGCTGATCAGTGCCTCATCCACTGGGCTGCAACCTTTCTTACTTGGATGATCTTATTCTGTTTTGAAAATGTTAGCAGCCATGAAAAATCAATGGAACTTCATCAACACAAGCTTTCTACCTACCCAATCCTACTGATCTAACATTTTTTCTTCTTTCAAAGTGCACTTGGATTGGAAAAATCTCTTACAACATTTTATTCTTTTGAAAGCAAGAAACTAATCTAAATCTACTTCTTATTTCTCCATGAACTTAGATTAAACAGTTGAGTTCATAAGCTTCTCTACCTAATCTACTATCTGTTAGGATTAAACAGTCTAACAGATTTTTATTCACTAATTTCTACAACAGAAATTTAAAAGCATGCAAGTCAGGATTGAACAGCATAACTTGTTGCTGATCTATGGCATAAACAACAAGCTGCTCATAGACATTATTTTACAGAAAAATTAAATCAAAATGGAAGGCTTAAGATCTGAAAGTTCTGAGCACGGCCTTCTCTTTTCTTCAGCTCTGTTTTTGAGTTTATTCGAGCTGTTTATTCCTTGTTCTCTGGCTCAGATTTTTAGGCTTATTAGAACCAGTTTAGTTGTATTTTTGACTCATGATTTGAACAGATTTTAGTCATTCTTCTTTTGAAAATTAAGGTTCAGATTTTAAGCTTGTTTGAACCTTGAATTTCTATCCTACTCTACCTAACTGATAAGCCAAGATTAAGTTGTTTGGAAAATCTGATTCACTAACCTATTAGCAGTCAATTTAAAACTAATTAGCCATGATTAGGCTATATGGCTAACTAGGAGTGTGTTTTTCAGGAGTGGCATTTGATCTTGCACACTTTCAGACTTTGTTTCTCTTTTTGGTATGGGGCTATACCTTTATTGTTTTTACAATCTGCCCTCTTTTCTTTCTTCTATTTTTTTGTATTTTTGATTTTTCTAACTTTGAATGCAATGATGGATGAAATATTTATAATGAGAAAAAAGATAAAAAGGCTTTCAAAACATGACATGGTTCAAGAGAAGTAATTTTTAAGCATCCTGCCATTGACAGGACCCCCAAACAGTTCATCTCCATTCAACTCCTGCAAGAAAAAGGCATTATTACTAGCAGCAAAATGAATGAGATAAGGGCCAAGACATAAGTTGTCAAATTTCCCATGCTTGCCCTTGTCTTCTCTCCTTAAGTCCCACTTTTAAAACTTTGTCCCCAACATTGAAATTGCTGGCCTTTGTTCTTTTATCAAAAAGCTTTTTGATGTTGTCTTGCTTTTGTAATGCTTTGTTATAAACCTCCTCTCTGGTTTACTGAAGATGAATAGTCTGATTAATCCTTCTCATCATGTCATTGTCTTCAGACTACACCTCTTGAATCAAATTCATAACTGGTACACCAAGACTGGTTGGAAAAATTGCATATGTACCATACACAAGCTGGTAGGGTGACATTCCAATAGATTTCTTTAACGTCAATCTGTCAGCGCAAAGTGCATGAACTAGCTTTGTGTGCCAAGACTTCTTATTTTCCTCCAGCAACTTCTTGATTGTGTTCACCAAACTCTTGTTTGAGGATTCTGCTAACCCATTACCTTGAGGGTAATAAGCAGTATAATGGCCCAATGTAATCCGATATTTGTGACAGAATTCAACCATCTTCTTTGATCCAAATGCAGTTGCGTTATCAGTGATGATCTTCCTAGGATAGCCAAATCTAGAGAGGATATGAGTCTCCATGAATTTTATGATGACAGAGACATTGGCTTGCTTAGAAGGGATGGCTTCTATCCATTTGGTGAAGTAGTCTGTTGCAGTGAGAATCCATTTATGTTGGGCAGATGAGGGTGGATGGATTTCTCCTATGAAGTCAAGTCCCCACTATTAAAAAGGAGCTTCAACAGTGATTGGATGCAGAGGTAAGGGCAACAACTTTATTTTGCCTTCAAAAAGTTGACATTTATGATAGGCAATTATCATCTTGTGTACATCAAGAAAGAAAGTGGGCCAATAGTAACCAGCCCTTGGGATTTTGTTGGCTGTTGTCTTCCAGTAGAGGTGGCCGCCACATTATCCTTCATGGAATTCATGCTTAACCTTCTCTACATCAAACTCAGGAAAACATTTAAGAAATATCCCACTTGCATTTTTCCAATAAAGACATTTATCTATAATGCAGTAGTTTA
The DNA here is from genome assembly GCA_034641835.2 of Pinus albicaulis. NCBI lineage: Eukaryota > Viridiplantae > Streptophyta > Pinopsida > Pinales > Pinaceae > Pinus > Pinus albicaulis. The sequence continues at coordinate 1,010,025,996 of CM076583.1, forward strand.
CAACTTTTAACTTTAAAAACCTTGCCTTTGTTTTTGATAAACCAGGAGGTGTATTCAAATTAAGCAAAACATATAGAATATCAGCATACCAAGAGGAATTCATAAAATGGTCTTCAACAATGGGAGTTAAGAATTCTTCTTGTTCATCTAAAGCATTTATCATATTAATATCAAGAACTTCAAAATTTGATTCACCCATTAATCTAGCTAGACCTTGGCCTTTGATGAGTTTAGTGGGCTTGATCTCAAGATCATATTCAAGTATAACAGCTATCCACTTACCTCTCTTACCATCTGGGTCCTGTGTTAGAATGTCTTTCACAACTGAATTCAGGACAAAGGCAATGATGTGTGAGTGAAGGATGTAAACTCTGAAGTCTTTTAAAGCTTTGACCAAAGCAAAAGCTTGCTTTTCCATAATGTTGTACTTCAGAGGGGCATCTCTCAATGCCTTGCTAAAGAATGAAATAGGTTGCTCTTATCCTTGTGGATTTTTTTGCAATAGGACAACAACTATTGTATGTTCTGATGCAAATTAAAAAATATAAAAAACTTTCGAAAAATCAGGACTTATTAGAACTGGTGTTTTGGTTAATGCTTGTTTGACCAGTTCAAAGGACTTCTTTGCTTCCAAGTTCCATTTAACCCCTTGCTCCTTCTTCAGCATGTTTGTAATGTTCCTAAGGAGCTCAGCCAAGTTGGGAATGAACCTTCTCAAGAAATTAATCTTTCCTATGAAAGATTGGAGTTCCTTGATGTTTCGAGGATGAGAGATTTGCAATATGGCCTCAATCCTCTTTGGGTCTATCTTTATTCCCTCTTCTGAAATAATGTGCCCAAGAAGTTTACCTTCTTGGAGACCGAATAGTGTTTTCTTAGGGTTTAGAGATATCCCAAACTTTCTGCATTTCTCGAAAACTTTTCTCAAATGTTCTAAGTGCTCTTCATCTATCTTTGAAAAAACAGTGACATCATCAAGGTAAATAATGATGAAGTGGCCTAATTCTTCCGAGAATGCTATGTCCATGGCTCTCTGAAAAGTTGCTCCAGCATTCATTAGACCAAAAGGCATTTTCAAATACATGAAAGTGCCCCAAGGTGTAGTAAAGGCTGTCTTTAATTGATCATCAGGGTGAACTAAAATCTGATTGTACCCTGAGTAGCCATCCAACAAAGAAATTCTTTTAGAACCAACTACCCTTTGTAAAATATGGTCCATTTTAGGTAAAGGGTAATTGTCCTTCAGTGAAGCTTTTTTTAAGTCTCTAAAGTCTATACAAAGCCTTATCTCTCCTGTTTTCTTCCTAACTGACACTAGATTAGACACCCACTCAGACTATCTAATAGGGACAATAATACCAGCTTCATACATTTTCTTGATCTCCTTCTCAACCAAAGGCAACTAAACAGGGTTTATTCTGCGCAGTTTTTGTTTAAATGGCTTTTGGTTTTCCTTGAGAGGGATTTTGTGCTGAATTATCTCAGTGTCATAGGATTTTAGATCTTCGTAACTCCACGCAAAAACATCAGAAAATTCTTTAAACAGCTCTATGTATTTGAGTTTAATGTGAGTTGGCAAAGTCTTAGACAGTTTAATCATCATTGGTTTTTGTTCACTGCCTATATTACACTCTTCAACTTCAGTCTCTACAGGTTCCAGTTTTGGCTTTTTGGCCACATCGTTGAAATAAAACAAATCTTCTAAAGGGGCCAGACCCTTTAGCAAACTCTGATATTTGGACTGTAGATTTTCTAAATCTTCTGTTTCTAGCTCTGCAATCACTTCTGTTTTATTTTCAAGTCTTCTTGACAATAGATTTATATCGGCAAGCTCAGGAGACTCTTCTTTTTTACTAAGAAAATTTTCTTCACTAGGGCAGTCTGTTTCATAGTCTGAATCTGAACTTGGTAGTTTAAATTCATTTCTGAACTGCATGAAGTCTTCTATTTGTTTGTCTCCGTCGAACACTTTCCAACACTTTTCATTATCAGGAATAGCTGGTCTGAAATTAATTTGAGTTATACAATCTTTGGTTTCGTACGACGTTAAACATGTTCTAGTAGTAAAGGCCAAACTGTGGGCCATGTTATTCTTTCTTCTTGGGACAAAAATCAATTGGGACTCCTCAAAATTTTTCAATAGATCCACGACATCATTTTGATAGGCTCTAAGTCTAGGGTGATTAGCATTGTATTCCCCGTTGACCTGCCTAATGATTAATTTTGAATCCCCATGCACTTTAATTCTTTTAGCTCCTAACTTCTTCAACAAATGTAAGCCTAAAAGAAGGGATTCATACTCCGCTATGTTATTCGAACACTGAAAGTTTAATCTACAGGAAAGGCTTTCTGTGTTTTTTTTCTCAGTGTTGCGTATCCAGACACCTGCACCAGCGTTACTCCTAGTGCAGGACCCATCAAAGTTCATACTCCACAGAGGACTAGTCTCGGGTTCAACAGTTTGACTATCCTCTTCAACTAACGTGCTTTCGGATTGTTCTTTAAGATCGACACTTAGTTGAATTTGTTTCATTTCCTTCGATTTTTCATTTTTTTGAGGACTTCTTTCTTGCCTGTTAAGGTTTAAAAGCGATGGACGCATGATTTGTAGCTCCAGACCTGTGTATTGTCTGTTGTAGTTTACGGGTTCAACAAACTATTTTGACACTTCTGCGTTGTCCTCCTCCTCCTCTCTATCGGCCATTAATTCAGTTAAAGTGACTTGTTCATTGAATGTATCATCGTTAAACAAGATAAAAGAATCAAGGCCTGTGTTTACAGAATAAAGGGGGGAGTTTTGCGGTCTGTCTTGGCTAGTAACCATGTACTGCATATGGGACTCCCTGTAAATTCTTCTGGTATGATTGAAAACAGGGATGGTCATACAAGTCATGTCCATATGCATAGTTCCTTGTAACTTAGCTCCCCAAGATCTAGATAACAACATTCCATACTTTGGAGGCACATCCGCCACTACAATATCCATTACTAAACATTTGGTTGGGATTTGAGCTAAGTTAACACAGAGGTCTTTGATTAACCCTAAACATTTTACTCTGCTTGAGTCAAAGGAGTAAAGGTCTTTGTAAGGTCTGGTGATTTCAAGACCCATGCTCTCCATTACAGCTTTGGGCATTAAATTATGAGAAGCCCCTGAATCATGCATAGCATTATGCAAAATCTTGTCATGAAAATTTAAACTTACATGAAAAGGAGGAACATGTCCCTCTTGATATCTACCTTCAATATTAGGACCAAAAATGAGTTATGGCTGGTCATCGTTAAGATTGACAGTGTCGTTATTCTCCTCAATGTTTAAAGCCTTTAAAATTTGGGTCCTATATACATTTTGGGCAGCTAACTTAGTAAGGGGAACATAGATTTTAATTCTGGAAATTTCCTGCTCCAAGCTAAAAGGCATCTGATTCTTTGAAGTGCTGGTCTCAGCCTTATTAACTGCCACTCTATCAGCAAAATCTGTTTGCTGATTTGCTCTATTTACATTTGACAAAAAAAATTTAACAGGAGTACTAGCTGAGGTACTAGTACTACTAAGGTCTGCACCCTGTTTTTCATTGTTTTGAGTGCCTTTGTCTTTGTTTTTATTAGAATTTATAGCCATTGTCTTGTATTTTTGTTTTACAATTTTGGGTTTGTTTGCAGTGTTGTTTTGTGAAGATTTATCAGAGGTTTTGGTGTTGGGAGTTTTTTGATCGCTTTTCCTCCTAAGGTCATATTCCTTTTGAGGCTCTATGATAACATTTTCCATGTCTTGATAATAACTTTCATCATCATCTCTTTTATCATCATAGGTTGTATACAGACCTTGTTTTCTATCATAATGAACTTCAAAGTCATCATTATCTACTCCTAACATATTGATATCGTCTTCCTCTGTTTGTTCTATTGTGTCTTCAACCTCACTTACATAGTTTTGATGAAAGGGAGGAGTGATCTGTTGATCATCTTCCCTTGGTCTATTTTGAGGCTGGTTTCTCCTAAAATTCTTATTTTGGTTCTGATTTCTGTTTTGAGGAGCAGTTTGATTTTGACTAGCTTGTGCTCTCTCAAGAATGCTCATCTTTTTCATCATCTCTTCCATCATTCTTTCCATCTTTGAGTTGGATGTGGAAGGTGTAGATTCCTCTCTAAAGGACACTCTCTTCTCATTTTTCATTCTTTCTCTTTTCTCCATTAAGTTAACTTCCACAGCAAGAGCCCATTTTTGCATATCTTCAAGGGTCAAAGGGTCTCTCTCTCAGCTGATAGGCCATTTCAGGGTCAAACCCTTCAGGAAACTTGTTTAAAGCTGAGCCTTGTGGAGGTTTTAGGTCTGGGGGAAGGGCATTATAAACACTGTTAAACCTAGTGCAATAGGCCTGTACACTTTCCCCTGCGTTTCTTTGGAGATTCTTGTAATCAAAAATTATTTGAAGAGGGTTTTTCCTTACTTCCCATTTTTTTAAGAATGTCTGATGGAAGCCTTGAAGATCATTGCTACTATGGGGGGGCTAAGCCTTTGAACCATTTTCTTACTTCTCCCCCTAAACTCTAAGAAAATAGTCTAAGTTTGACAAATTCATCATCAATTTCATTTCTGTCAAAGTATTCATTCATCTTATCCACATGTTGTGAAGCAGTAGTAGAATTACTGGCATCATACAATGGTATTTTGGACTGATAGTCCTGTGGAAGATTGACTAATGGTAAAGGAAGGATCAATGGGGCATACCATGCTGCCATGATAGGGGGTTGTGGAAACAGTGGGGGGTTTACAAGTGGTGGGTTGACAAGAGGGAAAGTGGGCTGGAACGTAGTGGATGTATGGATAACAGATGTGGATGGACCAGCAAGAGTTTGTTGAGCAGATCTAGGATGAGAGAAACCAAAATTATGTAGAAAGTGTAAATATGGTGGTGTAGTTTCTCTCCTACTAGGATACTCACTTCTGTCTTGGGATGAAAGTGGAGATTCAGAATCTATCTGAATTATATCATCAAGTGACCTAGTTCTAAATGGATTTCTTATGTCAACTTGTGATTGTTGTAGAGCTGCAAGATTTTCAGGAACTGAATTAGCTCTCAAGGGTGATCTAAAAATAGTTGAAAATTTAATCTTAGGAGAATTCCTAAGGATTCTTTCAGGGTTATCAACTATCTCAGGTGGGTTAGGGTTAGGGTATTCTCTAGTATGAATCTTTCTAGGAGCCACTATACTGTGTTTTTCAGACCCAAGTACACAAGAAAAGTTCAACCAAATATGACAATCTTTAAGAGGCCAACTGATCTTTTAAACAAGAAAACTTTAATCCTAAAATCCTCTAACTGAGTTTATATTATGTTATGATGATAATGGGTCTTCCCAGTGGAGTCTTAAGGTCTGTTTAGGATTTGTGGAGTTGCCAGGTGAAAGTTTTTATCTCTTTTGGAGGTAAAAGGTTTTATGGTCCACCACCTGTTTATTTGATACCAATCTGAAATATTTTTGGGTTTTTTCTGAGTTAATTTTCAGTCCTATGGGTTCTAAAAGTATCCTAAATCTATTTCAACACTTAGCTACGGTGATGAGACAAAGAAATTCTACTCTTACGGCTAAGCTAGCTGATCCTTCAAGGTTTGATAAGCTCTTATGAGAATCCTAAGATTTCCTTAGTTTGTCACTAATTCAAACAAGTTTTTTCATGATTACCATTTGCTTGGTAGTGCTTGAAGAGGCTACTGCTTTTACTCACTGAACACTGAGTATTTGGCCAGGAATGTTATGCCTCGTGGGCTAATCTGGCTAACAGAACCAGTGTCATTAAATCAAGATGTTTCCTGAGGTCCCAAAAGTATGTAGGATAATGTTTGCTCAGAAAGTTCCCAGTGGAGTCGCCAGAAATGTTAGTTGCTAGTGGCTCAACTGGATAATATAGCAAATGTTCTTTGAATCAAATTTCTGATATCCTATGATTACCTTAAAATGAAAATGACTCATAACTCCCTAGTGGAGTCGCCAGAAATGTTAGTTGCTGGTGGCTCAACTAGCTAATATGCCAAATGTTCATGAGTCAAGGGCTTTCAGGAGTTTAAGGTATATTTAAATTTTTATTAACTCATAAATCCCCAGCATAGTCGCCATAAATGTTAGTTGCTGGTGGCTCGACTGGCTACTATGCCAAATGTTCGTGAGTCAAGGGCTTTCAGGATTTTAAGGTATATTTAAACTGTTATTAACTCAGAAATCCCCAGTGGAGTCGCCAGAAATGTTAGTTGCTGGTGGCTCAACTAGATAATATAAAAAATGTTCTTTGAAACAAATTTATGATATCTTATGATTACCTTAAAATGAAAATGACTCAGAACTCCCAGTGGAGTCGCCAGAAATGTTAGCTCCCCGTAATTTTGGCAGATTGGTAAGACCAAAAAATACAGGGAGAACACTTGAACCACTTTGGGATTCTAGGATCTAGCCCTCCTGAATCCGGAGAGGGATCTCTCCAATAAAGTGCAAAGATTGATTTATCTTTAAAAGCTTTCATGTGTATGATATTAGGCTAGTTATTAAGAGCAAGGGTTTTGTTTTTTGTTTTGGATGGTTGAGCATGATTATTAGTTGAGTGGAAAGTCCTAAATGGAAAGAGTTTCAAAGGTGTGAAGTTGCAAGCAATCAGAACCAGCTTTGGCTAAAAATATAGATATAACACTGGTTTTTAGTCCATTGGGCTATGGAGTCATAATAGGGCTTTAATTGTGCAACAATTTCAAGAGTGCTCCAAGGGGCAATTCATCTATATCACAAGATATTTTGAGATAAAATGATGGAATGGAACAATAAAAGTGTTGGAGGGGTGGAAACAGATAATAATTTCAACAAGGATTTATAGTCTATCCAAACAAGAAAAATCTTTTTAAGTAACTGTTTAAAACTAAACAAAGGTCAGGGCTAACCATAAACCTCTTTGGACAAGCTCGTATTAAAATTAACTCAATAGAAAAATAATCCAGTAATCTGCATAATTACTTTCAAAAAGTATGAAAACATATAAGAGAAACAACGTGCAACTTAAGATCAGATAGGATACTTTTAAATCTAGTCTTCTTTCGACATACACTTAGGGAAACTTTCAGAATTTACCTTTGGAGAAAGAGGCTAGAAAATAGGGCACACCATCACTTTTCTAGTCTAACTTTACTCAGCAGATAACGAAAATAACATTCAAGAACAATGTTTAAAGAAAACAGTAGGACGAGGGAATGCCAGCATTCCTAACTGCTTAAACTGTATTGAATCATTCTTAAATAAACAAATTGGAGGAAAACATTGAGATAAAGCTTATCAGTCAGAAAAGGGTATTGTAAACAGTAAGTCCTGACTCTATGCTTACTGTTCTTTATCAGAGAATAATGGACAAAATGGCATACATAAGGGAAAAACAATAACACAGAAAGAAGCACTTCACCAGTGATATAGACCAGGATCCCAAGAAACAACTTGTATATTGATGTCAATCCAGTTACAATCTTCAAGTCCAATGTTTCAGCTCAGCAATCATCTTCACTTCTCAACCTAACTTATTTAATCACGAACAGAGCTTCAAGAGCCTTTGAACACTATTTACAAGTAGAAGTTTCGAGCACAAGTATATTTCAAAGTTCTGCAACCAACCCTTTACAATGAACTCCTCAAGAAGATTTTATAGAAAAAATGAGGAGGTGGAAGAGAGAAAAGATCTATGGGTTCAATTAATACAATTAATGCTTCTCCGCCCTTTGAGGGGCTCAAGGGAGAAGTTTACAGATATTTCCTCTGTATTAATTGTTTTACATTAAGTATTAAGCTTGCTGGAATATTTTGTTGACTTTAAGGCTCCGTGTCATCTTTGCAATAACTATGTTTGGCTTGGAATAACTACTCGGATGTATTGAGGAAAATATCCTCTGTTCTAGTCATTACTCGACCCTCCGTTGAATGCTTTGAGGCTACAGGTGGCATTCTGGTAGCTGAGAAGAATCAATTAGCCTCTGATGTGGCGGTGGAGGCTTTCTATGTCTGATAGATATTTTTTATTTTCTTTAAACACTGTTAATTTGATTTGATTATGTGTATTAAGCTTAATCAGGCCTAAACTCTGTCTTCTACTCTTTAACTGTGTTTAATTTAGTGGATTAGGCTTTTGATTTTCGATCTTAGCCGTAATCCATTAAAACTGTGAAAACAATATTCAATCTTTAGTTCTGCTGTGATTAGGTCTTCAACACTAATACTCTTTTCTTGTTTAAGTCACACTGTGTCTTGTTGATGTGCAGGTGTGACAGGGGCTTTATAGAGATGCCAGCATTCATGAGACACCGGCAAACGTGGTGTTGCAACCCTGTGGAGCCATCTCTTTTGATAAAAAAAAAGCCTGGAGGATCATCATCCTTGGCTTTTATTTCCTTTTAAGTTTATTTGAAGAACCTTTAAAAACCTGCATAAACCATAAAATAATTATGAAATCCTGCATATTTGGTAAAACTGCTTCAGAGGCTCGAGCTTGGATTGTGACCGTAGGATGAAAACATCCAACGGTGGAGATTTTTTCGCGGGGGTCAAAAGGAGAGCGGTTGGAGCAAATGGTGGAGAGATTAATTTAGGGTCGTTGATCTTGCAGAGATCAACGGTCGGGAGCATAATGTGAAGGGGTCACATATATTATGCAAATGGCAGAAAATGCAAAGAAAATAGGTCAAAAATCCTTTGTCGGAGGAAAAAGAATTGGAAGGGAAACTGGGGTTTCCAAATGATCGTAGGTCGTTGGATCATATTTGGCCTTGGAGATCAACGGTTAAGATTGATCTAAGAAATCCATTGGTGAAGGCGGAGGGCGATAGCGTAAAGGCCAGATTGGATCTGAGCCATTGATCTGTAGAGATCAACAATGGACGTAAAATGTGATGCGATGTAATAGAAATGGGGGAAGCGGTTTCGGGTGGGGAAACTAGCGGTATCGCGCGGCCAAAAGGGGAATAGGCGGTTTTCAATTTTCGAACGCGATATGCATTCCCGCTCGACACGTGGCATTTAAATACCGCTCATATCGCGTGATTTTGAAGGATTAACAGACGTGCTGAAAGTTACGCGAAACTGCGAGCCAGCCGTTAGATCTGGGTCGTCAGATTGAACGGTGGGGAGTGAGCGCGATATTGGATAGATACACGGGCGGAACGAGGTGGGGTAGAGCATGAGTGGTTTTAATCTAGGTTGTTGGATCAGAATATGAACAGCGGAGATCAAATCTATAGGAAGGCATGACCCACAGGAGTCAGGCCTTTCGGGATTATTTTGAACCGTCAAATGAAATTAGATCAACGGTCAAGATTGAAACTGGGGTTAAATGGAAAAATAAACGAGGCAGAGAAAGGGGTTAATATGGGCCGTTGATCTGCAGATATCAACGGCTGAGATCTCTTCAAACAACCTTATAAAGCGGGGTTGCATTTTTTTTAACAAAGGTCGAGGGGTGCAATCTGGGCCGTCGAATCTTGACACGTGGATGGCCCGGATGTAATCGGAGCTTTCACGATCGATGGGGGCAAAAAAAAATGGGCACCGATGCGATTGACTGTGGACCGTCGATCTGCAGATCAGATCAACGGTGGGAAATCAATCGGGAGACCGCCAATCGGAGGTTGCGAATAAAATAATAAACCGCCAATGGAAATCTCCGATGCGATATAGCACTGGCCGTTTGATTGGTGCGAGATCAACGGCGAAGAAGGGTTCCAACCAATGATCGGTTGGCTTAGTTATAATATGAAATAATTGAAATCTTATGGAAAACAAAGGTTTATTGCGTCGGGGCGGGTTTATTTATAAGAGGCTTGGCGCCCGATTGCGGGGCCTTGGATATATGGAAGAAAAAAGGGACCGGGGTTTATATATATAAGGGCCAATCGGATCGGAACAATGGTGCGAGCCTTTTCAATCTACCCATTAGAAAATCTCCGATGCGAGTTTATATTGACCGTTTGATCGGGAAAAGATCAACGGTTCTTTTCATTAAGAACATGAACCGACGGGTGTTAGGTCCCTATATTACCAATATAGTCCCTTATTGTTATTAGTGTAACCCCCTTATTGTTATTATTGTACCCTTGTAACCCCCATTTTGTTATTATTGTGCCCTTAAATTATTATTGTTAGGTCGGCTAGGATTACATTGTGGCCCACTAGGATTACATTATGGCCACATGGACTCCTATATAGAGAAAGGAGGTTTTGTAAATTGTATCATCCAAGAATTGTTCATTTATGTAATGTATTGGAGGTTTCCCCCTCGAAGTGGCTTATTTCTAAGGCGTTGATATCTCTTTTCTTCTATTTTTTGAGCTGGTTACACAACATTTGGTATCAGAGCTTGGATTCTAGGGTTTTGCTGCTCCAAACAGGTCATCGTGGCATTTTCGCTATAAATTTTTGTCTACAAAGTTTCAGAAGCTGAAATCTTTAGGGTATGAAGCCAACATCCTGAGGACGATCGTCTAAAAATTTCAGAGCTTGGTTTGCAATAGTTTCTGAGATATGATCTGTGGAAGTTAGGTCTTTTTTCAGGCTCCTAAACAGGTCATCGTGGAATTTGCGCTATAAATTACTTTCTACGAAGGTTCAGAATCTGAAATTTTTAGGGTGCGAAGCTGAAATCTTGAGGAAACGCGTCAAAAAAATTCAGAGCTTTATTCATAATATTTTTGGAGATATGATCTGTGGAAGGTGGTGCTTTTTCAGGCTCCCGAATTTCATCTCAAAGAGGTGATCGTGGGAAAAGTTCAATAACTCTCTCTCTGAGCATCGGATTGGAGTGCCATCAAAATTGGTCACAAGTACATAGACTAAAGTTTCTTGGCTATCAATTTCAGAGGTGAAGGACGAAACAGTGACACGTGTCAAGTCGTACAAGTTCACTCTACTGAACCAGTCCATAATTAGGTCATTGTGGGAGATTGGACATAACTTTGTCTTGGAGAATCCAAATTAGGTCATACCTATGGCATTCAAAAGAGAATTCAGATGGCTACTTCAATTCTGAATTTCAGATATTGAAGATCCACAATCACAAATATAATCAAATTTCAATATCGAGCTCCTCAAAAGCAAGAAAAAGGTGTGTATTTTTTTTCCGAATTGCATAAGTCTTGTTTGAAAAATCAATTTGAATTGATCCCAAGGGCATATTGTAGAATAGATATCAGTATTGGGTTCTAAAAAATGCCCCGTAAAAATAATTCAACACCCATTAAGCCTTCAGAAGGCTCTATTATGACTCATGAAGATGAAGAATTGCAACATGATCTATCAAAATTACAAGAGCAAGTGCACCAAATTTTGCTCTCGCAAAGAGCAGCAAAAAATGAAATGGAAGTTTTGAAGAAAGGCGTGGAAGCAAAGATGGATGGTGTGAAGAATAATATGGATGGTTTGAAGAAAGACATGGAATCTAAGATAGATGGCATGGAAGCGGGCATGGAATCTAAAATGGAAAACATGAAGAATGTTCTAAAGGCAGACATAGAAGGTTTGACAAAGTTGATACATGAAATGTTTCCTAATGGTGAAAAGATAGTAGAGGAAACTCATGATGAGAACAAAATAAATGTTAATCGTGATTTCATAAACTCTAATGTTGGCAGGAAGAACCACCATATTCCAAAAATGGATATGAGGAAGTTTGATGGAAAGAATCCTGTAACATGGATACTACAGATGGAGCAATATTTTGATCTCCATAATGTACAAAACACACAAAAGGTACGCATTGCAACTTTACATTTAGAACAAAATACATTTGTATGTTATCAATGGCTTTGCTCCCGTAAAAAAATTGTCACTTGGTCAATTTTTACGGAGGAAATGATAGCACATTATGAGGATACAAAGAGCAACACCTTCTTTAGCCAATTGATAAATCTCAAACAAAGGGTTTAGTGGGGCAGCACATTGAGGACTTCCAAAAATTGAATATAAGGGTAACTAATATTCCAGAGGAACACAGGATTGATCTCTTCTTAGGTACTCTAAAGGATAACATCCAACATGAAGTTCGTGTTTTGGAACCTGATTCATTGGAGAAGGCATTCAGGTTGGCAAGAAAAGTTGAATGTAAAATTATGGCGACGAGGAAGCCTACCACTCAATTCTATAAAGAAGGAAGTGTTGCTACGCCTAGATTTCCACAACCTACAAGGTTGACACCACAACAATTGGAAGAAAAAAGAGCGAAAGGGCTTTGCTACAGTTGTGATAGCAAATACACTAAAGGTCATAAGTGTGCTGAGAAGAAATTATTTTACATAGATTGTGAAGAGGAAGAAGAAAATGAACAAGAAGAGGATATACACCAGGAACCAACCCTAGAAGAGGATGAAATGAATCCGACCATATCGTGTAATGCACTGGCAGGAATTACCACTCCTCAAACTCTCAAGATAGAAGGACAAATCAAGAAGAAAAAGGTAATAGTGTTGATTGATTCAGGTAGCACCCATAACTTTATTCATTGTAAGGTAGCCAAGGAATTAAATTGTTTCCTATACCCAGCACCAGAATGTCAAGTGATGGTTGCAAATGGAGGAACTATAAATTGCTTTGGAAAATGTCATAATATCAAGCTAACCATGGGGGAATATGTATTTACTAGTCCAATGCTTTCCATTCCTATGGGAGGTGCTAATGTTGTACTAGGAGTACAATGGTTACAATCTTTGGGGACGGTAGCTTTTAATTTTCAAGAGCTTTTCTTGAATTTTTTTTCAGAAGGAAAGGAATTCGAATTACGGAGTATTTCAGGGAAGCCGGGAAAGATAATAAGCTCTAATGTAATGAAAAAGCTTCTAAAGAAAGAACAACGAGGTGTAATTGCACAATTATGCTCACTAGAAGTTCCAACATCAAAATCATCTATTTCTGCAGATCTCCAACAAGTCTTGGACAATCATTCCAAGGTGTTTGAAACTCCCAAAGGACTCCCACCTATTCGTGATCATGATCATGCTATTCATTTGATTCCAGGTTGTGTTCCTCCAAACATCAGGTCTTATAAATATCCTTACTTCCAAAAGAGCGAAATTGAACGTATGATTGCAGAAATGTTAGAGGCGGGTATAATTCAACCTAGTCAAAGTTCTTTCTCTGCTCCTGTAGTATTGGTACACAAGAAGGATGGATCATGGCGAATGTGTCCGGATTATAGGGAGCTCAATAAGCTCACCATTAAAGATAAATTCCCCATTCCTGTGATTGATGAATTATTGGATGAATTACATGGAGCAATTTATTTTACCAAGTTGGATCTTCGTTCAGGATATCATCAAATTAGAATGAAGACTGAAGATATTCCAAAAACAGCATTTTGAACTCATGAGGGTCATTATGAATTTTTGGTCATGCCTTTTGGCCTTACCAATACACCTTCTACATTTCAAGGGTTGATGAATTCCATTTTCAAACCCTTCCTTAGAAAATTTGTGCTAGTATTTTTTGATGATATACTAATCTATAGCAGGTCTTGGAAGGATCATGTTGAACATGTTGACGGGGTGCTCAAACTATTGCAGGAGAAACAATTATATGCAAAAAAATCCAAATGTTTCTTTGGAGTACAAGAGGTGGAATATCTGGGTCATATTGTATCTCACGAGGGTGTTAAAGTAGACCTAACAAAATTAAAGCCATTAAGGAATGGAAAGTCCCCACAACCATAAAGAAGTTGCGAGGATTTCTCGGGTTAACAGGGTATTATCGCAAGTTTGTTAAGAATTATGGGAGAATAACGGCACCTCTAACAACATTATTGAAGAAAGATGCATTTTCATGGACTCCTGAAGCAACTAAGGCCTTTGAACATCTTAAAGAGGCAATGTGCCTAGCACCGGTCTTAGCTACGCCAGACTTCACAAAAACCTTTATTGTGGAATGTGATGCCTCGAGAAATGGAATTGGTGTTGTTTTAATGCAGGAAGGAAGACCCATTTCTTTTGAAAGTCGTCCAATCAAAGGAAAGTATTTACAGAAACCTATTTATGAGAAGGAAATGTTAGCAATACTGCATGCACTAAAGAAATGGAGAAATTACCTAATGGGAAGACACTTCAAGGTAAAAACTGATCATGATAGTCTTAAACACTTTTTGGAACAAAGACTATCTTCAAAAGAGCAGCAAAAATGGGTCACAAAGATGTTGGGTTATGACTTTGAAATAATCTACAAAAAGGAAAGCTTAATGTTGTTGCAGATGCACTCTCAAGAAAGAATGAAGAGGTGGAAGCATTTATTTGTGCCATTTCTATTATCCAACCAGATTGGATAACCGAAGCAAGAGATGAATGGAAGAAGGAAAAAGATGTATGGACACTCATTCAAAAGTTGCAGCAAGATCCTAGTACATCTGATACATTTAGTTGGAAAAATGATTCCTTATGGTGCAAAGATCGCTTATATCTTTGTAAGAATTCCCAACTAAAACAAAATATTCTTCTGGAATTGCACACTTCTCCTTTAGGAGGACACTCAAGATTTTTAAAAACTTACCACAGGGTGAAGAAAGAATTTTTTTTGGGATGGCCTTAAATCTGATATTCAAAAGTTTGTGGCGGAATGTTTGGTTTGCCAGCAGAATAAAGTGGAAACAATTAAGACCCAAGGACTTCTACAACCTTTATCCATTCCAAGTCAACGTTGGGAGGAGATTTCAATGGATTTTATCACAGGTTTACCTAAGTCCGAGGGAAAGAGTGTCATCATGGTGGTAGTTGATAGACTTACCAAGTATGCACACTTTTGTGCATTATCTCATCCATTTAAAGCAAGTACAGTTGCTACTACATTTGTGGACAGAATTCAAAAGCTACATGGAAGCCCAAGGGTTATTGTAAGCGACAGAGATCCCATTTTTACGGGAAATTTTTGGACGGAGTTATTTTCTTGTTTGGGTACTCAATTAGCTCATAGCTCATCTTATCATCCTCAATCTGATGGTCAAACATAGATAGTAAATAAATGTTTGGAAGGATATCTTCGTTGTTTTGTATCTGATAAACAAACACAATGGGTCAAGTGGTTACCTCTTACCGAATGGTGGTATAACACTTCCTTCCATACTGCAGCAAAAATGACCCCATTTATGGCACTTTATGGATATCATCCACCATCCATCACATCATATTTAAGAGAAAATTTGAAGGTTCAAGCAGTGGAAGATCACATCGATCATCAGCAAGAAGTTCTTCAACTCTTAAAGGATAACCTGACTTTGGCACAAAATCGAATGAAACAACAGGCAGATCAACATCGCAGCGAGAGAAGTTTTGATGTAGAAGATTGGGTATTTTTACGGCTACAACCATACAAACAAATGTCCCTCAAGCAAGCTAAGAAGGATAATAAATTATCGCCAAAGTACTATGGTCCTTACAAGGTGTTGAAAAAGATTGGTACTATGGCATACAAATTGGAGCTTCCTGCTTCTTCGCGAGTGCATCCAATTTTCCATGTTTCATGCTTAAAGAAGGTTATAGGTGAAAATTTTCCAGTTCAAACAATATTGCCAGAACTTGATGAGGAAGGAAAAATCATATTGGAACCTGAAGCGGTCACGGAAACAAGAACTCGACAACTATGGAATCGATCAATTTCAGAGTATCTCATCAAGTGGAAGAACTTACCCACTTAAGATTCTACATGGGAGGATGAGAATTTTATACAGAAGCACCCAGAGCTACTCAAGCGTTGAGGACAACACTTTTTTGAAGGAGAGGGGCATGTTAGGTCCCTATATCACTAGTATAGTCCCTTATTATTGTTCGTGTAACCCCCTTATTGTTATTATTGAACCCTTGTAACCCCCATTTTGTTATTATTGTGCCCTTAAATTATTATTGTTAGGTCGGCTAGGATTACATTGTGGCCCACTAGGATTACATTATGGCCCCATGGACTCCTATATATAGAAAGGAGGTTTTGTAAATTGTATCATCCAAGAATTGTTCATTTATGTAATGTATTGGAGGTTGCCCCCTCGAAGTGGCTTATTTCTAAGGTGTTGATATCTCTTTTCTTCTATTTTTGGAGCTGGTTACACAATAGCGGGATTTGATATAAAACTCAAGAAAGTGAATTTTGATGAATTTACAAAGGGAAAACATAATCGGGAGGGTTTATATAAAGTGTTAAGCGCCTAATTGCGGGCCTTTGGTTTGTGAAGCGGCAAAGGCTTGGGGCTTTATGTATAAAAGGGCCAATCGCATTGGAGGTTTTAACGAAACAAATAGACTTGCACTGGCCGATTGCTCCAATGCGATAACCGCCAAAAGGTTTTAGCACTTGGTTCTAGCACCAGAGCATATAGTGGGGAAGTGGTTTAGGACTTAGCCCAAAGGGGCTTAAGCCCATAGTTAAAAAACTTATTTTTTATGAAAATTTTCAAGGTTTTTGATGTATTTGGGGGTTTCAGTAAGGTTTAAAAATGAGTTTTAAACCTTATAAAATGGATTTTTATGAATGGAAGAAGGGAATACATGAAAAATGAAGGAATTTTGTGGGGAATAAAGGGGATAAAAATGGAGGTTAATGATGAAGGGAAAAATGAGTAAAATGGGGAAAAATGGGGATTTTTGCAGCAGTCTTTTCTTCATGAAAATAGCAGAATTTTTGAGCTTTAAAAGGGGAAACAACAGTGAAGATTAATCAAAATACATAATGTCTTCACAAGACTTCAAGAATTAACAATTTTGTGCAATAAAACGTGTTTCTTGAAGGCTTCAAAAATGATTTAGCCACCATTTGATATGACAAATTTTATAGGTGGCTAACAGAAATCACGATTAACATTTATTTTGTTCTCATCATGAGTTTCCTCTACTATCTTTTCTTCATTAGGAAACATTTCTTGAATCAACTTTGCCAAACCTTCGATGTCTACTTTTAGATCATTCTTCATGTTTTCCATTTTTTCATCGATCTTAGCTTCCATGTCATCCATCTTAGCTTCCATGCCAACTTCCATGCCATCCATCTTAGCTTCCAAACCATTCATCTTATCTTCCACGCCTTTCTTCAAACCATCCATCTTAGTTTCCATGCATTTCTTCAAAACTTCCATTTCATTTTTATCGCTCTTTGTGATAGCGAAATTCAGTGCACTTGCTCATGGACTGTTGATATCTCATGTTGCATTTCTTCATCTTCATGAGTCATAGTAGAGACTTCTGAAGGCTTAATGGGTGTTAAATTATTTTTAGAAGGCATTTTAGAACCCAATACTGATATCTATGCTCAATAGGCCTTTGGAATCACCTAGAACTGATTTTTCAAACAAGACTTATGCAATTTGAAAAAAAAATACATACCTTTTTCTTGATTTTGAGGAGCTCGATATTGAAACTAAATTATCTCTGTGATTTTGGATTTTCAATATCTAAAATTCGGCCCTGAAGTAGCCCTCTTAAGCTTCTTTTGAATGCCACAGGTCTGACCTGATTTGGATTCTTGAAGACAAAGTTATGCCCAATCTCCTACGATGACCTAATTATGGACTAGTTCAGTAGAGCGAACTTGTACGACCTACCACGTGTCACTGTTTCCTCCTTCGGATCTGAAATTGATATAGTGAAAACTAAAGTCTGTGTGCTTGCGGCCACTTTTTACAATATTCCAAACCGATGCTCAAACAGATAGTTATGAATATTTTCCCATAATCACATTTTGAGATGAAATTCGGGAGCCTACAAAAGACCTAACTTCCACAAACCATATCTCTGAAAATATTGTGAACAAAGCTATGAAATTTTTCGAAGATCTTCCTCAGGATTTCTTCTTCGCTCCCTAAAAATTTCAACTTCTTAAACTTCGTAGACAAAACTTTATAGTGAAAATTCCACAATGACCTGTTTAGTTTAAATTCAGGAGCTTGCAAAAAGATCTAATTTCCACAGATCATATCTCCGAAAATACTGTGAACCAAGCTCGGAAATATTGCGACGATGTTCCTCAGGATTTCGGCTTCACACTCTAAAAATTTCAGCTTTTGGACCTTTGTAGAAATTTTTTTATAGTGAAAATGCCACAATGACCTATTTGGGGCAACGAAACCCTAGAATCCAAAGCTCTGAAACAAAATGTTGTGAAACCAACTCCAAAAAGAGAAGAAAAGAGATATCAACGCCTTAGAAATAAGCCACTTCAAGGGGGGAACCTCCAATAAATTACATGAATGAACAATTCTTAGATGATACGAATGAAAAAACCTCCTCTCTCTATATAGAAGTCCATGGGGCCACAATGTAATCCTAGCCGACCTAACAATAATAATGTAAGGGCATAATAATAACAATATGGGGGTTACATTGGTACAACAATAACAATAAAGGGGTTACACTAACAACAATAAGGGACTATACTAGTAATATAAGGACCTAACAGAACCCTTCCCCTAAAACTAACATGATTTTTGTTCTTCCAAGTCTCCCATTACACAAAAATGGGAATAAACACTTGTATATCGCGTCCCTCTAGACCCCATTTTAGACAACATTAAATAGAGGGAAAATCTTTAGCCGAGATTTTTCAATATATAAAAATTAAAATCCAAACCTGTAAAGAAAAATTGCATGTGAGAAAGAGATGAGAAGCAATTTCATATTTCTTACCACACAAAGGACAGACTCTTGGACCCAAGAAACCCCTTTTGCATAGTTTGTCCCAAGTGAGTATTTTATTCTTCCACGCCAGCCAGACAAAAAAAATAATTTTGACGGGTGCTTTTATACTCCATATAAGCGCAAACCTGGTCGAAGATACCCCCAATGTGTGTTGGTATTTGTAGTTTTCAGAAACAACCACAGAGCTCCTTCTAATAATGTCATCCTAGGTAATGGTGTCACCCATCAGATTCCTGCACAAGCCAACATCCTTAGATCTCAGATATAATTGTTCCACTCTTCAGCCATGAAATCTAGTAAAATTATTTGAGAAGCATATTTCCAACATGGAATGTTATTGTTCCATCCTCTGATAGTATGGTCCAATAAAAATATTTCCCTTCGATGGAGAGAAGCAATAATATCCCCAATTAATAGGACGGAGTCAGAAAAACCAACAATCCTCTCAAAACCAATTAACATAATATTTCATTTGTTGAAAGACCATTTCAAACTTTGGAGAAACCATGGCTTGACCCTTTGAAAGCTCGCCCAAATATACGACCCCATTTTTGTACCGATCTCCAGCTGCTTGATCCAGTGTGAAATGTGTTTGTTTTTTGTTAAAATTATGAAACTACGGTAAAATTCCACTTTGGACGGCTCATATGATGAAGATAATAATTGCAATAGATTCCTCTTGAGAGGACCAAAATCGACCTAAATATCACCCTATTTGGTTAAGAAAAAGTTGATTTTTGAATTATTTTATTTATTCATGTATAATGGAATGGGTTGGCCCTAAGCACATGTGAAATTGGTTAGGTCGGCCCCAACCCCAAGTGGACCCTCATGAAATCCTATAAATAGAAGAGATCTCAAGCTCATTTGGACACAATCATCAAGCACTCTCTTCTCTCTTCTATTGTTTGGTTCGCACAGGTTTGTCAGAGAAAAGGTCATGCAAAGGGTCTAAAACTACAGGGTTGAAATTCACATGTATCTATGGTTTCTGAGTCACAGACGCTCGCACGTAACTGGAGTTTTTCATCCCTAGGTGATGGCACATAATGGTCTAGGGTTTATCCAATTTGTCATAGACGTATTCACAGAGTCCTTATGGGTGCGTCTAGGAGACTGAGGTTTCCACAGTCCAAATTTGTCATAAACGCACACACAGAAAGATCTAGTAGCATCCAAATCTACAATATATTCACGCACAGAGTCCTTATGGGTGCGTTCGAGAGACTGGTATTTTCGCAGTCCAAATCTACCATAGACGCACGCACAAAATGATTTGGTAGTGTCCATATCTACCATGGATGCACAAACAGAGTCCTTATGGGTGTATCCAGGAGACTAAGGTTTCTGCAGTCCAGATATGCCATAGACGCACACACGCAATGACCCGGTAGTGTCCATATCTTTCTTAAACACATGCACACAATATATTTGCATGCGTCCAGGACCTAAAGATGAGTTATCAGTATGAAAAAATGTTCAGCACAGTTACAGTAGCATCTAACAGTTAAACACAGTCTGTGATAGTGCATTACAGTCCTCAGAATCATGATCCTTAAGTATAAGTATGTTTAAGGTCATATTATGGATGTTCTAGTTATTTTTTTTCATTATGAAGATATGTATCATTGTAATCTCTTTTGCTGAATCATTTGATGACGATATAAGAAGAATAATTTGCAAGGGTTTTCCCCATAGAGGGTTTTTCCCTGGTCTCAAACCAATCCTCGTGTCTCTATGTGTGCATGCTTTTCTTCCATTTGTTCCTTTATGTTCCGCTGCATAGATGATGATGATGATATTGTTCTTTCTACGTATTTTCATATGTTTATGGATAATAATGTAAATTTGAATAATGATATAATGATATGGGGTGAACTTAAAGTGTTAATGAAGAAATGCAACTGTCAAATCAAAGAACAATTTATCCCTATAAAAACTTGACATGGCATCAGAGATGGGTTGAAGAAAAGTCATGGAGATCACCCCCATGGAGACACTTTTGATGGAAGTAAGAAGAGGATGGTGGAGACCTAAAATAATTCTAGGGTATGAAGAAAACCATAGGTATTTAATGCATAAGGTTTTGATTGCTAGGGTTTGAGAGAAACCCTGGTTTGTGAAAAAGATTCAAGATATGAAACCCTATCATGGTCAAAGTCAAGATGTTCATATACTTATGACATGGAATAGTCTCTAGTAGGCATGTTTGTTGATAAAGGTGTTTGATCTATGGATGGCTCTTGAAGCTTGGTTCAAGAGGGACAAGATCATCTCTCATTGAAGATAAGTATTCCTTGTCTAATGATGCTTCTTTGTGACTTTAGTCTTGTTTATACTTATGGATATAATTATGATGATTATTTATTATATCTATTGCGTGTATATTTTGAGTACCTGGATGTTTATAACCTCCTTAATGGCATGTAATCAGTGGATCCTTCTTAAGGATCATTTGATATGAAGGAAAGAAAAGTTAGATCTTGAAAAGGTAAAGAGGCACCTAGTGAAAATATGACAAGCACTACAAGTTGCCTATGTGAAGGTGCACATGTATCTGAATAATACAAGGTATGCATGGTATGTTGTATTTCAACAATAACATTGATGTCTAGGTTAGCCCTATGATACGTTGAGAATGTACCCTCCTCATATAGCTCATGCATGCATATGAAAGTGATTTGGAAATATGGTTCCTATGATGAAATGGTACTCCTGGTATTGAACATTTTGATCATGACAATCTTCTTGAAAGCTACTTATTGTTGATCTTGGACATAATGGTATACTTGATGTATGGCTAACATGTATCTCTTGGACACTTTGAAGAAGTCTAACACCTTGACTCTAGTAAATGATACTATTGATGATGTATTTTTTGTTATAGTAATTAAACCCAATAATATTGTAGAACAAGAGAGACAAGGTATGATCTTTAATACAATAGCTCGAGATAAGTATTTAAATGGTTTGTCATTTCAACTGTCTTTTTCATATAATTGATTTGAAAAGATGACAAAACTAACAAGGGTGACAATAAGAATAGTAGAAGAAAATAGTTTGAGATTGATCACAATGAAGGCTATCTGTAATTGACTATAGTCTTATCATTCACATTTTCTATCATTCAATATTATTACATTGTCACTTTGCATTCAAAAATTTCATTTCTACATTTTTGATCATTAAAGTTATTTTAAAATATTTATCATCTCAACAAATTGAGGTATCAAAGAAAAAATAAAATTTAAAATGACTCGATAAATCTCAAACATATTTAGCATATTTAACATGGTTATATTAATATTAGATGTATTTACATATTAGTTCCTCATATTATCGATAGATTTTCCTTGGCCGTACACAATTGAAACCAACCTAGACTCATCTTAACTCCAGATCTATCAAGCACCGAGAGGGATCAAATCTCTCGAGGTGCAAACCTTTCCTCAAGTTTTGTGCTCAAAAAAGAGGTTTCCACCTCAAGAGATTTTATCCCTCTCAGTGCTTAATAGATCCAGAGTTAAGATAGATCTAGGATACTAATAAATAAAATCTAGGTTAAATAAAAGAGGGGTGGATTTGAGAGGAATTTTTCTTCAACACTATCCGAAAGATTAAATTCAATAGAAAATTTTCACTAATATATGTTGGCCTTGAACTCTCCTTCAACCTCTCACGAATCCATATTAAGATCAAATGAAAATATGATATTAATTCCTTTACATGATAATATTGATAATGTTTGTGATAAACATGATGAATGCTCATGGAAAGAGAGATTGACACTATTTTGGTAAAGATTTATTGAAGGACCTAACTTGATCTTATTGATCATGATAAGCATGGAAACCATGATGATAGAGGTATAAATATGGGATTGATATTATAGATCTCCTACTACCTGCGGTCATGTCTTGATGGCATATGGTGAAAATGAATTCCCTAAATTGATGTATTGTTTGGATAAATAGTGTTATTGTGTTCATGATGTCACACTATCTGTTGCCATAATATTTCAAGTCTAAACCTTGATAAAATATTTTTTACATGATGCTGATGACATGATAGATATATGTTTATGATCTAACAAATCTGTTGTTGCATGACACTAGAAGCAACAGGATAGTGATGGATGAAGTGGATCCACAGTCAGAGGGAGAATATCTTCTCAAGATTCTTACCCATATTTTTATTTTCTTGTTGTACTATTGAATTATGATCAATGTGCATCTAAAAATATTGGATTGCAGCAAACTGGATCTCACACATAGTAGGTTTCATGTTCCGGACACTGGCACAGAAATAGGAGATTTCGTCCCTAGACGCACACATCCTAAGGCTAAGGTAGCGTCCAAGAAGCTAAAGACACTCTCGTGCTAACCTGAAGGGAGTGTCTAGGGGTTTGACTGTAGTTGACCATCATCCATGTTTCCTGAAGTTGTCTAAACTTTGAATCAAGGGATCTCTGTCATGTCCTGCCACTGTAAATTTATTTTTGAAGTTGTTGGGCTAAATTGTTGATCACTGTAAAATGAAGGATTGTGCATGAAATTAGATGATCACTTGGAAGATGTTAGTTCTACAGATGTGTTGCATATATTAGTAATATATGTAAGCATGAAAATCTTGATTGTTTGAACTGACCTTGTATTCTCAATTGACCAGGACATTCATATAGATATGTCATTATGTTTGAATTTAGTGCTACAAAAGTTTGACAGAATTTGGCTTATTGATATAGATGAGTTGTGTTTGGATCTTTGAAATTATGCTTAACAATGACTTAGAACCTTGAAATGATAATTGAGACATGTTTTGGGACTATAGATCTCTATATGGTAAAAAATTTGGACTTGACCTAATGACTAATGATTTGATCTGGTGATTGTTGATTTGACCTAATGTCAATACTATGTGTGAATAGTGACCTTCAGTGACTTATGTGGGTATTCAGAAAAATGGTTTGTATTAGCCTCCTTTCTCCTAGCACAATGGTTGAAGTATTGTTAATTGTGAATCAGTATGAAGATGGAACTTGCATGACTTAACCTTAATGTATGCATTTTCATCTAGTGAAAAAAAATTCTTGTGATGGAATGATATATAACAGTATTGTTGGCATGATAATAAAAGAATTCAAGACTTGATATAAGCTCTACCTGTCACCTGGTTGAAAGAATTGATACTATGATATTAGTGACTTTGACAATAGTTTTGATATGGGTTCTAAACTCTCGTGAGCCAACTTTGTTGATACAACATTGATTTGTGTAAGGTTGATTATGTTGGCTTGGTAAGGAATTATGATTGCAGAGAGCATTGCATTAAGAAAGCTCCTCGAATCAGATATGTCCATATTTGATAGTTATGTGATGAAGTGAGGATGGTGAGTTCCAAGGTATGGCCTTAATTTTTATTATAGTTTTGGTTTTACATATTGATGGTGTACTCTTGACAGGTGATGAGCCTTTGATTATCTAAGTAAGAGAGAGATGGCTTCTGAAGCTTGAAATGATGTGTCATGGCATGATGAATCAATTTCGGAAATTTGGGAAAGAAATCCTATATTTCAAATTTGTTGAAAAATGCTTTCGAATAATGGAAATGTCAATCCTTGGACGCTCTGATTTAAATGTTTTTGAACTTGTTATAGCATCTGACAGTTGATTGAAGCATTGATGTTCCATTTTTAACATCTTTCTGTATACATATATGATGTGCATATAACCTGAATAAATTCATGATTGAGTTGCTTCAATCACATAGAGTTTCCACCAAACATCCTTTGAAATATCTGCATGAAACATTCTATTTTTAAGGATGAGATATTTCTCCTATGGTATGTGACTACATGGATGTATTGTTGATCTTTGAGATTATTGTTGAAAAGCAAATTTGAGATGTTGCTTTTATATGATATCTACCATGATATCTTGGATGAGAGGTCCATAACACGACCGAGATTGAGTATGATGCTGCTAGTATGGATAGTTGTGAAGCTACATCTGATCATGATCTAAATATGACATGGATACATAATGATGATATAAAATCCCATATATATATTTTGGACTGAGATACTTCCATATATTGAGTCAATGCAGCTGTTCGAGACAAGCTTAGGCTTTTGAATGACACCTCCTTGAGAGGGAGGATGACTATGGTATCCTTTGTGATTTATATGATTATTTATTTTCTAACATAATATTTCATTTGATGTCTTGTATGAATAGGAATCAGCTACTATTGAGACAAGAAGATACCATATTTCAGTGTGATGAGAGCAACGTTGATCGAGGACACTGAGCCAACTCTTCCTTCCTAACTAAGCTCCCAGGGTGAGGAATTGAGATAAAGGGTTCCTAGGGTAGATGTGTTCTAGACAATAGGGTATGACCCCTATCTGTTACCCATATGGATAGAGATTTTTCTCCCCTCTCTTCATAGGGTGGGAGAACGTTGCTACCCTTTTTAGTCCTTGCAGAGTATACCCCAGTTGGCATCATACCTAGAATCAGGGCTTGTCGGGAATACCGCTCCCCATTTGGCTAATGGGTTGAGAGTGTACTTGGTGTGTACAACCCAAGTCGATTATGATGCAGGTGTTTTACCACATTATTATTCAGGGTCATCGATGGGAATATCATTAGGAAATAGGATGGGTTGAGATAACCCTATGCAGTTCCCGATTGAGATTGAGCTTCCCAATATGATCCCAGGGTCGAGATAGGCTCCCCCGCATGTTTGGATATCATGTTTCTCGATATGGGATTGTAGATGTATAACTCCCCTGTGAGAATTTGGGTCGATATGTGCTCCCCGATGTGGTTACAGGTTGAGATGTTCTCCTTGATGATATGATCCCTGATGATGATTGATGATGATATTTCGGGTAGTAACTCGCTGTAATATATTCCGAGCAGTAGCCTGATGGATAGAGGGTGGTAGCCTAAGCTACCCTCCGATAAAAAATTCTTCTTCTAAGTTTTGAGAATGTTTAGCATCCGAGCATATACAATTAAGAGATAAGCAGGAATAAGTAAGATAATTACACTGATTATTGGTGATGATGAAACAATAATATCATGATGACTACATGACATAGATGATTAGTGATGATACATAATTACACTTGAAAATACCAGAATGGCATACTGATCGATGAATAGATTTTGGTAGGTGGAATTCTCCCTAGTTGAGAGGGAGTGTTAAAATTATGAAATTGTGATTAAATTCCACTATGGACAGCTCATATGATGAAGATAATAATTTCAATATATTCCTCTTTTCAAGAGGACCAAAATCGACCTAAATATCACCCTATTTGGTTAAGGAGAAGTTTCTTTTTGAATTATTGTATTCATTCATGTATAATAGAATGGGTTGGCCCTAATCACATGTGAAATTGGTTAGGTCGGCCACAACCCCAAGTGGAACCTCATGAAAGCCTATAAATAGAAGATACCTCAAGCTCATTTGGACACAATCATCAATCACTCTCTTCTCTCTTCTATTTTTTGGTTCATACAGGTTCTTCGAAGGAAAGCTTGCGCAAAGGTTCTGAAACTACAAAGTCGAAGCTCACACATATCTAGGGTTTATGAGTCATAGATGCTTGCATGTACAAAAAAATTTCATCCCTAGGCGCTAGCACATAATGTTTTAGGGTGTGTTCTATCTACCATAGACACGTGCACAGAATCCTTATGGGTGCGTTTGGGAGACTGAGGTTTCCGCAGTACAAATCTGCCATAGACGCATGCACAAAATGATTTGGTGTTGTCCATATTTTCTATAGACGCATGCACAGAGGCCTTACGGGTGCGTCCAGGAGACTGAGGTTTTCACATTCCAAATATTCCATAGAGGCACACACATAGTACTTAGGGGTGTGTCCGGGAGATTGAGGTTTCCGCTGTCCAGACATGCCATAGACACATGCACAGAATGATCTGGGAGCATCCAGATATGTCTTAGACGCACACACACAATATCTATGCATGCGTCCAGGACCTAAATATGAGTTATCCGAATACAAAAGTGTTCAGCATTGTTCATCACAGTGACAACAATATCTAGCAGTTAACTACAATCCATGACAGTGCATTACAGTCCTCATAATCATGATCCTTGAGTATAAGTATGTTTAAGGTCATATTATGGATTTTCTAGTTGTTTTTTTGCATTATGAAGATATGGATCATTGTACTCTCTTTTGCTGAATCATTTGATGATGATCTAAGAAGAATAATTTGCAAGGTTTTTCCCCATAGTGGGTTTTTCCCTGGTCTCGGACCAATACTGGTGTCTCTAGGTGTGCATGTTTTTCTTCCATTTGTTCCTTTATGTTTCATTGCATAGATGATGATGATGATATTGCTATTTCTACATAGTTTCATATGCTGATGGATGATAATGTAAATATGAATAATGATATATTTATATGGGGTGAAATTAATGTGTTAATGAAGAAATGAAACTATCAAAGAAAAGAACAATGTAGCCCTATGAAAAATTAACATGTTTATGGTATTTCGAAAAGATTATCCATCCCCATATGCCTCCACCAAATAGTGCCCTCCATAAATATTTCAGGAGCATAGAACAAAAAAAAAAACACAGGTATTCAGGATACCCCACCCATCATAGTGTTTAGGTTTTAACAGAGATTCCCAGGCCACAAGGTGATATTTATGATCAGACCCCGAACGCGACCACAAGAAATGAGCAAGACGAGATCGGATATGGGAACATATGTGAGATGGAAGAGTAAACAGATGCATCCAATATGTCGCCATTTGCTGGAGAACACATTGAATCAATGTATATCTACCTCCTAGGGAAAGGCAACGGTATGTCCAGACCTGTATTTCTTTGTCAAATTTTGTGATCAGCCATGCCCAATCCTCACTTCTGTAGCAAGTCGGCTTTATTCTAAAGCCCAAGTAAGTAAATTGTCTTGTAGTCTATTCACCTTCATGCCAAATAGATCTGCAATATAGTTGATATCAGAGATATTACCATTAGAAAAATAAAGACAAGATTTGTGATTAGAAAAATAAAGACAAGATTTGTGACCGTTCAAGAAAAGGCCTAAAGCCTCCTCGAACCGCTAGAAAATATAATTAAGAGCCTCCCATTAATCTCACACAATCACCCCAAAAGTGAGGATATCATCAACAAAAAAAGGTGAGATATGTTTACATGAGGCGCCATTTTCCAGCCCTGAAAATTTTCCAAACCCCAATCAAAAGAAATCTTCCTATTGAAACCGTCCATGACCAATATGAAGAGCATAGGAGATAAAGAATATCCTGACGTAGTCCTCTATACGCATGGAAAAATTCAGTAGGAAAACCATTAATCAGGTTCGCAAGCCAAATTTTGGAGACACATGCCATGATCCACTCCACATCTTTGTGCTCCGAATTGATCTTTACAAGTATGATCCTAAGCAACCTCCAGTCCACACAATCGTACGTTCTCTGCAAGTGAATATTCATTACAACAACCTCCTTTTTCTTTGCATGAAAAGTGTGTATACAGTCTTTTACTATTGCAATAGCATCATGGATGGACTTGCCATGTAGGAACCTAAATTTTTCCATGGAAATATGTGCAGAGAGGGGTCCTTTAATCCACTTAGCAATTAGCTTTGATATACGATTGTATATAATGTTACACAGTGAGACAGGCTTGAAATCCACGAAAGTGGCTGGTGCACTAACCTTTGGGATCAAAATAAGGAATGTCGACTTTATGGAACTAGAGCTGTATTTTATAGTCTTAGATTCCCCAACCATATCTCGAATAGTTTTCCCAATAAGTTCAAAGAGGTGTAGAAAAAATTCAATCTTCCATCCATCTAGACCTGGCACTTATCCTTTTCAAAATATTTGAGAACGGAATCGACGTCCTCCAATGATATAAGGCGGTTGAGAAACTCATTAACATCCTGGTCAAACATAACCGAGTATTTTTCAACTACCCACAGTTGGTCATCAATATGTACCGCAGGTCTCTTCTTGAAGAGGCCCCCAAATTATTTGGCCACCTCCTGTCGGATTTCCACATTAGAGTATTTGTAAGATCCATCTTCACCCATTATATGCCAGATAACATTCGAATTTCACCACTGATTTACAAATTTATGAAAAAAAATCGTATTATGATCACCTGCATGTATCCATATATCACGACGCTTCAGCCTCCAGGTGTACTCCTGAATCATAAGAATTAGTTTCCTCCGTTACTCCATAAATCTCATTCGGTCGAGGGTATGCTTAGAGGGTCAAGTATCCTTGAATCAACGAGTAATGTCATGAATTACAACTGATAGTATTTTCATTTCAGCATATAACCAGGCCTTTTTTCCCCGCTCCCATGTCCTTACCCGATTCTTAAGAGTAGACAATATCCCAGAGATGTAGTCCATAGTCGATTGACCCGGTAAGCATCCAAAGGAATCCTAGACATCATAAACCAATTTATTGAACTCATAATCCTCTAGCCAAGTCTTGTTAAACTTAAAGGGGATGCCCCTCCGTGCCCTTTCTTTCCTCCAACGTAACATATTAGGGAAATGGTCAGAAACATACATTTTCACCACCTGCGACCTTATATTACCCATAATTTCAAATAGACTTTGATGTACCATAAAGTGGTCCAACCTCTTACCAACATAGTCTGCCCCACTTCGTCCATTGTTCCAAGTGGGTTCAAGGGGATAATGACAAACATCGACCAAATGATTTACGCCAAAGAGAGAAACAAGTTGATTAGAGAATGGGTCCTTTATGTCCCGAAGATCCCCAGTATTCATCCCGAGACAAAATCACATTAAAATATCCTGCAATAATCAGCGATCCAATGTTAAGGATGTTCGACAGTCGATTCTAGAAAGCATTTCGGTAGGCATATGGGGCGTATAAGTTCCAAATGTGGATCTTCTCAGGAGAGCCCTAGATATGACCAGAGAGCAATATGTCTGAAAACAATTTGTAGGCTCTAAAATCTACCCAATACGGGTCCCATAGGGCAACTAAACCCCCCAATAATCCACAAGAGTCTAAAGCAACAATACACCAATTTGGACCGATCAATATAAAGTAATCCATAGATGTGGATGAGTCAACCATGGTTTCCCGAATGAGTACAATAGTCGGTCGTAGAGAGGAAAAGCGGTAGCGTAAATAAATCCTTTTAGCGATGTCCCCAAAGCCGCATATATTGTAAGACAGAATGGTCATCTGGGACGAGAGGCAGGGGGAATACCAGTTGTAAGGGCCCTGAACAAGGAGGTATCCAGAACAGGGATATCATGGAGGTCACTATAGTCGAAAAATAATTGTTTTCCATACATATGTACCCTAAAGTGTCGACTTCCCCTGCCCACTAGAGGGCGAGTGGTAATATTTTTAATAGACATAGGAAAAAAGATAAGGAAAGGGTCCTTAGAAATTACTTTTTGAACTGTGACCACAACAAGGTCCATATTCGGGTTTAGTTAAGGGAATCCAGGTCACTATCCATAGAGTTATGAGGGGAGGGCAGGGAAAACGTCTCAGTGGGAGAGGACTAACAGTCCGATGAGGGAGGAATTGTAGAAGGCCCAAAAGCAGTGGGGCAAGACATCCCAGGTAAAACTACTAGTATGAGGAAGAAACTAAGGTATATTCATAAAACACTTTTACAAAATTAAAAATAAAATAAAATAAATTCACTAATAAATTTATTATATGTATATTTATCATTATCATTATCTCAAAACAAAATTCAAAAAATAGGATATTCAAGCTTTGTATATGAAAATAAGCTCATTAATTATTTTTTACACTTGAAAACCATGTAATTCGAGAAAATACCTTTCACGTTATTTAACCAATCGTATTCCCTCTTTGTTTCGATAATCATGGAAAATAAATATAACAAAATTAACAAATTACACATAATATTATAGAATTACATGAAAATAAAACAAATACAAATTTTTCATCCAACGTGATATTATGGATGTGTGCCCCCCGATCGGGGTGAGAACCAAGGTAATAGGACAAGCGGTGGCAATCGGTCGGAACACCGCCCTACAGACAATTAAGGATTATCATGATGCACCGCCAAAAACGATTAGCAGTGTGGGTGGTGGCATGCTTTAACGTTATGATGAATGTAACTTGCGTTGTTGGCTTTTCAGTGCTCGGGAGGGAAGGAAAGTTTGAGGTAATGTATATACCCCCCTCGCCCAAAAAACTCATGCAAACATTACAGAGTTTACGGAGGGCAAAAGCTTGGGAGCTGAGGAGGGAGAACGATTCAGAGGATAGGTATGTATATGTTCCTGTCCCCATTTTAATGAATCCGCCCATGCATAATCGGACCTGGTTAGATACTACAAGCCATGCTGGGATTTTAAATTGTATGCTTTGCTCTTTACCCCCACTGAAAATCCCTTTCCGCCCCTGTTTTAGAGACCCTTGTCGAAGTGTTAAAGTCAATAGAAGTAGGGCCATTACAATGAACAGTGATACTATGCAGGAAATTTGCGTTCTGTGGTGTCTGTGGTGCTCACCATTAGGCCCTAGGTTAAATTACAGAATCTATATGAGTCGTGTTATACCCAAGACCCTCATTAGCAGATTGAATTCGAAAAATGATGCGGTTGATTGTATGAATACTGGTTTAGAATCTGTTATTAGTTTGAAGGCTGAGGATGTAAAGGGCTGTCAAGACGCCTGTAGGTGCATGGCCAGAGTAGTGTTAGCTGACAAGGTTGATGTTCTTCCACCCAAACCTGAACCTGATACTCACGACCATAATTATAAAGTTCAAATTCACTTCAATTGCCTTGTCTCTAAGGTTTGCGTTTCTCATGTTTTGGATGGGACTATCGGAATGCATGGTAATAGAAGCAGGGGTTTTATCATGACTCTGGGTTTTGTACCTGTTATTATTTCTCTGTGTGTTATACTGGATAGGACCAAAGCCAGTATGGGAAAGCGCAGTCTCCGTTCAGATATAGCAAAAGGAAAGCAAAAGGTCCAGACAGAACAGGAGCCAATGAAAAGAGGCAGAAAAACAAATAAAGAACATTTAGAGAAGCTAGTGTTGAACTATATAGTGGGTAATTCATCTCCCACCAGAAACCAAATTCGAGGATGGGAAAGAGAGTTGCAGATAAATCCTGAAGATAATGAAGCTGCAGCAGATATCCTGGACTTCATTCAGGACCCTGGCAATACTCGGGGACGCTTCACCTTATTCAACCAAACTATTCACACTTATTGGCTAATGAAATGCCTCTTGGCAAAAGCAATTCAGAATGCACAACCTCCAGAGTATAAAGTACAACCAAAGACTGAGTTATTCCTCAAAGATCTGCTGGAAAATATTGATACCAACTTGCAGCATATTAAATTTACCCAGCATCAAGCTATACAGAGATTGGATGACAGGATGGGACGACTGGAGAAACTGCTACAACACATGCAACAGGTTGATATGCCGGGGTCTCGGGCCAATGACCCAGCCCCGGTGTCCTCTTCAGATGAATAGCTACTTTTAAAACTTCCTGTTTTATGGTTTTTTGGAAAGTTTTTGAACTAAGTTTATATGATAAGCTTGAGCATATAGAAATAGTAGGACAACTAGCTCATGCGATGTATAGAAGAAGAAGACAATTTCATTTTTGGCAAACTTTTAATGGTATTAGATGGCCAACAGACCTGGTTTCCTGCGGGCAGGTTGAGGCCAAGAATGCTTATAATACTGTAACCTGTCTTTACATATAAATAGAAAATGGAAAGTACCACTAAATTAACAAAAAAAAAGATATTATGGATGTGTGGAGTGAGTGAAGATTTTATTCAATTTTACAAGCTATCATTTATAACTATTTATGGTTGATTTACTCAATTGCTTTTATCGAAATAATTATTTGTTTCTATTTTTGCTAAGGACTAAAGCTTTTGCTTCATGATCGTACTCTACCCACCCTTATTAATTTGGACGATTTTAATGTGCATAACTAAAGTTTTCATATTTTTATTTTCCTATTTTTCAGTGTCTCACAAATCATTTAAAAAAAGAACTAATTTTGTAAATGGTGATTTCGTTGGTGAGGATTGTGACAGTGATATTGTATGCCTATTGTTATTCCCAACAATGTCAAATTCTGCTACAATGGACCCTTATGTAAGTGAAGGGGAAGAGGGGAGGCATGCATAATCACTCTTAACCTTACTTATATTTCCTTGACACAACATCTTTTTACAACCATTGTATGATGGTTGTGAAAACAATTTTCATACGTTGGTTTTCAAAAGCAGTGTGGAGCTCTTTGCATAGTGGTTTTTGTAGAGATCCTTTAGAATTCGATATCTAATGAGGCATGGCCACATAAGAGAGATGGTGGGGGCCACGCCAAGTCGTGACTATCGGGAAATTCCTAGTAAATTATGTAAATACAATAACAATAGTTAATGAAGATTAATAAGAGGTATATCAAGTTTATGAACACTTCTTCCGCAATAAAAAATTAGGTTAACATAGAGTTCAGTGAAAATATTCAAACCAATATCGAGATAATGTGCTCAATTAAAAATATATACTCCATGTACTCTACGACAACAACAAGAAACACACACACACACACACACACATATATATATATATTATTTTTTTTATTTTTTTTTCTTCCCCTCCCCTTCGGGCCCTCCATGTACTTTTGGCATCCACAAATAATATGTGTGTTTGTGTGTGTGTGTGTGTGTGTGTGTGTGTGTGTGTGTGTGTGTGTTTTCAAGATAAATCCCCTCTATGGATAGAGGCAATTTCTCTAGCCCTAGAGTGGGTCTAGCAACACAAGATTCTTTCTAACATAATATTTCTTAACTAATGCTTACAATGCAATGAGGAAAGAGACATAAATACCTTTTTCCAATCATTATCCTTGGATCCATTGATGGTGACATTGATCCATGATCCTTGTAGGCCCACTTCCTGCTACTAATGGCACGTGAATACCTGCGAATGATCAAGAGACAACAAAAAATGTGATACAATACATAATAAATGTAAACACTAGTTATCTAGCAGATCAAGGAGTACCAGAATATTTGCATAACCATGTACACAAATATAGAAATCACATCAGATGTTATTATTGATAAATTACAAAAGGACAACTTACAACTAGGCCTTGATGTTGGAGTCATCCTTAGGTGAAAAACTGAGTCCTTCACCTAGCTCAAAAGCATTCCTTCCCCCGAGCACTTAGGCTTAATCATGATGCTAGCATGCAAAGGGATGAGAGTTCAGACGAGTCTGAAAATGATCAACCAAGCTCTAAAATTGGGGGAATGAGGGATGTGAATTTATAGCAAGCGAGATGAGGTTGGGAGCCCATAAAAGGAGGAGGAAGGCCCACTTTCTAAGGGATGATCACCCATGGATGAGATCAAGGCTCTAAAATGAGAGAGCTAAACCTTATAATCTCTGTTCAACAACCAACGCACGACCCTTGAGATTCTAGAGGTCGAAGATTCTCCTCCATTTGAGGAAGCACTACCAGAAAGGGGATCAACATGGTTTTCCAAGAAATTAGGGAGATGACAGCGTTGCACCAGAGCTGAGAAAAGGACATCAGTGCAGTCATGGCACCAGGAAGAGCGTTGACCTAGGAAACTACGAATTGACCAAGTTTCTTCAGTAATCTTTCAAGGAAATCTTCTTTGGATCTTCAAGGGGATATGTTAGCATATTTCTTGATGATGGAAACATCTCATAGGATTTTTCATGAGGAATTTTAGGATCAGGGACAAGAAAATGAGCATGGTGACAAATTATTGTGTAACAAATGTCCCCTAAAGCATGAAGGCAGAACAGGGAGTGATGGCTGAAATGCTTTATGAACCAAGGCAAGGAATGCAGACCACCTTCAGAAAACCTGCCAAATCAAACATTTTACAAGATATGACATCTCTGGTATAAATATGCCTAACCACATAATGCTTCACTGGGCATCAAATGACGCATGAACCCACGGTAAGGTCACAACCATCCGTCTAAAAGAGATCATAGAAACAGATTCACGACATGGACGCATCCATTACATATAGATAGGATCATGAATACTCAATAACTCCTCGTAGCCTGGATAAAAAATCAGATGCGACCCAGGCTCTTCACTGCGATATCAATTAACCCAATGCACGAATCTAGCCATGCGAATAAATATTTTGGTGTTGAACATGGTATAAACCACCTGATTACCGATCAATTATGAGAAACGTTAACATGCACGAGAGAGACCACCAATAATGACGATGGACCTCAAGGTGAAACAACACAATCTACAAGTGTGGATAAATGTGTCGAAGTCCAACACTTGCAGAATAATTTGATCGAAGGCCAATGAAGTGAACCTGTCGTCGAACACAAATAACTTGCCATTGAGGCATGCAAGCTCCAAGGTACTGAACACAAGTTTCTAAATCACCGTCCCAGATAATGAGCTAAAGTCGACAAGAATTGATTTGTCGAAGGAGGGTCATGATTATTCCCACATCATCAACATGAAACAACATATATATTAATATGATAAGAGTGATTCAGGATTGTAACAGAGGAGGTCAGATAAGCAGAGAATGTTTGACAAAAAGGAATTATCTTGAAAATATTGACGACACGACTCCGGAATGTGGCAGCATTTGACTCAAATAAGATTAGAGGTCATGTTGACAAAATTGGTAATCAGATGCGAGGCAAACGGATTTTCCAAACCCATGGAGGCAAAGTGATGAATGTAGGATTTCCCCAACCCGACACAAATTGCAGATGAGTCTCATGTTCAAGAGTGACAAGCTGCCCAAAATACACAGAGGATGTTCACTTTCAATTTCCCCCCATTATTTCTAACGAGTACCTCTTTATTTTTTATAGCCAGCATGAAGAGGATAGCATATGTTGAGCATGTAAGTTCATTCTTTGAATCCATCCTAGTAAGTTTAATGAGTCCTAGGAAGGAGGAACCCGGTCTCATCATGGTGGCAAGTCTTTCGTCATTTAATCTTTAATGATTCCAACGAAAGGTAAAATCAGTAAATTTTCATGTTTAAGGAGTGTGAAAAGAAACAAAAAGAAAACTCCATCATGTCTCTTTTCGTAAGTCGTATCTCGAATCCAAAAAGGTAGAAAGCTATGTCCGAGAGAACCTCTTGACCATGTTCAATCAAGGTATTCCTTTTTCATAAATAGTTAATCTCAACCTAGAAAAAGGGTAAATGTATACTAAGATCACGTCATTTCATTCACTTTAACGAGTTCAAAATGACAAGTACTCAGTAATATTTTCATTTTTTGAGAGTCAGAAAAGAGCTGAAAGTTGACTCCAAGGGGGTTCCTTTTTCTTAAACATTTAACGAGCCCGAAAAATAGATAAAATTCAACTCGTTTGCATCGGAAACAATCATCAGTAATGTGAAAGTCCTATTCTTCACATAAACAACAAACATCATGAATATCAAGGAAAAATATTAAAATATTGGTGAATTTTTTTCAAAAATCTATAAGTAGACCAAAAAACAAAATCATTTTCACCTTTATATTTTGAGAAGAGCATTTTGTCCATTTTCCCTCTGAATTTAAAATCAGTGGTGCAATCGATCCAAGACACCATTTTTCGATCCGTCAGCATCAAGTAAGAGCTCTAAACCTCCTTTTCAATTTAATTATATTCATTTGGCATTTGGTTTTACAATTAGGGAGTTTAGGGGGCGGAATTTCAAAATTTAAAATAGTCTGTGACCAACGTGATTTCAAGCTATCGGGGTCGCGTTGGTTGTGTTTAGCCTGTTAGGGTAGAACGCCACCAATGCCGAATTATTTTGGATAGACGCACTGGCCGGGGGAAAGATTTTAAAATGAGAAAATCACCTAACTCCAACGTTAGTTTCCAAAAATAATTCAATGAAAGCTCCTAAAAATCCAATTGGATATATTTTTTAGGTTCTTTCGTCGAAGATGTCGGTCAAATGGAAAGAACGAGGCCATGAGGTGGAAGACCACCAAACCTTGCAAGATCAAAATTGCTTTGATGCTTTGTGCAATTGCGGATTGTTTAAATTCTTCCAAACATCTGGTTTAAGAGATCAATTGGAGCTTCTCCAATACTTAGCCAGTATCCGGGACGTGGACCGGCAGTTGTTTGTCATCAAGGACAAATAGTTAGAGCTATATGTGATGGAAATCTATTTCATCACTGGACCGTCCAAGAGAGGGTAGAGGATTCAACTCTCTGGAGCTTGCACAAGGGGTGAGAGTACAAGCATGCCATCCAGAGATACTCTCCTGGGGCACGGAAAATAAAGAGTGGGAAGGTAGATATTTCAATCCATCAGATTGCTTCCCCTGCGTGCCATAATACACTGCATCATGATAGTGGTAGGAGCCCAGGCATTGCATGAGGCAATAAAATCTCAGTTCCAATACACACTAGACTACTTGGCCGCAACTATATATGTTCAACTGATGTAAGGGGTTTTTGGCTAACATGAAGAGCCAACTAGCCAAGTGCAAGAGAGGGAGACTGAAATAGTTCGGGTACAGGAAATTCGGGTGAGCTTATTTCTGGAGAGAGTATCAGTGGCTAGAGATCCTTGATCTAGCCCCGAGGGATCCGAGGTTGATGAGATGGTGCGACATAATGCCCCGACAGGGAGGGGGGCAACAGATGCATTTCCCTAGAGCCTTTTTCAGTTTCTTATGGCATCAAATTATCGTAGTTGAGGACTACGCATATGCCGACATCGACTTCAAAGGATATCTGGATCTTCCAATCGCATGAAGCACACAGTGGACCGATGAAGGTGAAATTTTTTTTTTAACATTTTTTACTTTTTAAATGTTTTTTTAATGTATTCTGAAACGTAATTATGATGTTTTTACAGAAATGGGTCCTTAGAGACCTCCCAGCATGTCACCGATTGCATGGAGGGTATCCCGTCTAGCATAGGATGCTCCTTATGAGGAGGGAGAAGACACATTAGCTAAGCTGGAGCAGAACCTATTTGACCTCACGAGAGGCATTCCAGATTATGCTACATTCGATGAGATTCCACTGCGCTTTCAGAGACATACAGTCGGAGTTCTGGGCAGACTACGTCGATTACTCTGGCGAGTAATTCGAGCAGCCATGTGATACAATGAGCACCATGTGGGCAGATAACAACCCTATTTATACATTTGTACTGATGTAGGCTCGGAGAGCCATTTTTGTAACAGAACACATATTTTTTGAGCTTTTGGATGTAACACAATTACATACGTATATATATATATATATATATATATATATATATATATATATATATATATATATATATATATATATATGTTTGTGTGTATGTTTCAGATAGAGTTCAAGAATGAACTCAGCTGACTTAATTATGTCATGATCAATAGAAATAGACCCACATTTCTACCATTAACACTGCGTTTGAGCATTACCTCGGCCAATTTTGTGAAAAGAATGACAGTAGCAATGAAGTGCCCATGCCCCCTGGCCGAGTAAGGGTTACGAAGCATGGAAATAATTCCCTTGAGGGTAAATGACCAAACGATAAGAGCAAGATCGAAGGGAGTGGATGGATCATGCTTTTGGAAGAAAGCAGTGTAAATCTTGAACTCATGGGGAGAACAAGAAACCCAGAAAAGTACATTCTCGATAATCACAGAGATGTCAAATGAAATGGTCAGAGTGATATTTCCCATGTTCCCTTTGGACAACACTTCATGAATTAAATCCAGATTCTGAAGTGGGTTAGTCGGCACTAGCGAAGCATAGGATTCTAGACATGCAGAGATGTCAACTGGGATTGGGAGAAACTAGGAATGATGATGTCCATCGTCCCATGGAGTTTCTTCGAGAGACATTACCTCCACGATATTCTCGCCTGTGGGGAAAGTATCATTCAAGGGATTAACAGAGTCTCGAGAACCAAACCAGGGAGACTGTGCATAAGTGGCTAGAGAGGAAACCAAATGAGTATTGGTTTTGGATGCAGCCTCAGAAGCAATGAGAATAACTTGATACATTTTATCTGCCGAGCTAAGAGGCATAACGTCACCAAAACTCTCGAGCAGGTCGGGATTGGGAATAATCCATGGATCACGACTAGTTGAGATCATATAAAACAAGGTGATATTCAGAGGCGGAAGAAAAAAAATCCCATAAGGGACAAGTCTTTTAACAGACCCTACCTAATGTTCTCATAAGGTGAAGCGGCCTTCCCAACATACATCGGAATGTTACCTGCTGAAGATTCAGAGGGTGATAAAGTCAACTGATCGACAATCATTATCTTCCCTTGATGAGGGAAATGGAGGACGCGAAAGAGGGTGGAGACCACACAAACCATAATGTTTGTCCAACTATGTCCAAGAAGGAGATTATAGTTCAAGTTGGCGTCTACCACTTCAAGTTCCATGGTTACCATTTTCCCCTCCAACAGGATGGGAAATGCCTTGAGAATACCGTACAGTCAAGAACCTCTACCATCGAAAGCTTCTAAGGTATCAGGGATTGACTTAATGGGGGAGAGTCGATGGATTTCCAGCATGTGACAAACATGATGTAGGTCGAAGCGCCTTCATCAATGACAATCTGATGAATAGTCTTTCCCATAATGGTAACTTGGATCAGAAGAGCTACCTGAGATGGGAGGCAAGGAACAAAATTCTCGATATTGAAAGTAATCAGACTATAATTTGAAGGATCAATCCCTCCAATAGCGGAGAGTAGTGCCTTTCGTTGTGATGGGCATGACTGAAAGACCTCCAAAGTCGACAGCGCTGAAGGCGCTTGAGCCAGATCTTCTACAATATTGTAGTTTTTTGCTACTCTCACATTTGGATTGTAAGATGATTTCCGAATAACACCTTTTGGGGGTGCTTGGATGATGGAGTCACTACTTGGTCTCTCACTCTGGAGAGGACCAGAGGTAGGAGGCGTGAAAGAGGAAGGGTGATCTGTAGCTTCCAGTTCCAAAGGAGCCTTGGATGGATTGGGATAATCTCTCATTCTCGTGGTGATGGAAACAGATTGTGTTCCAGCCATGAACACTTGAGAGCTTCCAAACAATTGAGCTTGATCTACCATTTGCATCTACTGGGAAGGGAACGATTATTTCAAAACAGCTGGAGTCTCACGTGGGCCCTTCAAAAGATGGGAAACTTTGGCACGCCGAGGACAATCCTTGGTGTAATGATTGTCATCACATATCATACAAGGATATTTGGGCTTACGTGTTGAGGAATCACCCGCAGATGACTTCATTGAATCCTGTTTAGGGTTTTCAGATTTAGACTTGCCTTTAACCTTATTCTTACCCTTCAAGTATTTATCTGCTGCGATAGATTGAACAGAATTTACCTCTAAGGTTTTACCAGGATTGTTCTGGTTATGGGAAGGAGTAGGGGGTGCAATGGCAGTAGTGGATTTAGACTTCGAAGAATTTTTAGGCACACTACTATCAGTATGAGCAACTCTCCCAATAACACCATCCATAGGAGGCGTAACAGGAGACTGTGATGATGCGGGATAATTCGAAGGATGCAGAACATCAGGTAATGACTCATATAGAGTCCTAGACTGGGAATAAACCAATCAAGGTAATGAGCTCCAGAAATGACCTCCTCTTCCGTGACACACCCACCCATTGCAAGATATTTTTCAATCTTGGGAACGAATGATTTCGTAAACCATTCGGTTAACAGCTGATCAGGGATCTCAAATTTGATGGGGCGATGATGACGCCGCCATTCATGGATGTGATTTGATATATGCATATAAGTTGACTGTTTCAAAAAAGTGAGAATATGGGTGTCGGTTTCATACTAGACATACAACTAGAAATGAGTGAGGAAGGCCATAGCCAAGGAATTGAAATCGAAGAAAATTCCTCGAGGGAGCTCAATGTACCATTTGGCCGCAGCACTTGTCAAAGTATGCTATAAAAGGCAAAGACGAATAGAATCGCCAACCCAAGAATTAGACAAACACCACAAATGGTATGTCATCACATGGGTTTGGGGGTCTACCCCAGATTTGCCTTTAAACTTCGGGCAATCTCCTGGAATATTCATTTGAATTGGATGGGGTCATTTGTGAGCTTTGACACATCTGGAAATTCCAACCATTAGGGGAATTTTGAGGTCTAAAATGGGCCTCCTAAGGAAATTATAAAATAATAGTGGAAATAATAAAATAATATTTGATTACATCATCAAATTTTAGAGGGAAAAAAGTAAAAACTACTTTTTCAACTCATATTTTGAGCTTATCTCACTAAGGGTTTACTAAAATTTCGAGCAGGAATACTTGTTGGATGAAAATTTTAATTCCTCGTCCAAGGAGTACCCATGTTGCATACTTTTGATGCACTTTGGTACATGAAAAATGAAAAATACATAAAAAAACGTGGTTGAAATCACGTTTTTTACGTATTTCTCATTTTCTGTGTAGGAGGGTCCATCAAAAGTATGCAACATGGGTACTACTTTGATGAGGAATTAAATTTTGCATCCAACGAGTATTCCCGCTCAAAATTTGAGTAAACCCTTAGGGAGATAAGTTCAAAATACGAGTTGAACAAGTTGTTTTATTATTTTATTATTTTTTAATCTTTTTACTTTTTTACTCCAAAAATGGTGAATCATCCCCCATGGTTGACATCATCTTGAATCCTATTGGTTCTTATAAATTTTATTTTAGCTATACATTTTTCTTAGGAGGCCCATTTTAGACCTCAAAATTCCCCTAATGGTAGCCAAGAATGGCAAGGGAAGATGATGAGACGAGAAAGGTCAGGGGTTCCAATGTGATTGATAAGGATTCTTCCCCCAATAGGGTGGATTAGGACCCGGATATGTGTATTTCCCCCATGGCTAGTAAGGACCTTGTTGTAAATATTGATGATAGGGACCTTGTTATGGTTGTTGATACATCCCCTGCGTGAACTGAGGCTACGGACCTTGTTGGACATGTTGTCCAGGATAAGGTCCTAGCTAAACATGAGGTCCAGTTTTCAGTCCCTATTGAACGTAGGGTCCAGCCTCAGGTCCCTGCTGAACATAGGGTCCAGCTTGAGGTCCCTGTTGAACATAGGGTCAAGCCTTTGGTCCTTGTTGAACATAAGGTCTAGCCTGAGGTCCTGGTTGAGCCTGCTGGTACTAAGGAATCTGTTGATATGAAGCACCAGGTTGAGGCCCAGACTGGGGTTGTTGGTACTGACCTTAAGGAAATGGCTGGTACTGAGTACCAGACTAATGAGGGAAAGGACCAGATTGACCCAGAAGGAGATTCAGACCAACTTGGGTGTAAGAACCAAAATGAGGATTAGTCGCAACAACACTCACCAAAGGCTAGGGTTATTGGACGCACTGCTAAGATACGCTTGGTTGAGGAACATACTGACATTGCATGTTCTTCCTTTAAACATAAGGAATGTTAGTTTGTTGAACATACGAATATGCTACGTTCGGTTGTTGAAGGGGTTTTTGAAATTCAAAATATTGAACATGAGGTTATGATGCCCCAGTATAGACCCAGAACTCACTTTCTCCCCACCCAATAGGGAAGGCACATAGAGAGGCTTAGACTACCCCCTAGGCACGGATGAGACCGTGGACTTCCCACTCAATGGTGGGATTGCAGTAATCGTAGATGGCGAATAAGGGACGGAGAATCCAAATGACACGGTCATTTGACCAATGATGACCTTCAGTCAAACAATAGGTTGAGACACCGCAGCTACATTCGAAAGGAATGGGTCGGAAGACGGAGGAATAAAATTTGACCAAATGGGATCCATAAATAAGGGTGTACCACTGGAAGCTCCATATATGAGATTTCCCAAAGAGTTATAACCATACGAGAGTGTAGACCCAACATAGCTAGATGGTATTTTGGTTCCACTACTTGAATCGTGAGGCATGGATCCGAACAACTCTCCCTCTGAGGGAAATACCAATGAAGAAGCTTCCGAGATATAAGAGCCATAGGTTTCCTAAATATTTCTTTAAGGAGCGCTCACGAATGGAAAATCATTAGCATTATATGCCATTTCGTTAGGAAACAACCGATGGCCAATAGAGCGAGATGCTACCGGAGAAGCACGAAAAGGGTTTCTGGGTTGATCAAAAGCGCTGTAAGATTGTTGAGGCAAGACTACAATCAGATCAAAGAGTATATTTTGAGGAAAGGTCGAGAACTGTGCAGATGGTTCGGGGCTTTCCGGCTCAGATTCTTCTGATGTGATCCAAGGAGAATCGTCAGGACATTCTCGATATAATATGAGTTGAACACTAATGACAATTCCAAGCTCTTCACCTTGCGCTTCGAGGGGTCCAACCAAAAGATGAGGGACCTCAGGAGGAGGTTATTGAGATCCATCAGAGGAGGGAATGGGTGAATTCAATGATTCATCCACGATGACCTTTCAAAATAAGATCAAAAAGGAAGGAG
Organism: Pinus albicaulis; assembly: GCA_034641835.2. Classification (NCBI taxonomy): domain Eukaryota; kingdom Viridiplantae; phylum Streptophyta; class Pinopsida; order Pinales; family Pinaceae; genus Pinus; species Pinus albicaulis. Next base: position 1,010,069,190 of record CM076583.1, read on the forward strand.
GTGAAAAAAATCACAATTTACCAAGCAATAAAAGGCTGGAGAACTGCACAGGTGAGATGTTTTCGTGGGCATTTACTTTTAGAATTAACAAAAAATAAATAAAAAAGGGTGTGCTAGGCATAAAGGCTTACCAAGTATCCGTGAACTGTAATATAGACCTTGTTGATCAAACGAAAGATAAATGATGATGGACTTAACGTACGGTAGCCAATCTCCCTGAATTTTGTGTTAGGTGTATCACGTCTACAAGGCAGCTGACTCGGTTACCTATGGCAGGCTTGCAACCTAGTGGTGTCTCCCCAAATATACGTGAAGGTGAGTGGGATTCTAGTCCATAGTAGTGTTGTCTAATATGTAACCGTTCGATGAGATAGCCCCAAATATACTTATCATACCTCAATATACTTCCATACGTTGGATGAGATATCACCCCCAAGTTGTAACACAGATCGTTAGTGACAACTCCTACGTTTAACGACGTTGAAACACATCTCTAGCCTAGGCCACTAAATATTCTCATTAATTCCAATGCTCCTTAAGGTAAATTGGGTTCATTTTAAGTTGATCTTGATTAAAGTTTCAGTTTCAAGGCTCAAAACGAATGTCACCTGAATCCTTATAGTGCAGACTAAATGCAAGAAAGAAAGCTTTCAATTTCGATGAATCCTAAACTATTTAGGGAAGAGAGACAAGCAAGAATGCACTCAATGCAGCAACAATAATTCCCCCTAAACTAGTTCAGAGCTACAAAATGAAATGCTTTTCAATTGAATTCACTTTAAATGTAACTTATTGAAAAATTAAAATGATTTTCCTTTCACTAAGATGCACAAATTTTATTTTATTTTTTTTCACTTTGAAATTTAATCAAAAGAAAAACAAATGAACGAAAGAAGAAATGCAAAATCCCCTGACTTTTCGTTCAATCGAACCAAACAAAAATCACTTTAAAGAATACATGAATGAAAATCTTTTCACTCTTCTTAAAACGACAAAAATAATCTAAATCTAAATCACTTCCAATTCCTTTTGAATTTAGACAAAACACACTCTTCTAGACTTGTGCGCCAAAAAATTTGTAATCTTGTGCTTGACACTAAATCGAAGGGAAAAAATCAGAGATGCAGAGATTACCAAAGCATACACCAATTCACTTTGAAACAAGACAAGAACAATGCGACAAAGGGTGTTTGAAATGGTGGAGAATTACCAAACTTACAAACAAATCAAAGAGGAAAAACAAACTCGCTGAAATAAAATAGGCAAGTCAAACACACAGCAAGGAGATCACTGAGATCTCACAGACTCCTTCAATGGCCAAGACACTCTGAATAATCAAAATGGAAATTCAAATTTTCTAAGACTAAGAACAATGCTTTTGTGCTAAGCAGAAGGGTGCTGAAAGGCCAATCAACGCAGTTGTACTATATAGAACAGCACTTTCAGCGCTACTATGCAGATAGAAAGGGAAATGGTTGCTAAAATGAAGGAAAAAATAAAAATATTCTCACACAAACACCAAACCTGCACAATAAAGTGACTAACAATCCTTACAAAAGATGATAGAGGCCTAAGAAGATTTAAATTTCAAAAATTGGTGAAACTGATCTAATATCAGTTTGGAGAAGGAGTACTTAAAAGGCTAAATCTCCCCAATGGAGTCCCCAGTTCTGTTGTCAAGATAAATCCCCTCTGCAGACATAAGCGATCTCTCTAGCCCTAGAGTGGGTCTAGCAACACAAGATTCTTTCTAACATAAGCTTTCTTAACTAATGTTTACAATTCAATGAGGAAAGAGACATAAATGCCATTTTCCAATCGCTATCTTTGGATCTGTTGATGGTGACCTCGATCCACGATCCTCGTAGGCCCGCTTCCTACTACTAATGGTGTGCGAATACCTGTGGATGATCAAGAGACAAGAACAATCGTTATACAAGACATAATAAACGTAAACACTAGTTATCTAGTAGATCAAGGAGTACCAGAATATTTGCATAATCATGTAGACAGATATAGAAATAAAACATCAGATGTTATTATTGATAAATTACAAAAGAATATCTTACAACTAGGCCTTATGTTGGATGCGTCCTTAGGTGAAAATTTGAGTCCTTCTCCTAGCTCAAAAGCATTTCTTCTCCTGAGCACTTAGGCTTAATCACGATGGTAGCATGAAAAGGGATGAGAGTTCAGACGAGTCTGACAATGATCAACCAAACTCTAAACTTGGGGGAATGAGGGATGTGAATTTATAGCAAGGGAGAAGAGGTTGGGAGCCCATGAAAGGAGGAGGAAGACCCACTTTCTAAGGGATGATCCCCCATGGATGAGATCAAGGTTCTAAAATGAGAGAGATCGACCTTATCATCTCTATTCAACAACCAACGCATCGCCCTTGAGCTTCTAGAGGTCGAAGCTTCTCCTCCATTTGAGGAAGCACTGCCAGAAAAGGGATCAGCACGTTTTCCAAGAAATTAGGGCATTAACAACTTTGGACTAGAAGTGAGAAAAGGACATTAGTGCGTTCATAACATCAGGAAGAGCACTGACCCATGAAACTAGGAATTTACCAAGTTTCTTTAATAATATTTCAAGGAAGTCTTCTTTGGATCTTCAAGGGGATATGATAACATATTTCTTGATGATGGAAACATTGCACATGATTTGTCACGAGGAATTTCAGGATCAGGGACGGGAAAATGAGCATGGTGACAAATTACTGTGTAACAATATATATAACAACACCCCATTCCCTAGGATGCTCATGTGATATTGAACAAACATGTTTAGGGAGCTCTGGTAAACCCTATATAGGAAATTTCTGGATTCATTTGGAATGTAGGTGGGGCGGATTCTCCATGCAACCTGCTAAAGAAACACTTTTGAGGATTCATAGGGAGGTAAACTCCTGATCATAATCTTTGTGAATATTTATTGCATTGGAGACTTAATTTCCGTATATGGTGTAGCTCATTGTTTTCTATTTAGTATGCATGTTATTCTATCATATATTTTTTTGGAACAAAGAGTGATGATAGTAGAACCTGTAAAATTTTAGTAGAAGATATAAAGGAGTTCAAATGAAGTTATTTGTTTCATGATAGGCATATTCGTGCACAGACTCTGAATTATCTCTCAGCGGGTTTTTATGCAAGGCAACTCTGGAGAAGTATGTAGACAGTTATTTGTTTCATGATAGGAATATCGAATGTGAGAAGGATGTAGACAGTTACTGCACTAATTTTTTTCCAGTTATTTGATCATGAATATTGATATTATAAACAAAGTTCCTAACTTAACGAGAACTATAGCCCCAAAACCCCTTATTTTTACAAACAAAACATGAAAAAACACCCTGAAAACGTAAAGTGTTGATGTTGCATCAACACTTTTTTTTCGCGTTAAAATTCCTTTTTTTTTAAGTATGACATTAAAAATTAATTTTTTTGTGTAATAAACATGAAAAAACACCCTGTCAAGTCCCACTAGCACAACCGGTTGAGGATGGGCCTTGTTAGAAAGGCGACCCAGGATCAAACCTCAAGGGCGTGGTTGTGCATGTGCTAAGGGGGGGATACATGCTAAAAAATCCAATCAGATTAGGGTTGTTGTGTCCCAGGCCAGGTGCGATCCCCGGTTGACTTTGACGGATTAGATGCCCCTAGGTCGCGGTTTCTCAAGCCACAAGTCAAGCCTGGAGGATCACATACAACTTGACAAACAAAACAAAAAACATGAAAAACTCCCTGAAATATAAAGTGTTGATGTTGCATCAACATTTTTTTTAGTTAAAATTCCAACATTTTTAAGCAATGGCATTAAAAATATATATATTATAACTCTGAAAAGCTTTAAAATTCCAATAATTTTCAATGGTAGCATTAAAGATAAAATAATACGACTCCAAAAAACCTAAATATTTCAACAATGTTCAACCATGGCGTTAAAAATAAATAATAGGACTCCAAAAAAACCTTAAAATTTCAACATCTTTCACCCATGGAATTAAAAGAAAATATCAACATCTTTCACCAATGGAATTAAAACAAAATATCATAACTACAAAAAACCTTAACTTTTCAACATATTTCAAGACCAAATAATATGTCTAAAAAAAACTTAAAAATAATTCATAAAACAATTTCATTATATGAAGAGTATTTTTTTCTTTTAAATATTAAAAATATAACTCTTTTAAAATCTTAGCTTAAGGTAACTTAGCACATAGCAATGAAAACTTAAAAATCAACTATCAAATTGACACATAGTGGGGGTAGACTTGACCCATTGCAATGAAAACTTAAAAATCAACCATTTAATTGACACATAATGGAAGTGAACTTAATCCATTATAATGAAAACTTTAAAATCAATTACCAAATTGACACATAGTGGGGTTAGGTCACTAGTCGAGCATCGACACAAACCCTACAACCCAAAATAAAGGTAAAAAAATTAATAGATAAATAAATAAAAAATGAATTTTTTTTTTTGTATATATATATAACTCTTAAAAAAAGAAAATACACTCTCTCTTTTTTTTTTTAAATAACAAAAAAACGTATAAAATGGAAAAAAATTCAAACATAAAAAATAAAATTAAAAAATAAACATAAATAATAATAATAATAATAATAAACAAACATATTTTACTTATTAAAAAAAACATAAATTAAATTTAGAAAAAAATAATAATAACAAACACAAACACAAATTAATATATATATATATATATATATATATATATATATATATATATATATATATATATATATATATCAAAATTAAAAATAAAAACAAAACCATTGGTTAGCGCCAAGAGGACGCCGGTTGATTTCAAGAATTGACCTTCCTCTGCGAGCAAGGTTGAATCTCGGAATTGAAGATTGATTCTCATAATTGACTTGTTGTTCGCCTAGGCGCGAAGGGATTGTGCGGGTTGGGTGGCTAAAACTACCCCTGGAGAAGCCTAGGCAGGAAGATGGTTGACTCCACCCCTATATATATATATATATATATATATATATATATATTATAATTTTTTTGGTATTGTTTTGATTTTTATATATTATTTTCATTTCTTTTATTTTAAATTGGTTTTTAAAATTTGTATTTTTTTTTATTAGTTTTGCTTTTTGCTTTTTATTTTATTTATTTATTTAATGTGTTATTGTGTTTTTCCCAATTTTTTTTTTAATAACATTCTAATTTTGTGTTTTATTTTATTTTATTTTATTTATTTATTTTAAATTTTGATTTTAATGTTTTTATTTTTTTATTTAAATTTTTTTTCCCTTGAATTTTTATTTTTTATTTTTTTTAATAATTTTTTTTTACTGTGTTATTTTGACTTTTTTAAATTTTTTTTTTTTTAACAATTGTTTTTTTTTGGGGTTATTTTCACCTAAATTTTTATGTGAATTATGATTTTTTAAAAGAAAAAAGCATCCAATATTATCATTTTGGACATAAAAGTCATATAATTTGATATTTTTTATTTTTTTTTTTCATTTTTTTCTGTAAAAATGTTATATTTGACATGTCATTTTTACTAAAGAAGTCTCGAAATGTGCAATTTTTTAATTGTATCTATATGAAAAATATATATATTTTGTTAAGTGTATAAAATTATTACGTTTTTAGTGACAGTTATTTTATGTGTATTGAAGTGTTAATTAACAATACATAAATATATTAAAAAATCCAAAATTCAATATATTCAACTTATTAATTTTTTAACCTAAAAAAAATAAAATAAAATAAAATAAAATATTGAAAATTTTATTAATAAAAACATTGCAAAAAAAACAACCTTGAAAAACACTTTAAAAACAAACATCTTAGGAAGGGAAAAAATAACAACTTGAAAAATAGTTAGATAACAAAGATTTTAAAAAATATGCATACTTAAGACATTAAAAAAATGGGTGTCAAAAATATGTCTCCAATAAAAATAGGTTGATGTTGCATCAACACTTTTCAAAATTAGCATAAAAATCACCAACATTTAAAAAAAATTGTCCATAATTAAATACATAAGAAAATTTATTATGTCAAAAATATGCCCAAAAAAATAAATATTGATGTTGCACCAACACTTTTCAAAATTGAAATAAAAATCACCAAACATTTTGAAAGAAATGTCCATACTTAGTACATGAGAAAATTTATAGTGTTAAAAATATGCTTCTAAAAAAAAGGTTGATGTTGCATCAACGTTTTTCAAAATTACCATGAAAATCATGACCTCTTAAAAAATGAACTTGGTACAATTCTCATTAAGTTGGTAACTTTGTTTATGTATATTCGGTAAGCTTGGCAGGTCCTTTCTATTTCCTTTCAAAAAATCGGCAAGTTACAACCATATCCAACAGGGTCAGATGGCCTCAACTTGCCCACTAGGAAACGAGGTCTGTTGGCCATCTGACTGTATTATAAGTTATCCAAAATTTAAACAGTCTTAGATTGTCTAGCAGTGCAATATAAGTTTGAATGTATTTAATAGTCGTAATAGCTACGAACCTATTGCAATAACCAAAAGTTTGTAAAGCCATCTTGCAAACATCTCAAAATTTTAGCAAAACATGACCATGTTGATTGTCCATTTACTCATTAGAGGAGTTGATGGGCGTCGGAGCTTTGGCGTTGGATTCCGACAGTTCTGTCTGGGGAGGTAGGGGATGTGCTTCTTAATTCCGCTAAGGCACGCATTTTTCATTTCAATCTGTCGTTGGATAAGTTGAAATTCCCTGTGAATTTCCTGCATATATGTATCTGGATTGGGTGAACCAACAGAGATGGACGTCATTGCTTTTGCCATGATATTCTTCATTATCTAGCATAAATAGACCGTTTGTTGAACTGAGTATACCTACCTCTCGAATGGTCGTTCTTGGACCAAATTATATCATTCCTCCAAATCCAAGTCAGTGTTCTCAACCTCTTGTTTTAACTCGTATTCCCACCTAGAGATTAACTGACAGACAGAGGAAGGTGTATTAATTTGATAGGCTTGTGCAGCTTCCCTAGTCATCCCAGTGATGCTACAACGCCATCGAACCCTAGACTATCGAGGTTGGGATTTCCTAGCTCCTCAACCTCCTCCACTGCTACGGATCCATGTCTTTCCTCCCCGACTTGAGTACCCTTTGTGTGTGGAGGCCCTGACCATGAGATTGACTTGCAGACCGCACATAAGCACACTAAACCAAAATATGAGAGTCATAAAAATTGTCATTCAGGAGCCCGACAGAACTAACCACCAGCTCACAGAGAAACAGCATGGGACGGAAGCCTTACGCGACCAGAAGAAATGTAACCATGTAAATATAAAAGCACATGATACAATTGATAGTAAGCAAGAGGCTCATAAAACAAAGTATGCTTCACGAAGCTAACCCAACCACAACACAACAAGACACCTTCTTTTGTCTCCAATACACAACACCCCTTTGAGACCAAGGCTACTTGCCAATCATTATAGTTCCTCTTACAGTTTCCCCATAATGGTCCAAGAAAATGAATATTCTTTAAGGAAACTATCTGAAATAAAACCCATAGACTTGGGACACTATTTAAAACCCCGAAATATTTTGCAGAATGCAAATCCATCATAGAAAGAAAGATGCCATAGTAAACAAAAATACTATCAAGGTTCGTGGGTTGGTTATCAAAATATAAGTTTCTTATCTCATATACAACCCAAAAACCCTAAAAAATTTCCAGTCTCTTCAACTTAGAAACAATCATTCTAAAATTCAAGAAGTCATAGTTAACCAAATCATGGAAGATATACTTAGGACAAACAAATAAGATATACCCAAACCAACGGCTTTCTTCCTAGGAAACAAAGACACATTGGTGCCTCCCTTTCGTGAACACCTTTGAAGCCTAGAGGAACCGTTTTACCACAGAAACTGACCAAACTGAAATTCTTGAACTAGACCTCTGAAACGTACTCATTGATTGAAGCCTGCGCGTCACAATACACCTAAAAATATTCATTTCCACCTTACACATGTAGGAGAATAAATTAGGGTCGTCATTCAGACACCTATCATTATGCCTCATAATTACGATGATCTTGGCTCGTATCCCAACGAGGCCACTTCAATTGGTCTCACCCCAATCGAGGGTGATCCATACTTATGTAGGAACGCAATAAAATACAAAAAATAAACATAAACGCAGAGATGCAACAAGAATAATACTTCATTTCATCAATATCAAATAATTGAAATATGCTTATAAACAGAATGGAAATACTAGCTCGGGCAATGGTAGCTTATCTCTAAGAAGATATGTGGCAGCTACATGCCTCTGAACTTTGTTACAATGAGGCTCAAAGGCCTATTTATTATTTAGAAACAATAGAAAACCCTAAAAACCTAAAAACCTAACCCTAGGAGATGAATCTCCAAATATGTGGGCCCCGTTGGCCCATAAATGGGCACATCAACTTATTGGGGTCGTAACTATGGCATACAATCTTCGTTTGACATGCACAATACCTTGTTAGAAATATATATCCAAGGTCTACAAATTTAGACTACAAAAATAATCTGATGACGCATTTTTGCTCATTTTCAAAAAAAATGTTGTTTAGGGCCTCAAAACGGCTTCGGAAGTTCAGGACCTGAAAAACTGCCCAAAATAGTAAATTGTGCTACAATTAAGGAAAATGAAAAACTGAAAGAAACAATGGTGGGGGTCCAAGTGGAATAGGCGGGTGGCCACCAATATCCACCTCGACCAGTATCTCCCCCTTAGGAAGCAATGTTCCCCATTGCGTTGAGTGTCACCAGGAGATGGGGAAAATTCTGTTGAACTTCGTCCCTGGTGAGCCGCTTGCCTTGGTGTAGGAGTTGGCAAGCTTTGACAACTCGATGTCGTTGGATATTATGCTAGCGAGTGTTCTTGATATGTATGTCCATGATATAATTAGTGGTGTCATGTTCCATGTAGTTTGGGTTTAACTATATTGGTGTGAGTTGTTTTTCAATGACGAATGTGTCCAATAATGGTGGAAAGTATGGTCGAAGGTGGTGCACATTGAACATTGGGTGCGTGCCAATGAATGGTGGAATTTTGATCTCGAAATAATTGTCCCCTACAACCTTGGTGATGGTGTATGGCCCATATCGGAGTGGTCGAAGCTTACGGTGAGGCCCAACAAGGCGCTCCTTATGTAAATGTATCCAAACTTTGTCGCCTACCTGGAACTTGTGTGGCACATGATGTTGTTTATTTTGTTGCTTGTACCTAGCATTGGCTTTGTCCAATATGTCATGGACATGTTGGAAGATGTGCTGTATTCACTCAATGAAGTTTTTATTCCTATCGGTTTCAGACTAGACATGGGTCGATGCTTCTTGAGTAGCTGCAAATGGTATGGCCACATCAATGGGACATAGTGGTTGGAATCCCAACCCCATCTAAAAGGGGTTGTGGCGAATTGAGCTATGGAGAGATATTGATTATCTGTATTGTACACAGGAGAGGATTTTGTCCCATGTGCAAGGATGATTCTAGTTTTACATGCATAGAATGTGTACGATCATCTTGTTGACGACCTCTGTTTGGCCATCAGTTTGGGGGCAGAAAGTCGTGGAATTAGTGAGCTTGGTATCCAGCATCGACCAGAGACTTGACCAAAATGTACTTAAGAACCTATTTTCCTAATCTGAGATAATGGATTGTGGGATCCTAAAGTGTACCCACACTCATTCAAAGAAGAGATTAGTAGTGGCTTATGTTGTGATACTCTTCTTGCAGGCCTCCAGAATGGCCATCTTAGAGAATCTATCACTGACCACGAGAATGCAGTCATTGCCATGCTTAGTTGAAGGGAGGCCCGACATGTAATCCATGGAGATGGATTCCCAAGGTTGAATAGGAGTAGGAAGAGGAGTATATAGGCCTTTCTTCTTAATGGTAAGTTTGGCAATGGCGCAAGCAGTGCAGGATCTGATGTACTTCCCAACATCTTGTCGAAGGTTCGACCAGTAAAAATACTTTTATAACACTGCCATTATTTTCTCTACTCCGAAGTGTCCAGCAACCCGACTGTAGTGTGCCTCCTAAATCATCTTGGCACGCTCGATTGAAGGAACATAGAGGTGTCCTAAGTGACATAATAGTGTATCCTAAAGGTGAAATTTTGGAACTTGTTTTCCTTCCAGGATTTTCTCATATGTGTTACCGAATTCTGGATCATTCTTTTACAGATGCAACAATCTAGAGTCTCGTGCCCACAAGAGTCGAGCACAGTGGTGAGCGCCAAGACCGGTAGTCGGTTAAGGCAGTATGCAACATTATTGTTTCTTCCATTCTTGTACTTAATGTTCAAGTGGAACTGTTTCAAGTATGTGGACCAATTCTGATGGCGATCATTCTGCAACTGCCCTTGTGTCTATATGAACTGCAGGGGTCGATGGTCTGTGTGGATGACCGTTTCCTTCCCCAAAATGTAATTCTTCCATTATCGAAAGACTTGCACTACGCAATACATCTCTTAGTCATATGTTGGATACTTTCGTATTGTGTCTGAAAGTGTCTCATTGTGATATTCTGCTAGATTCCCCTACTGAGTAAGAACTACACCAATAGCATAGTCGGAAGCATCAGTCTCGATCTCAAATGGTTGTTGTAGGTCTGGTAATGTGAGCACTGGTGCAGAGCAAAGGTGATGATTCAACTGAGAAAATGCCTTTTGTTGGGATTCATACCAAAACAATTTTTCTTTCACTCTGCCCTTGGTGACTTGACTCAAAGGCCAAGTGATATAAGATAATCCCAACACGAACCTATGGTAGAAATTAGAAAGATCTAGAAAGTTGTGGAGCTCTATTAGAGTGGTTGGGGCTGGCCAATCCTGAATGAATTGTATCTTCGTTGGGTCCACATGCACACCCTTCTCATTAATGATGTACCTTAGATATTGAACCTGGGTCATACCAAAAGTGAATTTCTCCAAATTAGCACACAACTTGTGTTGTCACAGAATTTGGAGGATTTGTTGAATATGGCAGAGGTGTTCTTCCCAACTCTGTCTAAAGATCATGATGTCATCCAAATACACCATCACGAATGAGTTGGTGAATTGTTGCAAGATGTTGTCCATCAACATCATGAAGGTTGCAGGGGCATTCGTCAACCTGAAAGGCATGACCAGAAATTCAAAAAGGCCCTCCTTGGACTTGAAGGCAGTCTTCCACACATCGGAGGGTCCGATTGGTACCTGGTGATACCTGGACTTCAAGTCAATCTTGCTGAAATATTTGGCCCCCTTGATTTGGTCTAGAAGTTCATCAATCCATGGGATCAGATACCTATTCCGGACAGTGACCTTTTTCAACGCTCGATAGTCAATATAGAGTCTCCAAGTCCCATCCTTGTTTTTCACCAACACGATCGGGCTCCCACAAGGTGATGAACTCAGCTATATGTGACCTTTCTAGAGAAGCTCCTAAACATGCCTCTTGATTTCTTCATTCCCCATAACATAGTGTCAATAGATCAATCCATTGGGTATTAGCGTGCTTGGGGTAAGATCGATATATTGCTTGATCGGACAATGCAGAGGTACCCCCGCGGGTGAGGTGAAGATGTCCCTGTACTCCTCCATGACCTTGTCCATTTGTTGTTGTCGTGTGGAGTAGCCTTGTCTATAGATCATGGCCACATTCTTCTTATTTCCTTAAGGGCGGATCATAACGAAAACGAATTTCCTGATTTTGGAAATGAGCTTATTGCATTGCTTTGCAGTGATAAAAAGGATGGCAGTAGGCGGTGCTACCTCTGGTATCTTGTATAACTTATTTCCCAAAGTAAAAATAATAGTGCAAGGCTTAGACTCATACACAACATGTCGCTTCCACAAGTATGGTTGGCCTAATAATACATCATCAAAAACTTTAGGAGAATCAACATCACATAATACCTCATCCATGAAGGGCTTCATGTTGTAGGGAAGACGACATTGTTGGCCGATGCAGAGATCACGTCCTTGGTGACACCACCTGATGGTGTACGGTTGTCGATATGTTGTGGTCGGCAGGCCTAGCTGATTCATGACCTTTGCTGAAATGAGGTTATTTTGGCTCGCAATGTCGATAATGAACTACAACGGGGAACCCATCACCCACATCTGGGAATGGAAGAGGTGCTCCCCCTCCTCTGAATCTTCAGGTTCCTTCTTCTGGATATTGGTGGTGGAATAGTGGCACGGGGCTCTGAATTGATAATCTGCTTCCTTTTTCATTCCCCTTGTCGGGTTCTGACTCAAAGTTGGAACATGCTTTTGATTCAGAAGCCTTCAACTCGGCCACCAGTGACTTCTTGGCCCGACACTCACTTGAGTTGTGAGTGGAACTCTTATGGAACTCACACCACTTTCCCATGTCCTTCTTTGGCTTAGTGGTATTTTTATTCACTTGTAGCTTTGATAGGTTGTCTTGGGCCGCTCTTCCTTGGCTTTGTCCTTTGTTTTGCGGTTTAGGGGTGCCTTTCCCTTGCTTTTGATTCGCAAATCCAAAGTCTCGCTTCTTCTGTTTGAATTTCTGCTCAATATTGATAACATACCGGTGTGATACCGGTATGCTGCACCAAGCGAGAAGCTGTCAAGGAACTCCATTTCCTCCTAGATGTATCTGTGCAGAAAAGTGCAGTACTTAAGCACCAAATGTTTCTTTGAATCTTTAATACCCAAATTTGTACGTAGGGTATGGAACAGATTCGTCATCTCATGTACATATTGATCCCTTTGCTTTCGCAGTGTCATCCATTATATGTACTTGTCCTCATAGCTCCCCACAGGTTAATAATGTTCCTTGACGGCGTCTCGAAAATAATTCCAAGTGGGTGCGGCGAGAACAGGGAGGATTCCCTCTCTTCCTTTTTCTCATAGTATTTTTCCCACAAGTCCTTGACATGGGGGGTAGCTTTGAGGAGTGAAAAAGTAATCTTTTCCTGATTGGAAAAGTCGTGAACCAAAAAATATCCTTCTAATAGATTCAACTATCTATCAGTAGATTTTGCATCTATTTGGCCCTCAAATATGGGAATTTCAAAGTTAACTTTCACCTTAAAAGGAGTGGCACCTCCAAAGTGGTTGTCAGATGAAGATGTGTCGTCGGTGAGTAGTCGTCGAAGGTTCTAGGAAAATTTGTTCATCATTGCATTCCTATGTTTCTCGAGGGCCTCGCCATGGGAGGCCGTCAGGGTTTATGAGGTTGATCTTGCAAAGGTTCAACCAGATCAATCCCTAACTCCTTATACCCCGGTCTCGTTGGGGACATGCAAAGAAAGATTGAGAAATAGAATACCACTATGATACCATTGATCTATACTTATGCATGAACGCAATAAAATATAGAAATAAACATAAACGCAAAGATGCAACATGAATAAGACTTCATTTCATTAATATCAAATAACTAAAATATGCTTACAGACATAATGGAAATAAACTAGCTCCGACAACAGTAGCTTATCTCTGAGAAGAGATGTGGTGGATACATGCCTCTAAATTGTGTTACAATGAGGCTCAAAGGCCTATTTATTATTGATAAAAATTGGAAAACCCTAACATCCAAAAACCTAACCCTAGGAGATGAATCACCAAATAAGTGGGCCCCGTTGGGGTAAATTGGTACATCAACTTCTCGAGATCATAACTTTGGCATATGATCTCCATTTGATGTGCCCAATACCTCGTTAGAAATATCTATCAAAGGACTACAAATTTTGACTGCAAACATCTTACAAAGACTCATGTTTTCTTATTTTCTAAAACAATGTCGTTTAGGGCATAAAAACGGATCTGGAAGTTCAGGACCCGAAAAACTACCAAAAATAGTAAATTGTGCTACAATTAAGGAAACTAAAAAATTGAAAAAAACAATGATGGGGGTCCAAGTGGAATAGTCGGGTGGCGACCAATATACACCTGGATGAGGGGGCTTAAGAGTCAAATCTTGGTGTTGAAGGTTGTTATCCCTAGCATATTTTTCTAAGATTTGTTTCAGTTCAACCAAATCTTCTTTACCTTTTGTTGTGTTCCATGGTAATTCCAACATCCTTCCAGCATTTTGGCATCCCCAATTTTCCAAATAATTTGTTGCCCTATTGCATTCCCATCTAACATGAGATGGAATTAGGTACTCAAACTCAGTGACGAGGTTTTCAATATTATGAAGCAATCTGTCATTTCTCCAACTATGACTAATATTTTCTCTATTAGAGCCTTAATTGAGTTTTTTTAGAGCCTCAATCACAAGGCGGGAGTCACCTTCTACCATCAATTTCCTGTGTCCTTCTCTTTTGGAAATGATTAAGCCTTTCTCCAAAGCATTGAGTTTTTCTTCATTTTTTTTGGCATGACCACAGTTTGTTCCATAAAGGATATTGATATTGTTTTGATAGTCCTAGAAGATGACTCCATACCCAGCATCACCAGTATTGCCTTTGGAAGCTCTGTAAAATTTGAGCTTAAAAAATCCTTCCATAGGGGTTGAGTAATGGGATGGAGACGATTTGAGAGATACCATGAGCTTCCATGGAGCAATCATTTGGGGTGATAAATTCAATTGATCGAGAATTCGAGCCTCATGGCGGGGAACCTGCCAATCATCCGAGTGCCATTGGTCTGCTAGGATTGTCTCTCTAATATTTTGAATGATTCCTTTCCATATCCCTTCCATATTTTTTCATTGATCCTTGAATATATTTATGTTGCATTCTTTCCATTTTTCCCATAGGAGAAATCTTAATCCAAACCCCAATCTCTCTTAAGGGTTGGGCTCAAGAAGAGCCATTTTATCCATATTATGGTAATAGTTTCTTGAATATTGTGTTGTTCTGTATCTAGATGACCGAAGAGGAGAGCTAGCTTGCTCTATAAATTTTCTACTAAGGGACATAAATTCAGCAAATGTTCTAATTTTTCTTCCTGACCACTATACATAATGCAATAATATGGTTAATGTACTCCTCTCTTTTGAATTTGATCTCAAGTCAGGATTGTTTTTCTACACACAAGCCAAAGGAAATGAGCCACTTTTGGCTAAAGGTGCTCTTGCCATATCTTTCTCCAAATAGAGCTATAATTGTTCAGAGTGTATTCTACTGCTAGTTTGTATGCATCTCTTACATTAAACACTCCTTTGGTGGAATATCCCCATATTTGGATATCCTGGTCCTATTGATTAGTTATTTTGCTGGACTAAAATTACTTGTTCAAAACTTACCATTGATCATTTGGTGGGGGGTTCAGCCAATCATCTTGGTTTTTCGATTGCCTCCAATTTGGATCAATGTTGTATGGGTTTCCAATACCTATCTAGTAACTTTTTTTATATTCAAAATCATAAAAGAAGCAAATTCTTTCCCTTAGTAATATTTTTTATCCAATTTAGCATATGTGTAGTTTTTTATGTTAATGATGACGTTGGGTTGGGGATTTCTTGGCAAACATGGGTATCATTTGGATGATAGACAATGTTCTTGATGATTTTTTGGGCCATTTCAATGATTTCAGAACCTATTCTCCTGTGTTTAATCACATATGTATCGTTTCGTAAGATATTTAAAGGACCACAAGTCAAAACGACATTGGAAATATTTTGCGGGTAGAACCATTGGAAGTTGTTCACAACGAAGATATGGTGGAGCTAGGCATTGTGCCGCAAGGTTATTCAAGGGCTTGAATCCTGGTTCCACATTAGAGGGGTTCCACACGAGTTCCAAGTGGAACCTATCATGGAACATCCAATTATGATAAGTTCGGGCATTTGGAGAATTCAAGCATTCGATGTGTATAACAATTGTTACAATGCCAGGGGGCCAGAACCAGAGTAACGAATAAGCCAAGGAAGTGGGGCCATAAGCCACAAAGCCACGAAGGGTGGTTAATTGCATAGGGTCGATCCACAAGCCGCGAATGTGGGGTCGAGCCACAGGACTTATGGAAATGGGCCATGGAGCCATGAAGGTGATCCTTAAGTATTTGAAGTGGCAAAGATGGAACTGTGACAAAGAGAGGGTGGAACCTTGATAGTGGACCCCCCCCCACCCCCCACTCTCTTTTTCTTATGTCATGGGGGTATCCCCCCCTCGCATGTTTTTTAATTGATTTATTAGACAACATTCATAGGATGGAGGGGCCAAAACCATGTCTTGGAATTGGGATAGCAGACCCCCCTCTCCCCTTATTGACGTCATAAGGGGGATGGGAGCACTATTAAATCTTCACCGTTAATTTTTCCTTGTTGGAGGATCGTCTATTGTTGGGGTTATATATTTGTATATATAATGTATATAAATAATATTTTATTGTTTAAATTATAATGTATTCGGGAGTGCATCGAGGGTCGAAAGGGGTCGTCCCACTTGTTAGCCATAATGCACAAGAAAAAGGTGGCTTGGTCGTGTGGATGTGAACTAGGTCAAACAGAGGTAGTGTGAGGGCCAAATATGGCCAGGCCCAAACAAGAGGTAGTGTTGGGGCCAAATGTGGCTAGGCCTGAACATAGGTAGTCTAGGGGGGTTGATGTGGGTTAGGGGTTGGCCACATGAGAAATAATAATAATAGTAAAATTATATATATATATATATATATATATATCTATATATATATATATATATATATATATATAATTATAATTATAATTATAATAATAATTTCTATGTTTAAAAAGGAAACTTGCTTGCATGCCAAGTGGAAAAAAGGGGTAGGTAGGCCAATTTGCCTCCAATGCAACTAAGGGAAAACTGAGCCAGAATAGGGGGATTACCAAAAATAAGTTGTAAGCAGGTACAAATAGTTACCAACAAAGGAAATTTGAGTCAAACTCAGAGAGCTTCTTTGAGAGCCTCTTCTCTCACATTTAACCGACTTTGTACCATGGCAGGGTATTATTTGACCACTAGACCATTAATGACAGTTGAAGATTGTAAATTTAATGGTTGTTGAACCTTGTATGTTCTTGCAAAAATTAACAATTTCCTATGAAAAGTGACTAGAAACACATTTTAATAAATAAACCTATGATACAATTGCACTGGTCGGTGTGCGAAAGAAAGTTTGTGTTCCTTTCTTTGCACACGCATTCCCTTCACATATTTTTTCTCTCGCACATCCATTATTCTTCACACAAAACATATCACCCACTTTATGCTAATGGACAAGAGTGTATTTCCTCCTACGGGGACTTAGCGTTTCGATGTGGTCGAAGGTATCTTGAATTATTACTGATTTAGATGGAGAAATTTGTGGGCATCACAATTAAATTACACATGACAGAATTGAAATCGTACAGAATGAACATATGAATGTATGACTGTTATGAGCATAATATGTGCCCAAATGAAATAGAAAACATGAATAAGAGGAAATGGAAGGAAACTGAGTTGAACACCTTTGACAGCAACCGATTCCAACCATTGCCATAGTTGTACACCATGCACTAATCTCAACCTATTTACCTAATATCAATAAAAGAAATTGTGGCCACGTAGAGTAATCCTTTCGGAAAAACCCAATAGGAATAAAATATTCAACTACAAGACATTTTTGCTCCACGTCACCATTTTTTTTTGCACTTAAAATCATTTAAGCTATCTACAAAAATCATAAAAACATACCATGCCAAGTTGTTGCAAATAAAGAGATCAAGGGTGGTGCTATGCAACACCCCAAAAAGTATTTTGAACTGCATTATGAAACCATAAAAAACATTACATTTTGAATTCAAGTAAATTTCAATTTTTAAAATGAGTAAAAGTTATAAAATATTTCATAACTAAGAAATTATATTGTCTGCTTAATTGAGTTACAAAACCCTAAAAAGCATTGCATTTACAAATCAAGTAAATTTCAATTTTTGAAATGTGTAAAAGTATAAAAAACTTTGGTGGCGAGAAATTATATCATGGGCTTAATTGAGTTTTGATTGAATGCATTAACTCTTTTTGGGACTGGAAAACCACTCTAACTCTTTTTGGGCTTCTACTAATTCTGGTGATTCTCTACGGTTGTGAACTGTGGGCCAGCAAGCACAATCGAGATGTAGTGGAAACAAATTGAGAAAATTCAGAAACGTTTTATTACTAACAAATTCAAAATTAAAAGTGCAGTTCCTTATGCTATCATGTTAAGTGAAATAGGGGCTACTCCTATGAGCAAATGGAAGAGGGTAGATGGCCTAAGGTTGTGTTTAGTGACAGATTGTGCAAAAGAAAGAAGACTTGGATGCGGAAAAATAACAAATGGTTTAGTAAATGGGGTATTTGCTTGAGCATGTGTCCTACAAACAGTAAAGAGATAAAAAGAATTGTTATGGATAAGTTCCAAAAACGTACTTGGGAGAAAGAGCTAGGGAGAAAGAAGAAGTACTACATTGAAGAGTTTAAACCCACTCATAACCATCAGCAAAAGGCGTACATAGGGGCCAATATTTCTTGGAGATCTAAAATTATTATTTCTCAATTAAGGACTAATTCTCATCAACTCCATTTTGAAACAGAGCATTGGAAACAGCGAAAAGAAATGTGGGAGGAAAGAGTATGTATTTTTTTCTCTTCTAGAAAAGTGGAAACAGAAAAACATTTCATTTTAGAATGGAAATAATTCAAAGGCAGCAGGGAAAATTATGCAGGTTTTATGGCAGCTAGTTCTTGGGATAATCTATTCAACGAATAGTTTGTCGAGAAGCAGGAAGTAGTTATTGTAAAACTTCACAAGAAAAGGGCCAAATACAAGAGCCATATGGAGAAGAAATTTGTCCCATAGGCCATTTTTAGCCTCGTGGACGTTAAAAATACTTTCTTTCTTTCTTTCTTTAATTTGGTGCTCTTTTAAAGCCTATGTAAATGCCATCATTAAATACAAAATAGCGCCAAGTTGGAACTTAACATGATTCAAATATTCAGTGTAAATCGTGATGGCATGAAAAAATAAAAGCAGTAAATGGACATTGCACACTGAATACTTGCCATATAATGTGATGGATGAAGTTGACATAAAATAGAATCAATCTCACTTTACATCCATGATCAACGATTAACATGCGACAAGGAGATCCAACGACAAGGATAAATAGCAAGGCCCTCGCATACTCCAACAACATTTAATAAAATAACATATATATTTTACCCCTAGTGGCTCAACAGCCACAATTAGTGGGCGCAAATCCACGATGGAGGTTAATAATCGTCCACTATCTTCGTTCTGCCACCAAGTTCTTACCCCACCATCCAACGACCAATAATTAATGTTTTATTCAAATGGAATGCAAAATGGTGTTAAATGATCCAAATATGTTAATGTAAAGTTAGGATAAAATATTTATTAAATTATAATATTTAATAAATATTAGAGAATAAAAATATTTATTAAATTGAAATATTTAATAAATATTTGAGATACTTAGGAATAGAATTTTTTTATTAAAAATAGGACTCTAGAATAGAGTCGTTTCTAAGACTATAAAATAGGAATAAAGTTAGTAGAGTGGTTAGAAAGTCATTTATTGTAAATAGACACTTGTTATTTTTTCAAGTGATCCATATCTAAATTAAGTTAGGACATATTTCTTATAAATAGGTTAGTCTCCTATTTGCAAGTTAGTAGAAGTTTACGTTTGTAAACTCTGCAACTTTTTATGTAATTTATTTTTCATAATCAATAAAAGTATGTGTTTGAGGACACTTCTGCATTAATGTGGTATCCGAGCCACTGGTAATACAGATGACATGAAGGTGGAGATTTCAGCTCCGCGGACTTTTGAGAAAAGAAATTGGTATGCAATCTATTATTTTTTTTTTGAGAAAAGAAATTTAATTATGCTTTATTTCTAGATTTTTAAATCTGAATATACACTACCAAAACCAACTGCTACATCCTGCTCCTTTGCCTCTTTGTATATGCTGCCAAAACCAACAAGATTTATTTCAATGTTCCATTCTTCTGTATTAATCCGATGCTCTACTTCTACTTCTGTATTAATAAAATCTCTGTATTAATAATAATAAAAAAAGACTCGCCATATCTGTATTAGCACTTGAACTATGAAAAGTCTTTGCTCTTGAGGGCAAGGTGCTTCGTGATACTGAATTCCAGAAATGAATTGTACGTTAAATTGAAAATGGAGGCAGTCATGATATCCTCCAGCAGATGAAGACCTATAAAGGCATACTGGGTTCTGCTCCAAGCCCAGGAGACGACAATTTGCTGAGATGGGCTTTTAAATCTCGAGAATTGGCTCGACTTTGTTCCCTTCTCTCCGTTTGTTGGATTTAAATTCTTGAAAATTGGCCCTAGTCAGGGTGGTTGGTGTATAAATTGGATCTCACTTACCCCTGTTTTCAATTTTTGTTGAAGCTTGCTAAGCAGTGACTTGATTTCTTCTAAATCCGGCATCAACATTTTACAGTCACATTTTATTTCAATTTTATTGTAGTAAACATTGAACCATGGTAGCTCTTCTACGTCCGACATCTAAATTTAACTTGTAATTTGAACCTACGTAAGGATTCAACTTTTCCTTTGAATTTATCGGCTTCCATCCACCGTCGTATGTCAAAATGATGGCTGCCAGATTCGCGTAAGAGAGAACACTCATGGCCGATTTTCAAATTCCAGAGGAAATGCTTCACCATAAATTAAAACAGCAACTCATGTATTCCAGTGAAGGCCGGATTAAGCTAGAGATTGCTTATTTTTTTTAAAATTTGATTCCAATATTCGAGGCCAAATTTATTTTGTCATAGTTGCAGCTAAAATTTACAGCTTTTTTGTACTGTTTTGAGGGATCGATTTATCATGTGGGGCTCTGCGTGGAGCGCCATGTAGTGAAAGCTGAGATCAAGCTACCATCACAAGCGCTGCCTCAATGGACATCCGCATTCGAATCTCAGCACTAGAATATCAACTTGTGTTTACATGGGACAAAATGAATATGTATAATTTTTGTGAAAGTTATATTTGAATTTAGAAAGCTTTACTTTGGAGAGATAATTTTTTAATTGTAAATTTTTATGGAGAAATAAGGTGAGAAGAGAAGTTTGAAGAGGAAAATTTTGTCTTTTTTTTTGAGTAATAAGAAGATTTTATTAAGAGAGACAAGAATGATTTTGTAACTCAAAGTATTTTTTTACTTTGAGGGGGGGTATTTTTTCTTTTTATTTGTACCGGAATTGTCACGTGGTCAAATTTTGAAAAGATTTCATTGTAAAACACTCAATGAGAAATTGACTAGAGCCAAGTGCAAAGCTCAGTCATTTTTCTCCTCTTTTCAACGACTATACAAGGGTCAAGTCCAAGCCCCGATAGCTCATTTTTTTTTCATGGCGTGTGTCATTTTTGCGTGGCGTGTTTTGTGTGACAAGTTGTTCAAATTTTTTGTGCTTGATTCTTTTGGTGCACTGTTTCAACACTACAATGTTGAAGTTAATTAATATGTTCTTTGAATCTCATAAGCTAGAAGGAGTGAAATCTTATAAGACATGGAAACTTCTAATTGAAAGCACTCTTATTTTTAATGAATTGTGGCATGACATTTGTGATGGCAACATTAAGCCAAATAAACCAACAGATCCAACTTCATTTGCAAAATGGGAAATAAAAAATGCCAAGGCATTAGCTCTTATAAAAGCTTCAGTTAGTAATGAAATGTACATACACATTGAGAATTCCTCAGATGCATGGACTGCTTTACATACATTCAAAGATCTCTTTGATATACAACCTGAATAAAAGAAAGTTGATCTTCAATTAAAATTGCTTCAAAAAAAAATTAACTGAAGGTGGAGATGTCCTTGAGTATATTTCACGGCTTAAAAACATCAAGCAAGAAATCATAAATGCTGGTTTTCAAGCTGTTGACGAAATTTACTTAACTACAATTTTAATTGATGGATTTCCATCATCATATACACACTTTTTGGAAACTTTGCAAGTCACTGGAAAGTTAGAGAAGATAAATTTTGATGAAATGAGTGACATGTTAGCCCAACATGATAAAAATTTCGGGAAGAAGAAGTAGATTGGGGAAGACGTCTTCTTCACTGAAGCCAGTTCAAGTAACTCCTTAGCTGATAGTTCAAAGAATAGAGAAAGAGGAAATTTCAATCAAAATCAAGCATCCCAAGGTCGTGGTCGCAGTCAAAACAGAGGAAACAATTCCAATAGAGGCTCAAATTCAGGCAGAAACAATTTTCAAGGCAGAGGCAATAATCAAAACAGAGGATATCATCAAGGCACAAGACAAAGTCCAGGCAGAGGAAAAAATTCAAAAAGAGGCCAAAGCAGAGGCCGAGGACAGTATCAAGGCAGAGGAAAATCTCAGGGAAGAGGCACCGATTTGAGTCAAATTGTTTGCAAGCGATGTAACAGAGTTGGTCATTATGCGGCAGATTGTAGAACTTCTATTGAGAAATTTTCTAAGTTTCATCCAAACTCAGCACAGTTTGCAAATTATGAAGATGATCCTGATAGTTCTGAATATGTCTTCACCAACACAGAAGCAACAACTTTACAGGATTCAAGCTTTCTCAGAAGTGATATTGAAGATGCATGAATTCTTGATACAGGCGCAACTCAACACATGACATTTCGACGTGACTTCTTTTGGAGTTTCAAATAATTTCATCTGAATTCAGTCTATCTTGTTGATAAAACCAAACAGACTCCTTCAAGCAAAGGTGTAATTAAATTTTTTTACCAGCCATTGGAGAAAGAATGATTTCAAATGTATGGTATGTCCCAACATTCAAGCAAAATTTGTTATCTTTAGTCACAATTCAATAAGCAGGACATATGGTGATTATGGAAGATGGCTTAGTTAAAATCAACTCAGTCAAACAAAACATGAAAACAGTGATGAAAAGTTATGAAGATGGAAAAATATTAAGGATGAAAGGGACAGTTATTCCAAGAAATTTTGACTTTGCAGGAGCAGCAAGTACAGATATTTCTCTAATCAGATTGTGGCATGTAAGATATGGCCATCTCAATTTTGACAGTCTCTCTCAGTTACAAAAACAGGGAATGGTTAAAGGACTTCCAACCTTCAAAAGGGAAAATGCAAAGTGTGAATCTTGCATTTTTGGAAAACAACATCGAGAGATTTTTCCTACAAGTTCATGGCGCGCAAACAGGCATTTGCAGTTGGTTCATAGTGATATTTGTGGACCCTTCCTAACTTCGCTTGGAAGTTGCAGATATTTTGTACTCTTTGTTGATGATTTTAGCAAGATGACTTGGGTATATTTCTTGAAGCAAAAGTCAGAAGCATTTGAAAAGTTCAAAAATTTTCGTCAACTTATTGAAAATGAAGTAAAGGAGAAGACTGGCACTCTTATAACTGACAATGGCGGAGAATTCACTTCAAATGAATTCAAAAAATATTGCATGGATAATGGCATAAAACGACATCTTACCAATGTCTACACTCCGCAAAAAAATGGAGTAGTAGAAAGAATGAATCGTACCTTGTTAGGAATGGTGCGATCTATGTTAACTTTCAAAAAGTTAAGTCCTTCATATTTGGCCAAAGCAATTCATACCGTTTTCTACTTGAGAAACAGATCTCCCACAGCTTCTTTAGACGGAATCACACCTTATGAAGCATGGTTTGGATTCAAACGTCGGGTAAAACATCTCAAAGTTTTTGGATCAGTCTGTTATGCTTTATTTCCAAAGGAAAAATGAACTAAGCTTGATGCACGAAGCTTGAAGTTCACAATGATCGGGTATTCTGATGAGAAGAAAGGGTACCGACTTTTGTCGAATGGGAAATTTATTGTAAGAAGAGATGTGATTTTTGATGAAAATGAGAGTAAGAGTGCTGAAGAAGTTGAAAGTATTCTTCAAAAGTTAGAAACAAAAACTGATAAAATAAATGGAAATTTACAAAGTCAACCAAATTCACAAAATTGGTATGAAATTGAATTTCCTTCATCTGAAGATGATTCATCCAGTCCGTCTTCTTCATCAACGCCATCTGGGTCTTCTAGCAGTTCATCCAACTCTCCTAGAAGCAGCAGTTCTTCTGACAATGACTCTCCGCCCCCCAGATCCTGCAGTTGATCAACAAACATTAGTTTACATCAACCCTATTTTTAATGATGGTGATTTTTCACAAGCTCAAACCAGTGAACATCAATTTCCAAAATGGGCAGTTCAACTTTTGAAAGATGTAAGGCCTAATGAACAGAATAAAACAGGAACAAGGGGATAAAAACAAAATGAAGGAAATTTTACTTTGATAGCAAATTATTTTACTGAACCTTCTTCTTATCAAGAGGCAGTAAAACATAAAGCATGGCAATAGGCTATGGTTGATGAATATCAGGCAATTCAAGACAACAACACTTGGAAATTTGTTGATTGTCCTCAACATGCTAAACCTATCGGATGCAAATGGGTTTATCAAATTAAGTATAAGCAAAATGGTGATATTGACAAGTATAAAGCAAGACTTGTTGTTAAAGGTTTTGCGCAGCAGGAAGGGATAGATTATGAGGAAATGTTTGCTCCTACAGCTAAATGGAACACCATCCGACTCACACTTGCCTTAGCAGCTCAACAAGGATGGAAAGTTCATCAAATGGATGTAAAAAGTGCTTTTCTCAATGGAGATTTACAGGAAGAAGTGTACATGAAAACCACCAGGTTTTGAAATTTAGGGACAAGAACATAAAGTCTGCAAACTGATAAAGGATTTATATGTGTTAAAACAAGCTCCTCGAGCTTGGTATGCCAAAATGGATGAATACCTTCGAAATGTTGGTTTTCAACACAATGAATTTGATGATACCTTGTATGTACGCCAACAAGGTAAAAATCTGCTGATTTTAGTTATGTATGTGGATGATTTGATTATCACATTCAACAATGATGATCACATTGCACAAGTGAAAAAGGAGTTACATCCAAGTTTTAAGATGACAGATTTGGGACTACTTCACTACTATCTTGGAGTTGAAGTATTCCAACGTCCACATCAGATCTTCATTTCTCAGAGTAAGTATGCAGCAGAAACTCTTCAGTGATTTGGAATGCAGGATTTCAAGCCTGTCCTTACCCCTATGGAACAAAACTTGAAACTTTCGAAATTTGAAGGGGGGGAAATGGTGAATAGCACTTCTTATTGACAGTTGATTGGTATCTTGATTTATCTGACAACTACTTGACTAGATTTTTCTTATGCCGTCAGTATTCTTTCCCGCTTTATGCAGGAACCACGAGACAACCACTGGAATGAAGCTAAAAGAGTTCTTCGTTATATCCAAGGAACAAAATATTTTGGTCTTTTTACAAAAATACTAAATTTTTTTTACTTGGTCGATTTTCAGATGTCGACTTTGCTGGAAGTATTGATGATAGGGCATCAACCTCAGGTTATTTAATGAAAATGGGTTCAGCTGCAGTTTCCTGGAATTGCAAGAAGTAAGCTAGAGTGGCCACTTCTTCAACAGAAGCAGAGTACATTTCAGCATGGGAAGCAGCATGTGATATTGTTTGGTTGCGTCGAGTTTTACAGGACTTGGGAATTCCTCCAGCAGAAGCTACTTCGTTATTCATCAACAATCATTCAGCAATAAAGCTTTCCAAGGATCCAATTTTTCATTCAAAGACAAAGCATGTGGACACCAAGTATCATCATATCAAATCATTCATTGCAAAGGATGTCATCAAGCCAATTTATTGTCCTTCAGAAGATCAGACCTCCGATATCTTCACCAAACCTCTTGGCAGAATAAAATTTACTAAGTTCAGAGATGAACTTGGTATATGTTGTAATGTATCTTTAGATCATAGGGGGGAATGTTAGATGATCCAAATATTTTAATGTAAAGTTAGGATAAAATATTTATTAAATTAGAATATTTAATAAATATTAGAGAATAAAAATATTTAATAAATATTTGAGATACTTAGAAATAGAATTTTTTTATTAAAAATAGGACTCTAGAATAGAGTCGTTTCTAAGACTCTAAAATAGGAATAAAGTTAGTAGAGTGGTTAGAAAGTCATTTATTGTAAATGGACACTTGTTATTCTTTCAAGTGATCCATATCTAAATTAAGTTAGGACATATTTCTTATAAATAGGTTAGTCGCCTATTTGCAAGTTAGTAGAAGTTTACGTTTGTAAACTCTAAAATTTTTTGTGTAATTTCTTTTTCATAATCAATAAAAGTACATGTCTGAGGACACTTCTACATTAAATGGGTACCCTGTGACATCACCCAAGAGGTTGGGGGAGGGGGGGCTGCATCGAGGTTCCACCTTGCCCTTATGGCCCAACTCTACCACACCTCTGTTATAAATGATCTCTGGTGATTCCACCCTGCTGCCAGGGCGCAGCACCTCGGCGGGTTCCGCCCTACCTCTGTGGGACTTTTCGAAGTAGTCTCTTCTTGTGGAATTTCAATGATTTTTTAACCCATGAGTTTAACAAATCCATGAACCAATTGGAGAATAATTTTTCAAAACACAAAAGGCAAGCAAGGGTTAATTGGTTAAGTTGTTAATTGTTGAAAATTTTGTGCAACCACTATTCCAATCCTACATGAATACAATTATTTCTAGATCATATTCTTAGGAAAGATTGTACTAAGAGAAAAATATTGATTTAATCCATTAAATTCTTGAAATTATCTTCACGATGTACTCTGATTTCCATACAGAACGTAAATATTTCAGGTAGAACAAAAAATAAATGAATATTATATGTTTGCATTGTGTCGTCTTTTTTAGCAAGAAGTGTTGTGTGGGATGTGCGGGATATGAAGAAGGTGCAAAAGTGTGGATGTCTCTTCCACATGTTCCTACCTCTGCACACTTCTTCCGCACACCTTTGTCACACATAACACTTCTTCCGCACACGCATGAAATATTTTCAATGTGATGCATGTACATTAAATGGACTAGGTCATATTTTAATAATGTGATTTAATGTAAATTTCAATCACATTAATGTAAATTTAAGTCCTAGATTGACATGAACAATTGATTTGATAACTACCAAAAGAGGCAGGGACTATGCTTCTTTGCAATTATCCATCTTGTTAATTTTTCTTTGAGTTACCAATCATATGCTTTATTATTGATTTACTCAATCATAATATTTTGATGTGTAATCAAGTATTAATTCTTGTTGAGTTAATGAAAACTTGAGAATATATTTATTGTAAATTTGAATTTATTTTGATACTAATAATTACTGTAAATTAAGGATAGCTATTTTATTTGAAAAATCTCATTTATATATAGTTAAAATTTAAGTTAGTTGTTACATTCTATATAGAATTGTGTATTTTAAAAATTTTACTTCTAGTATACTTTGAGTAGTGATTATAGATTAGCATTTCACAAATTTTGACTTGAAATAAATAATAAGAGAAGATTTATATGTGAAGTATTCAACTATAATCATGCTTGAACAATCAACTTTTAAAAGTGCTAGTCCTTGTACTCAATGTGAAGGGAAATTTATAGACTTTCTTTGCAGCGATTAATTCGACTTTGCAAGTCTTTATTGTGACCAATTTATTATCGATCCTAGTAGTAGCTACGACTATTTATCTTTGTAAATATAGCTATCAATTTGGCAAGAACTATGACCTCAAAATGATAACTCTAGCTTTAAAAAACATATATTTTTTAGTCAAAAGCACAAAAAACAATCATTGTTTTGAAAAGTGGCGTTATCAATACCACCAATTTTTAAGGGTCAAAGTTACCACATTTTGAAACCATGACCTTAACAACTTTATGACGTTTTGGACAAAAACTTTAAAGTTAGTACTTGAATCAGAAAGTGACATTAACAACACCACTTTTTTTTTCAAGTTTAAAACTACTTCTTTGAAACCTCTAGTCTTGGAAACCAATACAATTGCAACTAAAATATTAAATTAACCCCTAAATAGATAAGTGATGCTCCTAGTAGAATTATTCATTATTTTTATGAGGATAACATTGCAACTCATTTGAACTAATTGCCCAAGAATTGAAATCTTTGAAACCAAAAATATTAGGAACAATTTCCAAAGAAAAAGAGGTTCTATGAGTATACTCACCCTCTCTTTTGGGTTTAAAATTTTAACATTTTAAAAACTATGACTCGAAATCCTAATATTATTATAAATAAAACCATTCAAAATAAATCAATATTATTATAAATATATACCCCTCCTAGTTTGAGTAGTAACAAGGTGTGTGCCCATAATCCCTTCTTCAAGGAGCACCTCCATTCTTCAAAGGATACCTTGCTTGAGTTGTGTATAAATACATAACTAAAACTCCTATTTGTATCATCTCATCTTGTGGTCTTCTTGGTTGCTCTTATAAAGTGTATTATGTTGAAGGGAACCTATATCTTTAGCATTCTCTTTTGCTTGGCATTTCTTTCTTTATGTGTACTTGCACATTTCTTGTGTAGTACGCTTGTACTTTGACATGTTTATCTCTCTCTCTCAAGTGCACAAGGACTATTTCTCTCTAGCACACTTGTAATTGAGTTATGGAAAATTTTGGTTTGTTTTGATTCCATTTGATTCCCTCCTTTCATTTATGAATCTCAACAACATGTTGAGGAGGATGAATTTGGTCTGCATTCTTCTTTCCTTGATTTTAGAAGAGAATAAAGTGAAATATGTTTGCCATGAAATATTTCATGAGGCTCTTGAATCAATGAATATATTCCTCTTTCCTTTTATTGTATATTAGATAGAGAGCCGAGTTTAGAACCTGAAATATTGTCTTCTGTTAGCAATTGTTGCATATTTGAAGTTGAAATATCTCTACAATGTGAAATACAACCTACAGTGATCAGGGAGAAGATGATTTTTGTGACAATAAAGTGGTAATAAAAATTGTTATTTCAAAGTGAATATTAAGGGAAATTTGTTGATTCGGTGATGGTTTTTCAATTTCAGCATCTGTTGTTGAGTCTATTTGTTTCCTAGATATAGGGAGTTAAGTTGATCCTATGGAGGGTGTATTTTGGAGGTCAACACAAAAGATTCTTGAATTCTTTGTCTTACTGGCCTATAATAAGTCATAGTGTGAGTTACAAAGATAAATGTGCTTTCCTTGTTTGGGGATTGAGCACACAGAGACCTCGTAGAGTGGACATCCAACATTATTGATTACATTGAAGATTTTATTGTGATGAATGGTCTGGTAGGACTGACTAGTTACATGGATGGATACACTGGCTATTTAAGTATGTCAATAGATCATGAATATTATTAGTGTAGTTTTTCTTTCTATCAAGTCTCATGCTTTAAGTTTTTAGTGTCTTGTGCATTTGTTTCAAGTCAATTTGGTGTGTTTGTCATTAAAAAAATTCACGTTTGTCTTTAGTCAATAAGTTTAATCGTGACACAAGTATCGTAATAAGATTTGCTAATTCAAACAAGAAATGAACTTCGATATATGTACTTGATGTAACCAAGAATCATATTTTGAATTGGAACTAGTCACTTGATTTTAATTCTATGATTTTTTCTAGGAATACCGTCCTTAGATCAGAAAAGCATTGCCATAGAAGTGTGAGGTGTTAATTTTTCATCAAGAATTGTTCTATGTTGCAACTATTACTTCAGCAATTTCCAATAACATCCAAATTACAATTTCACATCTTTAATTGACCTATGATAGTAGAGAATTAGTAGATAGAACAATTATACAAGTGCACAATGAAAAAAATCCAAGAGACAAGAGACACAATATTTGGTTAATGACCAAGGAAAAACCCCACAAGGGGGAAAACCCTTTTCAATTCTTCTTCTATTAGATTGTCATAAAATGTTCAGCATAAGAGTACAATGAGCCAATTCAAAACTATCAAGAATAATCACCCAAAAAATATCTAGAAATATGATCCCGACAACAATTCTAATCAGAGTTAACTTTCCCAATCTCTGGTCAACTGCGGTCACCTGGAAAAATGAAACCCTAAATCCCAGCCACACGAAGGGAGGGTCATGCATGCAGTTGAATATTTCTAGCCACACAGATAGGCTTGGATGCATGTGGTTGCAACCAAAAAATTCATGTGGAAACATTGCGACTAGAACCCAAAAACCCTAATCACACATGTGAGCTTCAAACCCTACAATTTCATACTTGTACTAAACAATATCTATGAGTCACCTTTAGACCTGTGGGAACCAAACCAAAGAAGAGAGAAGAAGAATATGTTTGATGATGATGTCCAAATGAGGATCACTTGATTTGTATTTATAGGCTTCCAATGGTATCCAATTTCATTTTAGGGCCAACATGTCTATTTGTGCATCTATGGGCTTCACTTGAAAAATACACTTTCCTTGTCCAAATCAAGTGCTTCAAAGGTCATTTTTGGTCCTCTCGAAATGAGGAATCTATTCCAATGATTGGAATTTTTCATTGAGATTGAAATTAACACTCACTCTCAGATAGGGAGAAATTCCAACTACATCATGTGATCATCATAAATATCTCGGCATCATGTCATGTGCATCCTTGCTCATCTCATGTTGAACATTCTTGAATCTAAAGAAGAAGAATTGTTGCAGGGGACTCTAGCTACCACCCTGACTCATCGCCATCAGGGAGACTCATCTACCACCCAGAATCGTCATCATCATCGGGGAGCCATAACTACCACTCGGAACTAAAGACAATGGGTGAGATCAAACCTACCCCAAAGCATAGGTATCACACTCTATCTGAAATTCCTTGTCAATAGGTGAGATAAAATTATCGGAGGTAAGTATCACACTCTACCCTATTGTCCCTGATCATCCATCTTAACCCTAAAGAGTCATATGGTAAAACACTTGTATCCAGCAACTTGGGTGAGATCCACCTACTGCAAGGGGTAAGGATCACACTTTATCCCAAGTCCCTCATCCCATTGGCCAAATGGGGAGGTTATCCCACAGAGTGGGCAGGACAGTAACTAAGGCATACTCTGACTAGGGGAGATATCATGTCTCTAAACCCTATCAATGAGAGGTCCCTCATCCTTGAGAGCTCATCAACTCCATTCCTCACCCTGGGAGCTCTACTAGGGGGGAAGATCACTACTTAGTGTTCTTCATCAGCTCATACCCTTATCTGAAAGGGTCATCTCAACCAGTCCAGGCTGCTCTCTGAATACCAAGAACTTCCCTTTCGATAAAGCCTTGGTGAGGATATTAGTTATCTGCTCATCTTTCAAAATGTGAATGAGTCTCACAGCTCCTCTTTGCACCATGTATCGTATGTAATTATATTTGATCTAAATATTCTTGGACTTGTTGTGGAACACAAGATTCTATAACAAACTAATCCCACTCTTGTTGTCGCAATAGATAAATGTCTTGTCTAGGACCTGCTCAAATGGCTCCCCAAAGAGCTTCCTCAACTAAATTGCTTCACAACTCGTTAGGTTGGCTGCAATATACTTGGCCTCAATTGTGCTAAGGCCTACATACTTTTGCTTCCTTCTCATCAATGATATCATGGAGGATCCCAAACTTAAACAACAACTAGAAGTACTCTTCTTATCGAAAACATTGTCTGCCCAATCTGCATTTGTATATCCATGTAGTCTAACATCTCCAATGACATATATCAACCCATTATTTATAGTCACATGTAGGTATCTCAATACATGCTTGGAAGCAACCCAATGTACATGGTGAGGCTCAGTCATAACTAGCTCAAAGTGTTTACTGCAAAACATATGTCAGGGAGAGTGTTCGTGAGAAACATTAGAGCACCAACTAGTTTTCTATACTTAGAAGGGTTTTATGGGTCTAGTATGACATCCACTTCGCATAGCTTCTTGAAATTCATGACCATAAGTGTAGGCAAGGACTTTCATTATACCATGCCAAATATTTCTAACAATTTCACAACATATTTTCCTTGTGAAAGGAAAATCTTTCCATTTCTTTGTCATAATTCTAATCCCAAGAAATAGTGCATCAAACCAAGATCTTTCATCTCAAATTCAGTAGCCAACTCCTCTTACATTCAAGAATGAGAAGGTTTTCACCTGTTAATAATAAGTAATCAAAATATAATACCAAAATCAATGACATACCTTAGACCAGTTTAAATTAAAGGTTGGGGTTTGAGTTGGCACTGCTTCTTGTGAATCCATGCTTCATCAGGTAACCATCTATGCGGGCGTACCATGTTCTCGGGGCTTGCTTCAAGCCATAAAAATCCCTCTTCAACCTGAAAATGTGTGTCTTTTGGTCCTCTACTTCAAAGCCATGTGGCTACTCAACATACACTTCTTATTGTAACATGCCATGAAGGAATGTTGTCTTCAAATTCATTTGATGAAGGGTCCATCCTTGAATTGCAACAAGGGAAACTATCGAATGAATGGTGGTGTATCTAGCTACAAGAATAAATATATCATCGCAATTTTCTCCCTCTTTCTAGGATAATCCTTGGGCCACGAACCTTGCCTTATATTTCTCAACACTTCCATTGACTCCTTGTTTGATCTTGATAGCCATTTTTAAGTTGTGACATATTTCCCCTTTGGTCTTGGCACAATATCCCATGTGTCATTCTTCATCATTGATTCGTACTCTTCGGCCATAGCATTCTTCTAGACTTGTTCTTTCACGTCTTCTTCAAAGGTGTGAGGCTCAACTTGAATAAAATTTCTCATAGCTACAACATATCCTTGGTACCTACATGGCTTCTTTCATTCTCTAAATGGCCTTTTGACAAGAATGAGTTTGTCGGCATCCTATAATGTGTCACAAAACCATAGTGGCATCTTCCTAGCGGGGGTATCACATGGAGGAGGATCCAAGGAGTCCATAGGCTCCATGGGATTATAAAAAATGTGTCTCTCAGATTTAGGAATGAAAGCTTCTTCTAAAATATCCATATTATCATCCTTCTTCTTAAGAGGAGGAGGCGAGGGAAGGTCCCTTGCTTTCCCAAGGGTAGCATCTTCGTCCAACATTACATCCTTGCTAATTTCAACTTTCCTTTGACTGGGAATATATATTTTAATACTTTGGAATCTTCAAAATATCAAACAAACATACATTTTCTTCCTGTGGCTTCCAGCTTTCTCCTTTTGTCTTTCGGCACATGGAAATATACGGGGCAACCAAATATACAGAGATGACCAACATTGGGCTTAACAATTGTGAATACTTATTCGAGAGTTTTGTTGTCCAATGCTTGATGAGGTACCTTGTTTTAAACATATACTGTTGTATTTTTTGCTTCTCTCCAAAGGAACTTTGGCAACTTTTTATCATGGAGCATAGCTTGTGTAGCTATACAATGGACTTGTTCTTTCTTTCAGCCACTCCATTTTTTCGGGACTATAGGGAACAATTGTCTCTTTCTTGATGACTTCCTTCTTGAAAAAATATATGAATTCATTTGAAATGTACTCTCCATCATTGTCAAACCTGAAGATGTTAATTTTCTTCTATGTTTGACTTTTGACAAAAGCCTTGAAATTTTTAAACAAATCGAAGGTCTCATCCATATGCTTCAATTAATATATCCATGTCTTCCTTAAGGAATCATCAATTAAGGTGATGCAGTAGATATGGCCACCAAGATAATTTGCGAGCATCAGAACACATATGTCAGAATGAATGAGTTGGAGGATGTCACTTATCTTGATCTCGCTAGGGGGGAATGGTCCCCTTGTCTTCTTTCCACTAGCACATCCTAGACATACTCCATCATGTTGAGCTTGAATATCAGGAATCCCTGAGACCAAATTCTTCAATTTTAGAAGAGCTTCATAGTGGAGATGAGCCAATCTACGGTGCCATAGCTCACTTTGATGGTTAGTGTCATGGACCAATGCTAGAAAATGTCTTTCAATGACTCTATAGAGTCCTTCAAGTCTAGATCCCAATGTGAATGTGTCTCTCATAGGGGATCCCATCGGCGAATTAATTACTTTTCCTTTGATGAAGGAAACCCTCATCCCTCTGTCTTCCAAAGAAGATATGGATACCAAATCATTCTTCATCCCCGGCACATACATCACATCAGGAAGAAGAAAAAAATTCCACATAGTCCAAATGAAATTTAATATACCCAAAACCTTTAATTGGATGAGTGGAGTTGTCTCCAAGGATAATTTTCAAACTCGACTCCCTCTCCACAAAATTATAGATAACTTCCTTATACTCAGAGAGATGATGAAAGGCCCCACTATCAACCAACCAACTATCCCAAGTATCTGGAGGAAAGGAACTAGAAATTGCAGAAATAAGAATATATTCAGATTGATTAGTAGTATTATTTTCATACCTGGAATTACTTGACTTCTTTTGTGGACAATATTCTTCTTCACGATCATCGGGAATGTCTCTTCCTCTTCCATCATCTCTTCTATCAAAAGACCTGTTATTATTGTAGCCATGGTTATTGTTGTAGGACCTTGAATTTTTTCTTCTTGGAGCATCTCTCTACTCAGGGAAATCTCGAACATAGTGGCCCTTTTGATGCCAATTGTAGCATTCAACATCTCTATCTAATCTTCTTGAGCCTTTGGAGTCTTGGTTGACTTGACGAGGTCTTCTTGCATAAGATGGATTTCCCTTTTCTTTATTCTTCCCTTGAGTAAATCCCCTAATAATCCACAAGAGCCTAAAGAAACAATACACTAGTTCAGATAGAAGAGTCTAAAGTAAGCTAGAGATCTAGATGAGTATACCATGGTTTCTTGAATGAGTACAATTATTGGTCGAAGAGAGGAAAAGAGGTGGCATAAAGAAATTGTTTTAGTGGTGTCCCATGAGCCACATATATTGTAGGATAAAATGGTCATCTGGGACGAGAGTCAGGGGGCATACCAGCTCTAAGGGCCCCAAGAAAGGAGGTATCCAGAACAAGGATATCATGGAGGTCACCAGAGTTGAAAAATATTTTTTTTCCCGACGTTTGTCCCCTAAAGTGTCGACTTCCCTGGCCCACCCGATAGAAGGTGGTAATATTTTTAGTAGACATAGGAAAAATGATAGGGGAAGGATGCCCAGAAATCCCTTTTTGAACTATGAGTGCAACAAGGTCCATATTCAAGTTTAGTTAAGGAAATCCAGGTCACTATCCACAAATTTATGAGGGGAGGGTGGGGCCAAAGGATCAGTGGGATAGGATTGACAGTCCCGTGAGGGAGGAATTGTAGAAGTTCCAGAAGCAATGGGGCAAGACATCCTAGGTAAAACCACTACATCACCTGTATGAAGAAAAAATTGAGGTATATTCATAAAACACTTTTACAAAATTTAAAAAAAGAAATAAATAAATTCACTAATAAATTTATTATATGTATATTTATCATTATCATTATCTCAAAAAAAAAATCAAGATATTCAAGCTATGTATATGACAATAAGCTCATTCATTATTTTACATATGTAATTCGAGAAAATACCTTCCACATTATTTAACCAATCATATTCCCTCTTTGTTTCGATAATCATGGAAAATAAATATAACAAAATTAACAAGTTACACACAATATTATATAATTACATGACAAACACAAATTGTTCATCCAACGTGATATTATGGACGTGTGGAGTGAGTGAAGATTTCATTAAATTTTACAAGTTATCATTTATAAGCTTTATGGTTGATTTACACAATTGTTTTTATTGAGTGATTTATTTGTTTCTATTTTTGCTAGGGGCTATAGCTTTTTCTTCGTGATCATACTATATCAACCCTTATTAATTTGGACGATTTTCTTTTGCATAACTAAAGTTTTCATATTTTTATTTTCCTATTTTTCAGTGCCTGACAAATCATTTAAAAAAAAAAAAAAAAAAAAAAAAAAAAACTAAATTTGTAAATGGTCATTTCATTGGTGAGTGCTCTGATAGTGATATTGTATGCCTACTGCTATGCCCTACAATGTCAAATTCTGCTACAATGGTCCCTTATGTAAATGAGGGGGGAGAGGGGATGCGTGCACAATCACTCTTAATATTTCTTATATTTCCCTGACACAACATCCTTTGACAACCATTGTATGATGGTTGTGAAAACAATTTTCATACCCTAGTTTTCAAAAGCAACGTTCAGCTCTTTGCACGGTGTTTTTTGCAGAGCTCCTTTAGAATTCGATATCTAATGAGGCATGGCCACATAAATGAGATGGGAGGGGGAACACCTAGTCATAACTATCGGGAAATTCCCTGTAAATTCTGTAAATACAATAACAATAGTTAATGGATATTAATAAGAGGTTTATCAAGTTTATGAACACTTCTTCCACAAAAACAAATTAGGTTAACATAGATTTCAGTGAAAATATTCAAACCTCAATATATCCAGATAATGTGTGTACTAAAAAATATATACTTCGTGTAGTCTACGACAACAAAAATAAACAATATATATATATATATATATATATATATATATATATATATATATATATATATATATATATATATATATATATATATATATATATATAACAACACCCCACTCCCTAGGATGCTCATGTGATATTGAACAAACATGACCCCTATATAGGCAATGTATGGATTTGTTTTGAACGTAGGTGGGGTGGAGTATCCATGCAACCTGCTAATGAAACACTTTGGATAATTCATTGGGAAGTAAACTCCTTATCATCATCTTTATCGATTTATTGAATATTTGTTATAGTGGAGACTTAATTTCTGTATATGTTGTAGCCCATAAAAGTATGTATGTGAGTCTATCATATATTTTTTTGGAACAAAGAGTGATGACAGTAGAACTTGTGCAAATTTTAATCGAACATCTAAAGGTGTTCAATTGAAGCTATTCATTTCATGATAGGAATATTTGTGCACATACTCGGAATTCTCTCTCAGCGCGTTTTTATGCAGGCCAACTCTGGCACTTTAGCAATGGCTATATATTGTTCTACTACTTACCAGTTTTAATAATTATCATGTATCGAATGTGATAATTATGTAGACAGTTACTGTGCTAAATATGTTCAACTTATTTGATCATGAATATTGATATTATAAACAAAGTTACTAGCTTAACGAGAAATATAGCCCCAAAACCCCTTATTTTTGTAAAAAAAACATTAAAACACCCTGAAAATGTACAAAAATCCATTTTTTTAGAATGACATTAAAAATTAAATTTTTTGTGTAATAAACATGAAAAAACACTCAGTCAAGTCCCACTAGCACAACCACTTGAGGATGGGCCTCGTTAGGAAGACTACCCAGGATCAGACCTCACGGGGGTGGTTTTGCCTGTGCTAGGGGTGGGAGACATGCTAAAAAATCGAGTCAGCTTAGGGTTGGTTTCGCCCAGGCCGGGTGCAATCCCCGGGTGACTTTGACGGATTAGATGCCCCTAGGTCGCAGTTTCTCAAGCCACGGGTCAAGCCTGGAGGATCATAGACAACTTGATAACAAAAACATGAAAAAATATCCTGGAATATAAAGTGTTGATGTTGCATCAATGTTTTTTTTAGTTAAAACTCAAACATTTTTAAGCAATGGCATTAAAAATAAAATATTATAACTTTGAAAAGCTTTAAAATTCCAATAATTTTCAATGGTAACATTAAGCATAAAATAATACAGATCCAAACAACCTAAATATTTCAACAATTTTCAACCATGGCGTTAAAGATAAATAACAGGACTCCAAAAAACCTTAAAATTTCAACATCTTTCGCCCATGGAATTAAAACAAAATATCAACATCTTTCACCAATGGAATTAAAAAAAATATCATAACAATAAAAAACCTTAAATTTTCAACATATTTCAAGACCAATTAATATGACTAAGAAAAACTTATAAATGAATTCATAAAACAATTTCATTATATAAAGAGTAATTTTTTTCTTTTAAATACTAAAAGTATAACTCTTTTAAAATCTTAGCCTAAGACAACTTGATACATTGCAATGAAAACTTAAAAATCAACTATCAAATTGATACAAATTGGAGAAAGACTTGACCCAATGCAATGAAAACTTAAAAATCAACGATTTAATTGACATAAAAAAGAGGTGGACTTTATCCATTATAATGAAAACTTAAAAAGCAATTACCAAATTGACACATAGTGGGGTTAGGTCCCTAGTCGAGCATGACACAAACCTTGCAACCCAAAAAATGGTAAACATAATTAATAGATAAAAATAAAAATAAAAATAAATAAAAAAATAAATTAACACACAATGCAAGTGGACTTGATTCATTGTAATGAAAACTTAAAAACCAACTATCAAATTGAAACATAGTGGGGTCGGATTACTATTTAAGCATCAACACAAACCCTACAGCCTAAAAATACAAAATTAAAAAAAATTAATACATAAATAAATAAAAATTAAAAAAAACAAAGCAAAAATTAAAAAGTCAAAATGAAAACAACAAAAAAAATAATAATAAAAAAATAAAAACACAAAATCAAAAATTTAAAAATAAAAAAAAAAACAAAAATAAATCAAATGTAATATATATATATATATATATATATATATATATAATAAGAAAATAAGAATTTGCTTTTTTAAAATAACAAAAATAAAAACCATAAAAGAGAAAAGAAAATCAAACATAAAAAATTAAAAAAAAATAAGGTTTCATAAAATCTCTTAGTGATTTAAGGAATGCATTAAACGCACAGGGAAAAATCCCAATCGAACTCGGTCCCAACCTGTTAAATTGTTTCCTTTATGGACCAAAGGTTTGGCATCTTTTGTGTACCTCTTCTATGAATCGTGATAGCTTCTTCTTAAGTCGTTGTTCGACAGTAAACAAACATATTTTAGTTATTAAATAAAACATAAATTAAATTAAAAAAATAAAAAAATTTAACAAACACAAATTAAATAACTAGCAATTGCACCATATGTTGCAAAAGAAACGTCGTAAGGCAATAGCATAGGAAAGAGTAGCCTATAAGAAATAAGAAGGCAATAGCATAGGAAAGAGTAACCTAGAAGAAATAAGATGTTGCAGAGAACAAGTCATCGTGAAGGAATGAAATGAAAATTTTGCTTCCATAGAAGCAAGTCGTGGAACTTTCAAAGATATTGATGATAAGAGTTCTCAACCAGAAAATTTTGTTATAGATTTTGAAATAGGCAATTGGGGGTGAAAATATATATGTAAACCAACATAATATGTTCACATATATACAAATTTTGTTACAGATATTGAAATAGGAAATTGGGAGTGAAAATCCTTTGGTGATTAGTAATCCAGCACGTAACTCAAATAAGATATTTTAAATACATTCAAGTACAATCTATCTAGGATAGATGTAAATAAAGAGACTTTTTATTAGCAAAAATAGAGTTTACTTCAAGTTCATCTACATATCTGAGAGCCAATTGCATGCTTATCAGAAATTGTATATGAAGAACAATAGTCTTGGTATACAAGAAAGTGAATGTCATTTTAATATGGAGACATTTTTGGAAGGAGATATTGTTCTTTATGTTATGGTTCATTTTCGTAACTATAAACTTGGTTTATTCTTTATCTATACATAAGAAAAAAAATACAAAGTAAATTCACAAATTTAAGTTATAGTTTTATATTTCATAATTAAAAATCTAGTTTCTTATTAAAATATTTTACACATCCTAGGTTATTTTAAATTGATCAAGAGTATAGAATTATTAGGGTGGTGTTCTATGTGCACTAAAATTCCCATGAGCTCCATCACAATGTATGGGGTTCATTGCAACCTTGGATATATTCTGTGAATTGTTGTGATTTTTTGCTTGTGGCTACAACTTAGTTTTGATTTTCACCTAGTTATCATGATTCAAAACTTTGTTATCATCTTAGATCCTTATAGCATTATATATATTATGTGAGCTAATGTGATGTTTTTTTTGTCACAATGATTCAAAAATTAGTTATTATAACACAATATTGACTTTCTTGTTGTCTATTTTGTTTATCTTATTAAAATATTTTACACATCCTAGGTTATTCTAAATTGATCAAGAGTATAGAATTATTAGGGTGGTGTTCTATGTGCACTAAAATTCCCATGAGGTCCATCACAATGTATGGGGTTCATTGCAACTTTGGATATATTCTATGAGTTGTTGAGATTTTTTTCTTGTGGCTACAACTTAATTTTGGTTTTCACCTAGTTATCATGATTCAAAATTTGTTATCATCTTAGATCCTTATAGAATTATATATACTATGTGAGCTAATGTGATGTTTTGTTTGTCACAATGATTCAAAAATCAGTTATAATACCACAATATTGACTTTCTTGTTGTCTATTTTGTTTATGAACCCCTTAAAAAAACTAGAGGAACATTAGATTTTACAGTGTGATCTCCCCAGCATGGGTGGGGGTTTCAAAAATTGGAGAGTAAATTGAGTGGTTATTGTTAGAAATTGTTGTATAACATGGGAGATTTGGATGGTTTGTAGACAATATGGATGTCATAACATATATCTTTTTTCAATTTTTTAGTGTCTTTGGCCACCATGCATCTAATAAGATCCATTTCAACTAAGAACGTCAATGCATCACTATGCGAATGATAACTTGTGACATCCCTAGCCATTTTCTTTTATTATGGATCAAGTTATAAACTAATAACTTGTGAAATCCCTAGCCATTTTATTTGATTGTGGATCAAGTTATAAACTAAAATATACTCTCTCTTTAGAATACTCTACATTATATATTGGATGGAGGGAAAGGTTATGATAAAAATTGTACAAAAAAACCCCTTAAGGTTGTCTCAACTTACTCTATTGTTAATCATAGTGTCAATTTTGTAAAACTATAATTTGCGATAAGGACTGATTGAGATTTTTCTTTTGTAAGTTTTGTTTGGAATTGAAAAATAAACAAATAAATTATAAAAGCTAAAATTATGTAGTGGGAAACATTGTTTAAAATTTCAAACTAAAAAGTTGAGTAAGTTTGACATCATATAATATGAAAATTGTTTATGATTATAAAGTAAAAACATGTAAGATTTTTTAGCTAAAATTAGGTAATTAAAGATATGTATATAGTTTGTTTTTAACGGAAGAAAGAGTATGTCTGTAGTTACAAACTGTTATGTAGTTACAAACTATTACAATTAAGTAATTAAAGGTAAATTTAGTGTTATTTAAGAAATGAGAATTATGAACATTCATCATTATTGCTCAAGATAAATCATGTCGTGTGAAATAATTTGGAAATTTAAAACGATCACATATTTTAAAAAATTTCATTATTAATTTAATTTTTTATATATTAAGAAATATTACTCATGAATAATAAAACAATTGTAACATAAATAATATATAACAAAAAAACCATGTATTTTTGGAATAATAAAATAGTTGTAACAAAAATAATATAGAACAAGAAAAACTATGTATATTTGGATGTATGAAAATTTAGATACATTTTATTAAGTGAAATTTTAAAAGAATAATGGTTATAAACATTTAAAAATAATTTTATTAAATAATTAGTTGGATCAATGAAGTTTGCATATTAAGACCTCTGATCCCTCTTGAATCTTGGTAGATCCAGAGTTAGGCCATCTTAATTTCCCCCTTTAGATAAAGGGAATTCCACGTGAATACCATGAGTCAATACCATGGGTTGTTTTTATAGTTTAGTAAATAATTTTATTAAATAATTAGTTTAGATCTATATTATTGATGAGAGGGATCAATGGCGTTTTCATATCAAGACATTTGATCCCTCTTGGCTCTTGGTAGATCCAGAGTTAAGCCATCTTAATTTCTCCCTTTACATAAACCACATTCCACATGAATACCATGAGTCAATACCATGGGTTGTTTTTATAGTTTAGTATTATTTTTATTTTTTATTTGACCTAGTTAAAATGTTCATTACAATATGTCAATGGCCTAAAACATTTCAATCATCTAACATTTGATCCAATGGCTCAGACATTGACACAGTGACACCTAGGGGAGTTGTTTTCAAATAAGAACGTCTTACGACGTAATTAACCAAAATATTTGTTTTTTTGTTTGTTTATTATTATTATGTTATATATATATATATATATATATATATATATATATATATATATATATATATATATATATATATATATATATATATAATTTAAAAAACATAATAATAATAAATAAACAAATAAAACAAAACCATCGAACAGTGCCAAGGGATCGTGTGTTGATTTCAAAAACCAGCTTTCCTATGCTAGTGATGTTGAGCCTCGAAATCGACCTTTCTGTGCGAGCGAGATTGAATCTAGGAATCGACCTACCCCCTTCCTAGGCAGTGCAAAGGGTTCCTCGGTTGGGTAGCTGGAGCAGGTCGTCGCTCCAATCGTCCAACCCGCAGTCGCTTGGCACCCCCTGCGTCGGCGAGTTGGGCAGCTAAAGCTACCCTTGGCACCGCCTAGGCAGACAGATGGTTGAATATATATATATATATATATTCGATTTTTATATTTTATTTATATTTATTTTTAATTTTTAATTTTAATTTTTAACTTTTTATTTTTTTAATTGTTATTTTTTATTTTTTTATTTTGTATTATTGTGTTTTTCCAATTTGTTTTTATTGGTTTAATACTGTTCTAATTTTGTGTTTTCTTTTATTTTTATTTTTTTAATTTTGATTTTAATGCGTTTATAATGTTTTAAACTGTGATAAAAAATCCTTCGGTAAAAATCACATCCAAATTTGTGTTTTTAAACATTTTAGTTAAACTTTTTAATTTCTTTTTTTAATTTTGTTTTAATTTTTTCTCATATTTATTTTTATTGTGTTATAATGTTTTAATTTTTTTAGTTAAACTTTTTAATTTTTTTTTTAATATTTTTTGTTTTAATTTTTTCTCATATTTATTTTTATTGTGTTATTTTGACTTTTTTAAAATTGTTTTTTATTTTCTTTAAACAATTGTATTTTAAGGTTATTTTCACCTAAAATTTTATGTGAATTATGAATTTTGGAAGAAAAAAAAACAACACTCACAACATCAAATATTATAATTTTAGTTATAAAATATATAAAAAATTCATTAAATTTGTTATTTTTTAATTTTTTTTTCAAATTTTTCCATAAAAATCTTATATTTGACATGTCATTTTTACCGAAGAAGTCTCGAAATGTGCATTTTTTTATTGTATCTATATGAAAAAAATGCATTTTTTTGTCAAGTATATAAACTTATTATGCTTTTAGTGACATGTATTTTATGTGTTGAAGTATTAATTAACAATACATAAATATATATTTGTGGGGTCTTGGTTAAATGGTGATGAGACGAGTTGTTATAGCACTCATTCCCTTCCCCGATCGGGGTGATGTATGTGGACATGTTGATGAAGATGGAGTAAAAAAAGAAAAGAAAAGTGAAAACAAGAGAAAAATGAAAGGTACTACCAAACTTACAAAAAAACAAAACAATACATAAATATATTAAAAAATCAAGACTTCAAAATATTCAACTTATTATTTTTTTAACTTTCCAAGAAAATTGAAAATTTTATTAAAAAAAACATTGCAAAAAAACTTGAAAAACACTTTAAAAACAAACATCTTAGGAAGGGAAAAAATGACAACTTGAAAATGGTTAAATAACGAACATTTTTAAAAAATATACATACTTAAGACATTAAAAAAAATCAGTGTCAAAAATATGCCTCCAAAACATATAGGTTGATGTTGCATCAACATTTTTCCAAATTAGCATGAAAACCACCAACATTTAAAACAAATGTCAATAATTAATACATAAGAAAATTTGATGTGTCAAAAATATGCCAAAAAAAAAAAATCGATGTTGCACCAATACTTTTCAAAAATGACATAAAAATCACCAACATTTTGAAACAAATCTTCATACTTAATACATGAGAAAATTTAAAGTGTTAAAAATATGCTTCTTAAAAAAGGTTGATGTTGCATCAACGTTTTTCAAAATTGGCATGAAAATAAAGACCTCTAAAACAAAAGAACTTGGTACAATTCTCGTTAAGTTGATAACTTTGTTTATATATATTCGGTAAGAAATGCAGTTCCTTTCTATTTCCTTTCAAAAAACAGGAAAGTTACCAACAGATCCAAAAGGATCATATGGCCTCAACTTTCCCATTGGGAAACCAGGTATGTTGTCCATCTAACTGCATTAGAAGTCATCCAAAATTTAAAGAGTCTTAGATTGTCTAGCAGTGCAATATAAGTATGAATGTATTTAATAGTCGTAATAGCTATGAACCTATTACAATAACTAAAATTTTGTAAAGCCATCATGCAAACATCTTAAAATTTTAGCAAAAAATGACCATGTTGATTGTCCATTTACTCATCAGAGGAGTCGATGGGCATCGGATATTTGGCGCTAGATCCCAACAGTTTTGTTTGGGGGAGGTAGGGGATGTGCTTCTCAATTCAGCTGAGGTGAGCATTTTGAAGTTCAATCTAATGTTGGATAAGTTGAAATTCCTTGTGAATCTCCTGCATATATGTATCTGGCTTGGGTGAACCAACAAAGATGGACACCATTTCTTTTCTCGCAATATTCTTCATAATCCAGTATAAATAGACCGTCTGGTTGAACTGAGTATACCTACCAAATGG
Organism: Pinus albicaulis; assembly: GCA_034641835.2. Lineage (NCBI taxonomy): Eukaryota > Viridiplantae > Streptophyta > Pinopsida > Pinales > Pinaceae > Pinus > Pinus albicaulis. The sequence goes on from CM076583.1 coordinate 1,010,113,785, forward strand.
CCTAGGTCCTGGACCAAAGTCTGACATTCCTCCAAATCTAAGTCAGTGTTCTCAACCCCTTGTTTTAACTCTGATTCCCACCCAGAGATTAACTGACGGACAAAGGAAGTTGTATTAAGTTAATAAGCTTGTGCAACTTCCCTATTCTTCCCAGTGATGTTACGACACCCTCAAACCCTATATTGTCAAGGCTGGGATTTCCTAGAACCTCGAGCCTTCCCATTGTTGTGGCTCTATGTCTGGCCTCCCCGACCTGAGTTCCCTTTGTGCATGGAGGGTCTTGCTATGAGATTGACTTGCAGACCACACGTAAGCACACTAAACAAAAATACGAGAGCCATAACAACTCTCATCCAAGAGTCCGACCGAATTGACCACCAACTCGTAGAGAAAAATCCTGGGACAAGCCTTACACGACCAGAAGTAATGTAACCCTGTAAATATGAAAACATATGATACAAATTGATAGTAAGAAACAGGCTCATAAAACAAAGTATGCTTCACGGAGCTAACCCAAACACGACACAACGAGCCACCTTCTTTTGTCTTCAATACACAACACCCCTTTGAGACCAGGGCTACTTGCTAATCATTGTAGTTCCTTTTACAGTTTCCCCACAGTGGTCCAAGCAAATGAATATTTTTTAAAGAAACTATTTTAAATAAAACCCATAGACCTAGGACACTATCTAAAACCCCGAAATCTTTTACAGAATGTAGATCCATCATAGAGAGAAAGATGCCATAGTAAACAAAAATATTATCAAGGTGTGTGGGTTGTCTAACACACTCCTCCCATATCTACCCAAGTAACCAGCCAACTGAGGTAAACATGTGACGAGAGGCTACTATGGTTAGATTCAACCTCCTAGGTGAAATTAAGAAAGTGGAACCAACGAAAACACATCATACATACCTTCCACATCAACAGCAAGAATCTCAGGAACCATCCCAACCAGTTAAGTAACTAGCCCCCGGGTCCCACTGAGGTTTTAGGACTTCAAGCCCCCAAACGCTCCCACATTGTAGGCTTGGGTGTGTCTGGGAGGATCTGGATGCTCCCACAACATATGCATGCGTGCGTCCAGGGAATTTTCCCCATAGACCTGTTCCATCGTCCCCGGGATTTGAGCCACTTTTTCAAGCCCAGATCCCAGGTCACTGCCCAGAACTCCATGACAAGCTCATAAATGAAATAAAATAGTGAAACAATGATGTATTTTCAAAAACCATTACAAGGCCTAAATGGGACCCTAGCTAGCCATGGGAGGCATTTCGTCAAACATGTCACAAATATGTAATCTACAAGTGTAAATAGCAGATATGAGCATAGGGGTTTCATACTTATCTGAAAATCACTAAGAAGCATTGTTCCCTTACATCATTAGTTGCATTATCATCTATTAGGTCATAGATACATTTTTTATTCATTTACAAATAAAAAAATGAGGAGATCCATACATCATCACTCTCATAATACATGCTTATAACCAGCATAATAATAATAGAAATATCAAGGATACATTAGCCATAGCATCCACATATAAACTAGTACATTTACACATAAGATGTTAAGGAGAGAACCTCTTATTAATTAATGCAAAAACCAACCTAGGATGGGACTTCCACATTCCACCCGACCATAGATTGGTTGAGCCAAATTTCTCTTCAGCCAATCACCCTCGTGACATATTCCAAGCATGAATGTGGGACTCAAATAGAAAGAACCAACCAGGAATTTTGAGGCTAAACCACATCGCCCTCATCAATAGAAACCAATATTTACTGTAATCCACACTGGATCACTAGGCAAAAACAAGCATGGATGCCATTGGATTTCTCCACCTACACTATGAGGAATTTTCTTATCTCCTATTCTCTCAGGCTTTACAGCAATCCATAGTTTGATCCATGGATTAATAGGCCCTAAACAGAGACACACTCTCTAGGTTTTAACCGTATATCCCAACCCAAGATTCCTAGGCCTGATGGAGAGCACCCACATCTCATGATTTACCACAATCCACACTGAATCACTGGCCCTAAACCGAGACAACACACTATCTGGTGTTACCGCAACCCACAGTCTGTTTCAGGGGTTACTAGGCCATGTGTTCTATCATTTCAGAGATCCACCCCACTTAGCTTCAAATACATACGACAATCTAGCTCTACCAAAACATGAGAACCCCATCACACCATGGCTATCCGGAAATGGGAAGGCTAGGTTGAAAATATTGTCACAGCTGGAAAAACACATACCATGATAGAAAGGAACCACATGCAATACCATGCATGCCAAATCTAGCAAGTAAATCACACCTGTGAATCAATACCTACAAATAATCATGTTGTAGCTACTTGATCCTTCTCTTCCTTGCTTACTCCTTCCTTCCTCTTTCCTTCTTTTCCTTTCTTGATCTAATTCCAAAGTGCTCCAAGAAAACTAAGTTTCCAAGAGTGAGAGAGAGAATAATGAGAGTGCTCCAAAACTAAACTAACAAAAGGTACCCACTAATCCTCATAAGCCTGTTTATCAATTGCGCCTCTATTTTCTTCATTTTCCATTATTTTCCTTCATTTTCCTCCTCACATGCAACTTGTGACCTTTCACCTTCCTTTCAACTAATTTCCATTATCTTCATAAATAAATGTGCCAAAAATGTCATTTTTCCTTTCCAAAGCCTTTGTCATTGTCTTTGCCAATTTCCTTAGCCATATTAACCTAAATGAACAACCACTAGGATGTTTTTCCCAAAATTCATCTTGGAATAAGTGTCCCATCAACCATGGTCATTATTTTCTCTTTATTAACTTTTATTACATGGAATTTTCACCAGGGTTGTTACAGAACCCTCCCCTTGGGGTACACCATCCTTAGTGTTCAACCACACATATACCTCAGCAAAAATGTTGAAAATCAAACATACTTCCCATGGAGCTTTATCACATAGCTCGATGCAGTATTTACAAAGATCACCCTACTGAAAAGCAAACCAACATGACAACATAACAACATAAAAACTATAATTACATGACACACTTTTCGCTTATTTTAGCTTTATAACATATCTCATAGTGGTATTTACATCCATTACATGTGTACATATATCAAAACATCGCCAAAATGTATGCCAAACATATATTAAACATCATACCAAAATTGATTTTCCTCAACTGGTAAACAATGAAGGATACATAGCCTACATCTGATCTGTCATATCCCATGTAGCTTCATCGGGACCAAAGCACTTCCATTGCACTTTAACCTACTCGATTTCTCGGTTTCAGAGCATAAGCACCTTTTTCTAGAATATACATTGAGGCTTCGGTTGGAATTCTCCATCTACCTCCACCTACAATACAGACCAGTCAATCATATGATTAACATCTTTAACATACTTCTTAAGCAATGATATATGAAAAATATCATGTAATTTCACTGTGGAAGGTAGTGCATGTCGATAGGCTACTGGTTTGATCCTCTCAATAATCCTGAAAGGTCCACAAAACCATGGTGCCAGCTTGGAACATGATCCAATCCGCAAGGAGATCTTGTTGGGCTTGATGCACAAGTACACATTTTCCCCAACCTAAAACTCCTTAAAAATCATGTTTTTATCTACATATCTCTTGTGCCTATCCTGTGTTTCCTTTACATTATTCTTAATTACACACATTTCCTTTTCCATTTCTGCAAACATTTTTTGCCCAATAAATACCCTATTAATTGGGTCGCTCCAACTGATGGCAGTATTGCAACTCCGCCTATACAATGCTTGAAATGGACTCATACTTAATGATTCCTAGTACCCGTTTTTGTAGGAAAACTCTACTAGTGGAAGATACTCTTCCCACTTTCAATGTTGATGCATCACATACATCCTCAACATGTCCTCCAATATCATGTTGACCCTCTTAGTCTGTCCATCTGTCTGCTAATGATAATTTGTGTTGAAGGCCAACTCGGTGCCCAAACTTGCAAACAACTCCTTCCAAAACTTGGAAGTGAACTTTGTATCCCTGTCTAACACAATCTTCTTTGGAACACCATGCAATATGACCACATATCTGATGAACACCTATGCCACATCACTAGTTGAATATGTAGTCTTTACTGGAATGAAGTGTTCAACCTTTGTCAACCTTTCCACCAAAACCATGATGGAATCATGTTGTCAAGTTATCTTGGGAAAACCTGTGATTAAATCCATAGAAATTACCTCACATTTCTTCTTTGTAAGCTCAATCGTTCTAGCAGTCTACTTGGATTCCTATATTCTTCCTTAACCATTTGATAGTCCAAACACCTCACCACAAACTATGCTATGTCTCTCTTCAAAATTGGTCAATAATAGAACCTCTTTACTATAGTCAATCTCTTCTGATATCCTAGGTGACCTGAATATGGTTTCACATGAAACTCCCTCAATATCACCTTCTTGAGCTCATTTTTGTATGGCAAATATATCCTGTCTCTAAATCTGACCAACCCCTCTATTGTGAGATGATAATCCACATCATGTACACTTGCACCTGGACCTGTACCTTTACTACCACCTGTACCTGTACCTGTACTCTGTTGCAACCTGTGCACAATCTCCATATATTTGTCATCTTGTTGACCCACCTACAAGATCCTATCTTGTAAATTTGTCCCATAGGAGCTCATAGTTTCTATGTGATTTACTTGTATCCGCTTTCTAAGAGGATATGCGACCTTATTCTCCTTTCCTTTAATGTAAATGATCTCGAAGTCGAAATCATTGATCATGGCCAACCATCTAGCTTGCCTAGCATTCAGATTCGGTTATTCAAATAGATACCTCAAACAATTGTGATCACTCATCAGTATAAATCATTTACATAGAAGATAGTGCCTCCACATCTTCAATGCATGAATGATCGCTGCCAACTCAAGATCATGGGTCAGATTGTTTTGTTTTTGTTGATTTAGTTTTCATGACTCATAGCATACGACATGTCCTTCCCGCATAAGGACTCCACCAATTCCTCCCTTGCATACATTTGTACATACTACAAACTCCTTGTCTGAGTCTACAATCTTTAACACTGGAGCATGTGTCAACAACTGCTTAAGCTGCTCAAAACTGGCCTCACACTCTGTCCATTCAAACTTCTTACCTTTCCTCTGTAATGGTATAATTTGATAAGTAATCTATCAAAATTTCTTAATGAACCTCCTGCAATAACCTGCCAACCCCATGAAGGATCTCACCTCATCGACATTTCTAGGAGCTACCCACTCCATGATGGCCCTTATCTTTTCTGGATCTACTGCGATGCCCTCCTTGGAGACAACATGTCACAAGTAATGTACCTCAACCTAGAAGAAACTGCACTTGCTAAGCTTAGCATACAATTGACGCTCTCTCAACAATATCAACAATGTTTCCAAATGCTCATCATGCTCTTCCTCATTTTTAGAATATACCAATATGTCATCAATGAACACAATTAAAAAAAAAAATCCAAAAAAGGACGCAACACATTTTTCATCAAACACATAAATGTAGATGGAGCGTTGGTCAACCCGAATGGAGCTACAACAAACTCATAATTCCCATACCTGGTCCTGAATGCGGCCTTGTAGATGTCCTCTTCTTTGATGTGTACCTGATGGTATCCTGACCTCAAGTCTATCTTAGAGAACATTGTTTCTCCCTTCAATTGATCAAACAAGTCTTCAATCCTCAACAACAGATACATGTTCTTGATGGTCACTTTGTTCAAATTCCTATAGTAAATGCATAATCTAAGAGTACCATCCTTCTTCTTCACAAACAATATTGGTGCGCCCCATGGTGATACACTCAGCCTAATGTATCTTTTGTCAAGCATCTCTTTTAGGTGAAACTTTAACTCTATCAAATCATGTGTGCTCATCCTGTAAGGTGCTTTTGATGTTGGAGTTGAACTTAGTACCAACTCAATAGAAAATTATACCTCCCTGTGAGGTGTAAACTCTAATATATCTTTAGGAAATACATCCTGAAACTAATGTAAAACTAGGTACTTGCTCAAAACATCTGCATCCTCAACTTCCTTACCTATGTCACTAGAAATATGCACTACAAAGAACACACACCCTTTCCTATGGATGTGCTTGGCCTGCATAGTTTTAACCATTCTCACTGATGTTGCTTTATTCTATCCCTGTAAGACTCTTGGTTCCCCATTGTCATCCAAGCACTCAATGGCTTTATCATAAAAATCCACCTTGGTCTTGTGAATGTATATCCAGTCCATACCCAATAGCATACTATATGATCCCAATGGCAATATTTTAAAGTGTGCTATTGTAGGCATACCATTTAACTCAAACGCACAAACTCTTACCCAATGGTGAACTCTTTTATTTGTACCTGTAGCCAACTACATTAACCAATATTTTGCATGCATTTATTTATTCAAACCACACTTATCCACCAAGTCAGGACTAACGTAACTATAATTAGATCCAGGGTCAATAAAAATAGAAATAACTTGATCGCAAATCTTACCATCCATCTCAATGATAGATTCTTGGTGATCTTCCTGCTTATTTGCCACAGCTTCATAAATACGAGGAATGCTTTACCCAACATCCCTAACAGTTTGCACCTGCTGTGCACTATATATCTGAGGCCTACCACCCTGATTTTGTGGAAAATATCCCTTGAGGTGTTCCTTACCGCATGTACAACACTCCAACAATCTAGTACCATCTCCTCTATGTTACTAATGTGGTCCATGTCCCTGTCTAGATGCATTAAACTTCTGTTGCAGTGCCACCTTTTCTTTCTCTTATGCATTCGAAGGCCTTTCTCTTTTTGGTTTCCATTTACCTTTACCTTTTTCTTTCCCTTTCCATCCTTAATGAGATTCAATTTTATGCTTTGACTGTTCATAGAAATGCTTAAACTTCCCAATGACTTCCTCAAGTGATCGAGGTTCATCATATTCAATCTGATCCATAAATGCTAATGGAAAACCACTTTCAAATCATTGAACTTTAGCCTTCTCATATTCAATATATGGTACATACCTCAATAGCTCCAGGAATTTAGTCATGTACTCTTCATCTATCATTTATCCCATATTTAGTTCATAAAATATTTTGGCCTTACTTTCATAATACCTTTCTGACAAGTATTTATTCATGAATAGCCTCTTGAACTCATGCCAACTCAAGTCCTTTATCCTGATGTGTCTGATCCGCTTCACATCTTCCCACCAGATATCTGCCTTAGCTCTAAGGTTGAAGAAGGCTACTCTGGCCTTCATAGTATCTGTGTAATTATGAAACTCAAATAACATCTTTGTCCCAAGTATCCAGGCTTCTGCCTCTTCTGGTTTCTTCAAGTCCCATTCAAAAGTAGGTGGCTTTTCTTTCATAAATTCATCCATAAATTATCCCCTATCTCTCCTCCTATAATGATGATCACAATGACGATCATAATGGCTATCAGAACCAGAAGTAGCGTAGTATCTGTGTCTGTCACCTCTCCTATATGGAGTATCCAACAACCTGCCATCTCTCATTGTGTCAGCTCTATCCGACCTGTGTCCATTAGGAGACCTAATGCCATATGACCTATTAGTTTTGTCCTCTTTCCCATGGTTTATCCTAAGTGGCCCCTGTCGTTGCAATTCTGACAAACTCTAAAGAAGTATTGGATTAACTTTTGCTTATTTCTCGTGTTCATGTATGATTATGTCATTGTCTGCATTACAAATCCTTATTTCTTCCTTAAAAATTCTGAGTGTGTCTGACAAGTCAGAAGAGTTCCAACACCATGCTACTCATATGATTCATAGGGAGAATCTTTGTATTCTACCATCTTGTTATTCATCTTTGATTTCTTTCCTCCAGTGCATACTATGTCAGCTAAACCAAATCACAATAAACCAATGTACCTTAGCATAATTCGGGGAGGATACCTCATCTCCAATATCATCCAAATTAGAGCAATACATGTACAAACATAATCATAAAAACATATAGACATATATTAAATAAATGTACCAATCACATAAGCATCATTCTAGCTAGAGTACAGTCATCAATGCATGACCATATCAACTACACATACCATGACCTCATGCATGACAACAACAATAATACCAATGTACATTGTTAACATGTAGACACTAACACACACAACAATGCATAACTAGTCATACACCAATGACAACAAACTTCACAACAACAATGTCCTCTTCCACATGGAGACAACACTACAACCATGACCGACACCATGCATATACAACCAGCATATGGACCACAAGGATGATTAACACATGTGAAACTGACATGAATGCATGACCAATGCACATCGCCCATCCAGTCCAAGGGGCGAACCATGCTCTGATACCACTTTGTAATACCCTCCTCCCATATCTACCCAAGTAACAATCCAGACAAAGTAAACATGCGATGAGACACTACTATGATCATATTCAACCTCCTAGGTGACCTTAAGGAAGTGGAATTGGTGGAAAAACATCATGGTGACATTCCGCATGAGAAACAAGACTCCCAGGAACCATCCCAACCACTCAGCTAGCTAGCCCCTGGGTCCCACTGAGGTTTTAGGCCTTCAAACCCCCGGAAACTCCCACGATATAGGCATGGGTGTGTTTGGGACACTCTGGATTCTCCCACAACATATGCATGCGTGCATCCAGGGAATTTTCCCTATATACTTGTGCCATCGTCCCCGATATTTGAGCCACTTTTTCAGGCCCAGAGCCCAAGTCACTTCCCAGAACTCCATGACAAGATCAGAAATGAAATAAAACAGAAAATCAATCACGTATTTGAAAAAACCATGACAAGGCCTAAACTGGACCTCTGCTAGCCATGACAGGAATTTCATCAAACATGTCACAAATATGTAATCTACAGGTGTAAACAACATATCTGAGCATAACGGTCTCATTTATCTGAGATTTGCTAAGAAGCATTGTTCCCTCACATCATTAGTCACATTATTATATATTAGGTCATAGATACATTGCTTCTTCATTTACAAATAAAAACATGAAAAGAGCCATACATCATCATTTTCATAATACATGATTATAACCATCATAATAACAATATAAATATCAAGGATACATCAACCATATAATCCACATATGAACTATTACATTTACACATAAGATGTCAATGAGAGAACCTCTTATTAATGAATGCAAAAACCAACTTGGGGCAGGACTTCCACATTCCACCTGACCATAGATTGGTTGAGCCAAATAGCTCTTCAACCAATAACCCCCATGCCATATTCCAAGCATGAATGTGGGACTCGGACTGAAAGAACCAACTAGGCATCCTGAGGCTAAACCACCTCACCCTGATCATCAATAGAAACCAGGATTTATCGTAATCCACATCGGATCACTAGGCCAAAACAATAAACGTGTCCTAACAGGATTTACCATAATCTCCACCTAAACTAGGCCAAAACAATAAATGTGGCATGACAAGATTTACCATGATCTCCACCCGATCACTAGGCCAAACCAAGCATGGATGCCACCGGATTTCTCCACCTACACCATAAGGAATTTTCTTATCTCCCAGTCTCTAAATATTTTTCGCAATCCATAGTCTAATCCTGGGATTCCTAGGCCTGATGGAGAGCACCCACCTCTTAGGCTTTACCGCAATCCACACTGGATCACTAGGCCCTAAACCGAGGCTACACACTATCTAGCTTTACCGCAACCCATAGTCTGGTTCAGGGGTTATTAGGCCATGTGTTCTATCACGTAGATCCACCCCACTTAGCTTTGAATCCATCTGAAAATCCAGCTCAACCAAAACATGAGAACACCATCACACCATGGCAAGTCTAGGCTAAAAACATGGTCACACCTGGAAAAACTCATGCCATGACAGAAAAGAACCACATGCAATACCATGCATGCCAAATCTAGCAAGGAAATCGCACATAGAAATCGATACATGAAAAGAATCATGTTGTAGCTGCTTGATCCTGCTCTTCCTTGCTTTCTCCTTCCTTCCTATTGCCTTCTTTTCCTTTATTGATCCAATGCTAAAGTGCTCCAAGAAAACTCTAAGTGTCCAAGAGTGAGAGAGAGAGAGAGAGAGAGAGTAATGAGAGAGCTCCAAAACTGAAGTGACAAAAGGTACCAATTGATCCTCATAATCCTTTTTATAAATTAGGCCTCTATTTTCTTCATTTTCCATTATTTTCCTTCATTTTCATCCTCACATGCAACCTGTGACATTTCACCTCCCTTTTCTCCTAATTTCCATTATTTTCGTAAATAAATGTGCCAAAAATGCCATATTTCCTTTCCAAAGCCTTTCTCATTGCCTTTTCCAATTTCCTTAGCCATATTAACCGAAATGAACACACACTAGGATGTTTTTCCCAACATTTAGCTTGGAATAAGTGTCCCATCAACCTTGGTCATTATTTTTCCTTTATTAACTTTTATTACATGGAATTTTCATTGTGGATGTTACAGTTTAGTTATCAAAATATAATTTTATTATCTCACATACAACCCAGAAACCCTCAAAACCTTCCAGCCTCTTCAACTTAGAAATAGTAATCTTAAAATTCAAATAGTCACAGTTAACCAGATAAGGGAATATGTACTTAGGACAAACAAAGAATCCATACCCACACCAACCGCTTTCCACCTATGAAACGAAGACGTGTTGGTGCCTCCCTTTCATGAACACCCATGAAGCCTAGAGGAATCATTTTACCACAACAACCAACCAGACTGAAATTCTTGAACCAGACCTCTGAAACATACTTGTTGATTGAAGCTTGTGCCTCACAATACACCTAACAACGTTCATTTCCACCTTAAACGTGCAAGAGAATAAATGAGGGCCTTCATCCGACCACCTATCTTTATGCCTTGTAATTACACTAATCCTGGCTCATATCCCACTGAGGCCACTTCACGTGGTCTCACCTCGATCAGGGACCTCAGCGTCAAATCTTGGTGTTGAAGGTTGTTATCCCTAGCATATGTTTCTAATATTTTTTTCAGTTGATCTAAATCTTCTCTATTTTCTGTTGTGTGCCATGGTAAGCCCAACATCCTTCTAGTGTTTTGGCATCCCTAATTTGCCAAATAATTTGTTGCCCTATTTCCTTCTTGTCTAACATGGGATGGAATTAGGTAATCAAACTCAGTGACGAGGCTTCTGATATTCTGTAGCAATTTGTCAATTCTCCAAATGTGACTAATATTTTCCCTACTAGAGCCTTAATTGAGTTTTTTTAGAGCCTCAATCACAAGATGGGATTTTCCTTCTACCATAAATTTCCTATATCCTTCTCTTTTGGAAATGATTAGGCCTTTATCTAGAGCATTGATTTCTGCTTCATTGTTGTTGGTGTGACTAGAGTCTGCTGCATAAATGATCTTGATATTTTTTTGATAGTCCTAGAAGATTTCTCCATACTTAGCATCCCCAGGATTTCCTTTGGAAGCTCTGTCGAAATTGAGCTTCACAGAGCCTTTCGGAGGGGCTGAGTAATGGGACAGAGACGGTATAATAGATACCATGAGCTTCCATGAGGAAATATCAATCATTTGGGGTGATAAATTTGGGTGATGGAGAATTCGAGCCTCATGGGGGGGAATATGCCAATCATCCAGGTGTCATTTGTCTATTAGGATTATCTCTCTGATATTCTGAATGATTCATTTCCATATCCCTTCTAGATTTGTGCATTAATGCTTAAATATTCTTCTGTTGCGTTATTTCCTTATTTCCATAGGACAAATCCTAATGCCAAACCCCAATAATTTTTAATTATTGGGCTCAAGAAGAGCCATTTTCTCCATATGGTAATAGTTTCTTGAATATTGTGTTGATCCCTACCTAGATGAACGAAGAGGAGAGCTAGCTTGCTCCATAATTGTTCCACTAGGGGACAGGAATTCAACAAATGTTCTAAGTGTTCTTCCTGGCCACTGCACATAATGTAATAAGATGTTCTGTGTAGTCCTCTCTTTTGAAGTTGATCTCAAGTCAGGATTATTTTTCTACATGCAAGCCAAAGGTGTTTTTTCCATATCTTTCTCCAAATATAGCTATAAGTGTTCGAAGTGTCTTCTACTGCTAGCTTGTATTCCTCTGATCCAAGTGGATCTTCAGACACTAGTGGCTTGGAAAAAGGCTTGAAACTCAAAGTGACAGAAATGTGGAAAACTCAGCTTCATATTGAAGAGCTCATCGCCCTGATCGCAACAGTGCAAACGACGCGTCAATCCGAGCTCGTATAAAAACGTTAGAGCAGTTTGAAGTTTTGTCAAGACAAGGGAAGTGGGGCCCACAGCATGCCACATGGCATCCTAGTGAGCACGTGGGACCCACATAGTAGCCTACAAGGACCTGACACAAGGTGTTCCTCCATTCGTCCTCAACCTACACAAAAGGAAAAAAAAAATCATTAAAAAAAAACTATGATTATTAAAACATCAAAATCATTCGAAAATAGTTATTTTTAATAACTATATAACAAAAATATTTTAAAAATTAAAATAGTTATTTTTATAACTATTTAAATTTCATATAAGACAAACCCCATATAAAACAAAAATCAAATAAACCAAATCATAAAGTTTGTTGAGAAAACAAAGTCCAACGAATATATGTTAAAGGTTTTGAAGTTGTTATGGGATACAACGTCATATGTTACAAGTAATGGATAACAACTGAGTTGTTGGGTAGGCCCGACCCACCCATATTTAAAAATTCATTATCTTAAAACTAATTCCACACCATTTGTGGAGAGGTCAGGATTTGACCCCCCGACTTCCCTTTAAGGGATTTCTCATTTTACCAATGCGCTCAAACAACTTTCTTGTTAATTATGCTCAGCATTTCATTACTTAAAACCTCAGTCTTCAAATGCGTCCAAGCATACTAGGTATATGCGGGCACGAATTTCAAGGCAGAGACAGAGGAGGTAGAATGATGGGACGTAGTTCGAGACAGGTTCTTGTTTGATGCCGACGGAATATTTTGATCTCAGGGATCTAAAATTTTCATAACATATTAAACTTTATATGCATTTTAACTATAATTTCACAGGGAATGCAATGGTGCACCCATATTTTCCTTTTGAGCAGCGGTTTTACAGATTCCCTGTGGAGGAGAATCTTTAGGAATCTTAAGGGAAATTTTCAGATTCCTTGGAGGCTAAAATTCGCCAGTGTCAAAATGAGGTCAAATTTATACTCATTTTGCTTGAAATTTCGCAAGGATCTCAATTGTGAGATCAGATTCCTGTTTTTATTTGCAGATTTTTAGTTTCCCTGCGGAGAAGCATCTTTGAGGAATCTAGGGGGAATCTAGAAGATTCCCTAAGGCCCATATTTTCACATTGTCAGAATTCATAAATTTGAGTTGATTTTGCACTATTTGATGCCACGAATCTAATGTTGTATTCAGATTTTCTGTCTGAGCTTTATATTTTTCGGCCACTTTTCAAAGTGGAGTGCAGGTGTCAGCATTCAGTGAGTGAGCAGTCGATTTCACACCTTTCACCCCACAATTGCGATGGTGATTTCAGATACAACAGTAGAGCAGATAATTCTTCAATCATCTTCATTGTGAGGTATATGATGCATTGATTTCATGTACTTCTTTGTCTCTTTGCTACAAGATTCATTGTGTTGTATTGATCCTTGTTGATGTTTGATGTGGGATATTGTTTTGTTCTTGATGTGAGATGTACTTTAAATCATGTATTTGTATCATGTTTGAGATCCCTTTGCTGCCATGTTGGCGAGATACTCATTGTCACATGTATTTTTGATTGAGATCCATTTGTTTCAGTGTTGGCGGGACACTCATATTCATTATGTGTGAGTTATTGTCATACTGATAGGAGTCCTTTTTGTGAATGGGAGTTCCTATAGTGGAACATCTCGTGGAGAGGTCCAGCCACTCCTGCATGAGGTAATTTTCCTTGTACGACAAAGAAAACACCATCCATGTACACCTTCACTCCTTACAACACTTAATGTAGCAACCTACACCATCTTGACAACGAGGCCCGAAGACGTAGTCCCTCCTAGACGAACTCCGTTAGCAATTCCTTATGTTGCTCGTGCTTGTTATGTTCCTCTTATTTACAGCATGCAGTTGTTCATTTATGTTCATTAATGCTTTAATTAAATGCAATTCTAACACATCATTCGAATTAAAAGGTCTTAGTTAAGGGTATCAGGAATTTACTCATATCAAGTGGTATCAGAGTGGTCTTCTTTCTGATTTGGATTACAGGCGTGAACCATTGAACGTTCGCTGAGTTGAGCAATGGAGAATGTCAAAGATATGTATGAGACCATGCTCAGGGTGTCCGAGAAAGTGGACATGTTGTATGAAGCTAATGAGAAATAAGCAGAAGACAACGCTGAATTGAAGACACTCCTACAAGAAGAGAAGGAGAAAAAACATCGATTGCAGCTTCAGTTGCAAGCCACGACATAGACTTTAGAAGAATTGAACCGCAACAACGAAAGTCTTCAAGCAGATCATGATGCATTAAAGGCACTCCTATGGGAAGAGAAGGAGGAGAAGCAACAATTGCAGCTTCAGCTACAAGCTGTGACAGAGGCCTTGGAGGAAGTGAAGCACAACGAAGGATTAGAGAAGCCTTCTTCACCTGTTTCGCAATCGACAACTAAGGTAAACAGTGTTGATTTCTCTTCAGTTTCATCTTCACATGACATCATTTCTGTTGGAAGTGTGGAGATACCCATTACAGGAACTGACATGATACTCCTTACCAAGATGGGGTACAAAGGAGGAGGACTTGGCATTCATGGCCAAGGCATAACTCAACCCTTGGAGGTTGTGCAGAGACCTCGCTATGCAGGTTTGGGATACACTGAAGAAGGATGTTCAAAATACATCCAAGGCAAACAGACATTTTTGAACTCACCAGGGAAGATGATTGATGGGAACACTTCACCATCATTCTAGGGTAGTGCATGTTTAAGTGAAAGAGCTGAGGCAAGCTCTCATCACCATGATCGCACCAGAGACCACCATAGAAGGTATAACAAGTCTCAGTATTCCAGATTTCATCTTGATTATAAGAATTTTGATAATCGCGACCATAAATCATGGCATAGAAAAACTTGTCATTTGTGTGGTTTACATAACCATGTTATTTCTAAGTGTTGGAAAAGGATGGCGGCACAAAGGAGGATGAGGCATGAAAGGCCTTCTCCACAGCAGGGAAGGAAATCGGTTAAGCAGGTATGGTGGAAGAAGACTCATTGCAGTTATTGCAACCGAAGTGGCCATCAAAGAGCCACGTGTTGGAGACTCCATCCAGAGCAGCGCCTCAAAGACAAAACGTCTGTGCAGAAACCAGTCAAAAGAGCTGATCGACAAGCAAATTCACCATAGGAAGATGGCCCATTCATTTTGCTAAAGAGGTATTTTTCTAGATTATTTTTCTATATATATTAGCTTTTCATGGTCGTATTTGTAAATCATATGTTTCATTTTTAACTGTAAAAGTGATGATGAATTTTTCCATCACTTGTTAAGAAAATGATATTGTGGCCTTGTTTTACAAATCATATGATGCATTTCTTTCATGTAAAAGTGATGATGTATTTTCCATCACTTCAAAATGCGACGAAGACGTTTCGGTCTTGTAATGATAGTTGGGGTGTGATTTCCATTTGATGTAAACTTGACCACCGAGTATGTAACTCGTGGCAAGTATGGAAATGTTTGGGTCATAGTTGGTCATATTTGAATGTGTAATTTGCAAGAGAATGTACTATAGGTTTCTAGAGGATGCAGGTTTCAGCTCATCACTTAAGGGTCCGAAGAAAAAAGGTGAAGGATATGGAAGGGTGACCTTTTTCTAACACTTGTGGTGCAGACATTGTACACAACAGTTGCAGATTATTGCAGATGCTTTTGGAGGACCAAAAGCTCCTCAGTGGGGAGGATTGATCCAAGTGTATCTTCAGACACCAATGGCTTGGAAAAAGGATCGAAACTCAAAATTACATAAATTTGGCAAACTCATATTCATATTGAAGAGCTCGTCGCCCTAATCGCAATGGTGCAAACGACACGTCAATCCGAGCTTGTATAAGAAAGTTAGACCAGTTTGAATTTTTGTCAATGCAAGGGAAGTGGGGCCCACAACATGCCACATGGCATCCCAATGAACACGTGGGACCCACATAGAAACCTACCAGGACCTGACGCATTGCGCTCTTCCATTGGTCCTCAACCTACACAAAAGGACAAAAAAAATCATTAAAAAAAAACTATGATTATTAAAACATCAAAATCATTGTAAAATAGTTATTTTTAATAAATATATAACAAAAATCTTTTAAAAATGAAAATAGTTATTTTTATAACTATTTAAATTTAATAGAAGACAAAAATCAAATAAACCAAATCATAAAGTTTGTTGAGAAAACAAACTCCAACGAATATATGTTAAAGGTTTTGAAGTTGTTATGGGATACAATGTCATATGTTACAAGTGATGGATGACAACCGAGTTGTTGGGAGGCCCCGATCCACCCACATTTAAAACTTCATTATCTTAAAACTAATCTGCACCATTTGTAGAGAGGTCGAGATTTGACTCGCCAACTTCCCTTCAACAAATTGTTCATTTTATCAGTGCGCCTAAACAACTTTTTGTTAATTTTACTCAACATTTCATTATTTAAACCCTTAGTCTTCAGATGTGACCAAGCAGACTAGGCAGATGCGGGCACAAATTTCAAGGCAGAGGCAGAGGAGGTAGAATGATGGCACGCAGTTCAAGACAAATACATGTTTGATGCCAAGGGAATCTTTTGATCTCAAGGAGGTACAATTTTCATAATGTATTAAACTTTATATGCATTTTAACTATAATTTCACAGGGAATGCGATGGTGCACCCAAATTTTCCTTTTGAGCAGTGGTTTTATAGTTTTCCTGTGGAGGAGAATCTTTAGGAATCTTGAGGGAATCTTTCAGATTCCTTGGAGGACGAAATTCGCTGGTGTCAGAATGAGGTCAACTTTATACTCATACTTCTCGAAATTTCGCAAAGATCTCAATGGTTAGATTAGATTCCTATTTTTAGTTGCATATTTCTAGATTCCTTGTGGAGCAGCATCTTTGAGGAATCTAGGGGGGATCTAAAAGATTCCCTAAGGCCCAGATTTTCACTTTGTCAGAATTCAGAAATTTGATAGTCAATTTTGCACTATTTGATGCCATGAATATGATGGTGTATTTATATTTTCCATCTAAGCTTTATATTTTTTGGCCAATTTTCAAAGTGGAGTGCAGGTGTCAGCATTTAGTGAGTGAGCAGTCGATTTCACACCTTTCGATGCAACGATTGCGATGGAGATTTCAGATCTAGCAGCAGAGCAGCTCATTCTTAAGTCATCTTCAATGTGAGGTATATTATGCATTGATTTCATGTACTTCATTGTCTCTTTGCTATGAGATGCATTTTGTTGTACAGATCCGTGTTGATGTTTGATGCAAGATCTTGTTTTGTTCTTGATGTGAGATGTACTTTCTATCATGGATTTGTATTATATTTGAGATCCTTTTACTGCCATGTTGGCGGGATACTCATTGTCACATGTATGTTTGATTGAGATCCCTTTGTTGCCATGTTGGTGGGACACTCATAGTATTTATGTGTGAGTTATTGTCATACTGATAGGAGTCCTTTTGTGAATGAGAGTTCCTATAGTGGAACATCTCGTGGAGAGGTCCATCCACTCATGTATGATGGAATTTTCCTTGTATGATAGAGAAAACACCATCCAGGTACATCTTCACTCCTTACAACACTTAATGTAGCAGCCTACACCATCTTGACACTGAGGCCCGAAGACGTAGTCCCTCCTAGATGAACTCCGTTATTAATGCTTATGTTGCTCATGCTTGTTATATTCCTCTTCTTTACAACATGAAGTTGTTCATTTATGTTCATTAACGCTTTAATTAAATGAAATTCTAACACATCAGCCGAAGTAAAAGGTCTTGGTTAAGAGTATCATGAATTTACTCATATCATCTTCCCTTACATTAAACACTCCTTTGGTGGAATATCCCCATCTTAGGATATACTAACCCTCTTGATTAGTTATTTTCTGGGACTAGAATTCTTTGGTCAACACCTACCATTGATCAGTTGGTTGGGGGTTTGGCCAATCATCTTTGTTTTTCCATTGCCTCCAATTTGGATCAATATTGTATGGGTTTCCAGTACTGATCTGGTAACTTTTTTTATATTCAAAATCATAAAAGAAGCAAATTGTTTCCCTTAGTAATATTGTTTATATCTTGCATGAGTGGAAGAAGATGAAAAGTATCCAATTTAGCATACATGTAGTTTGTTGTGTTAATGATGAAGTTGGGTTGGGAATTTCTTGGGCAACATGGGTATCATTTGGATGACAGAAAAATTTCTTGATGATTTTGTGGGCCTTTTTAATGCTTTGAGAGCCTCTTCTCCCGAGTTTAATCATGTATGTATTGTTTCGTAAGATATTCGAAGGACCACAACCATTGGAAGTTATTCACAATGAAGAACCATTGGAAGTTATTCACAATGACGATATAGTGGAGCTAGGCATAATTTTGCAAGGATGGTCAAGGGCCTGAATCCTGGTTCCACATTGGAGGGGTTCCACATGAGTTCTGAGTGAAACCCATCATGGGAACACCTGTTATGGTGAGTTTGGGAATTTTGAGAATTCAGGCATTCGATGTGTATAACAATAGTTATAATGTCAGGGGTCTAGATGCTGAGTAATGGACAAGCCACGGAAATGGGGCCACACGCCACAAATCCATGAAAGGTGGTCAGTGCAGGGTGTTCAGTGCCATAGGGCCGAGCCACAAGCCGTGAATGTGGGGTCGATCCGCAGGACCTATGGAGATGGGCCATGGAGCCATGAAGGCGAGTCCTAAGTATTCGGAGTGGTGAAGATGGAACCGTGACAAAGGGAGAGTGGAACCTTGATAGTGGATCCCCCCCTCTCTTTCTTATGTCATGGGTGTATCCCCCCCTCGCATGATGTTTAATTGATATATTAAATAGCATTCATAGGATGGAGGGTCCAGAACCATGTGTTGGAAGTGAGATAGAAAACCCCCCTCTCCCCTTACTAACGTCATAAGGGGGATGGGAGTGATATTAAATCTTCACCGTTAATTTTTCCCTATTGGAGGAACATTGATTATCGGGGTTATATATTTGTATATATAATGTATATAAATAATATTTTATTGTTTAAATTACAATGTAGTCGGGAGTGCATCGAGGGCCCTAGGGGGTCACACCACTTGTTAGCCACAATGCACAAGAAAAAGGTGGCATGGCTGAGTGGATGTGAATGAGTTCAAACAGAGGTAGTGTGAGGGTCAAATATGGCTAGGCCCAAATGAGAGGTAGTGCAGAGAAAAAAAAATAAAAATCCTAGGCTCAAACAAGAGGTAGTGTTGGGGCCAAATGTGGTCAGGCTTGAACAAGATGTGGTGTTCGGGCCGAATGTGGCTAGCCCTGAACAGAGATAGTCTATGGGGTTGGATGTGTGTTAGGGGTTGGCGATGTGAGAAATAATAATAACAGTAAAATTAAATATATAAAATTATAATAATAATAATTTCTATGTTTAAAAAGGAAATTTGCATTCATGTCAACTGGAAAAAAGGGGCAGGTGTCAATTCACATCCAATGAAACTAAGTTAAAACTGAGCCAGAATAGGATGATTACCAAAAATAAGTCGTAAGCAGGTACATGTAGTTACCAACAAAGTAAATTGGAGTCAAACTCAGAGAGCTTCTTCGAGAGCCTCTTCTCTTTCATTTAACCGAGTTTGTACTATGGCAGGGTACTATTCAACCACTAGACCATTAGTGGTAGTTGAATATTGTAAATTTAATGGTTTTTGAACCCCGTATTTTCTTGCAAAAATTAAAAATTACCTATGAAAAGTGACTAGAAACACATTTTAATAAATAAACCTAAAATAAAACTACACTAGCCGGTGTGCGAAATAAACTTTGTGTTCCTTGCTCTGCACACCTGTTACACAGTAATTTGTCACCGTCCCTACCATTCCCCGTCCCGCACAATGGAGGACCCATTATGTGACCTGTGAGCAATGTCAAGCCTTGAAAATACCTTCATTGCATCCCTTTCCATGAGGACAACATTTCT